>JAFMSR010000001.1:48345699-48444447 GCA_022818135.1 Saxidomus purpurata | reverse complement strand
AACAATGTATAATTTCATATGGGACAGTAAACCAGATAAAATCAAACGAGAATCGCTGACTTTAGAATATGAATTAAGAGGTTTAGAAATGGTAAACATAAAAAAATATTTGTATTCAATTAAATCTTGTTGGATAAAAAGACTTACTGACACTAATAACAAAGGAAATTGGAAAATATTTCATGAAAATATAATCAAACAATAAGGAGGATACCTTATTATTTATTGTAATACCAGTGTAAAAGACGCAGAACAATTATGTCCAAAAAATAACTTCTTTTCAGATATATTAAAAGCGTGGTATACAATAAAGCCATTCAAGCACAACGTGGACAGAAAACAGATAATTTGGAAATAACTCTAAAATAAAAATACAAAAACAAATGGTTTGTTATGAGAACTGGTATGACAAAGGTTTAAAACATCTAGAACATTTTTTGATTACAGAATAAAAGAATTTTATACTTTTGAAATTTTTCAATTTCTATACAATATATCAAATAATGACTTCCTAAAAATACTATCAGCTTATTAGTAATGTACCAAAGAAAATCAAAGACGGCTTAACAAAAGAACATTTATCCAACTCTCCGAGAGAACAATACCTTAAAAAAACTAAAACAATCAAAACCACTGAATAAGATGTTGTATTTAATACAAATACAAAGCATTAAAAAGTTAAAATTAAAAACTGAATCAGCATGGGAAAATCCTTCAAAAAAAGGATCTAGATTGGAAGAAAATTTATTGTAAAAATTTCCGAACAACCATTGATACAAAAATAAGAAATTTCCAGTACAAATTTTTGAGGCGCTTAGTCCCAACAAATAGTTACTTATTCAAATGTTAATTAATACATTCAAAACTGTGTGATTTTTGTAGCATGCATAAAGAAACAATTGAACATCTTTTTTGGACATGTAGACATACTCAACATTTATGGAATCAATTAAACAACTTTTTAAGCACAAAGTCTCAAAATTGTACTATCAAACAAGAAGACGCATAGTTTGGTTTAATCGAAAAAAGAAGAAATATACATGCTATAAATTTTATGATAAATACAATGAAAACTTTCATTTTTCAAGGAAAAAACCTAGACATATTGCTTGGTTTTGAAAGTTTTAAATCGTACCTGATGTTAAGAATAACTATTGAAAAGGAAATAGCTTTAGTCAATGACAAAATAACAAAACATATTGAAAAATGGTCATTTTTGACTGACTAGATCAAGGAACAACAGTTAAAAAAAACTAAAAGTGTTTTTTTACATCCTTTTCAGAAATGTTTTTTCTTTCATCTCAATTCATAAATTAAAACATATGGAAACGTTCTGAGCTATTCTCATTAACTCTTAAAAACTTCTTTGCTACTTTTTGCACCACATTAGTATATGTGGCTTTTTTGACAAAAACATCACTTGACTTTGTAAAAAAAAAAATGTTTCATGTACTTCAACGCAAACAAAAAATGGAAAATATACAACTATATAAATTATTTAGATCTGTCGATATTGCATGTTTTTGTGTACATGAATATCAGAAATAAAAGGAAAAAAAATGAAACATTATCCCGCTGCACTACACGCTGGGCCACTGTCTCTAATAAATGAACATTGTTTGACTAGATTTCTCTCAAGAGCATAAGGACAAAATGTCACAAAACGTGATCTGAAGCACTGTTAAACAGACCCCCTTTAAAAAGATCCATGGAACATAGGGGCCAATGTTTTGTTTTGAAAACGCCATGAGACAAATTACACGATGAGCGCACGCACGTTATACGAACATTACATGCATGTTATACGATCTATAGACACATTTTTTGACAATTGTTACGTTCAGACTACTGCATGTTTATATTTGAATTTCAAATCCGTTTGCAACGATTGATAGTTTGAAAGCGTATAATGTACAAAATACAAAAATAGTTTACGGGATTTGTACTAGACCCTATTTATGTGCCAAATCCTTTTAAAATATGTTTATTTAAGACAGTTCGACGGAGCGAGCGAAAGAAAACATAATATTCTTTGATATCCAGACAGTTGTAAGACACGTAGTCCTTAAACACAACCAAAACAATTACGCAAACAACCAGTCCAGACACTGTAGAAATTCGTTTCAAACTTTAAAAATGTGCAGCAGACAATTAACATGCAACATGCTGAAGGCAGCGTTATCGCTAAGTAAGAAGTAAAAAGTAAAGATAATCATAATACACAATTACGCAAAACAACTCATCACAAAGCGAAAACATAATAATTTACATGTAATTATGTACACAGATTTGACATATGCCACCCAAATTTCCGGCTCTTTTTATCATCGTCATTTCACACAAAATTATTTATGTAATAATACCTTCTACTCCAAGGTTGATAAATTTTCCTTATATTCATTTAAAGACGCCGCACCAAAAGAACGGCACCAATTAAGTAACAGGCTTATACCCGCTATTCATTTGTTTTATTTGATTGTAACGTTTAGTCTAATTAGTTTTCTATAAGATATTTATCTACGTATTTACTTCTTTGTCTATTTATCACCTTTTTTTAATGTAATTTAATTCGTAGATTAAATTTAGTTTATTCATTTATGTATCTTTTTGTGTTGTTTGTTCTTTCTGTTCGAAGGCCTTTTCATCTAACCATTTACTTTATAATATGAATTTACAACGAGTCGACCTTTATGAACTATTCAAGTTGGTAAAAAGCTTTGTCATGTAATTTCCTCTCTGGTTCCTCTCTGGTACGCATGCAAAAAAGTAATTACATATTATCATGAGGACCTAAAATATATATTCTTGTTTAACAAATCAGTAATTTTCCTGAAAACCTGAAACTACGTTGTGTATTAAACTAATTAAAAAATCGATAAAATTTCATCAAGTAACCTGTGTTCTTTGGAAGGCAATGTATAAGAATTTAGCTAACTTGTTTATAACTTTATTAGAATAAGATGACATAATGGATTCAAATTTTTGTAATGTTGGCCAATGGCAGTAGTAGGGTTTGAAATATCGTTTACGTAATTCTGAGTATTTTGGACAGACTAGGAGAAAATGGTATTCTGTTTCAATAGCATTCATATTGCATTGTACACATATTCTATCATTCCGTGGGATATTTGTATGCCTTCCGTGTTCAATGGCTAGATTTTGGGCTGAAAGTCGGAATTAAGACAAACGTATTCTATATTTATTAACATGTATGCAGTTATTATCATTTCACTTGTTTGTATTTATTCTCACCTCTTCCTTTGTGTCAACCAATATATCTTCCCCTCTTTTGTCTCTCACATTTCTTCGACTTATTTTTTTGTCTGAAAAGACGCCTAAGAGTTTTATAAATTATTTGATGAAATAATACACAAACGGAAAACAATTTTAATTGCCAGCTAGATGACTACATTTACAAAAGTTTAATGATTATATTATATAAAAGTAATTTGGCACTACATAAAAATTAAAGGCGCACTATGCACCGGCTGTTACTTTCTACTAATGAATGGTTTCACATACCCAAGAAGAAAGTATTATGTAAACATTTTTTAAAATGTTTAAAGAGCAAATACTTCAACGGTTATTCCCTGACTGCGACATTATCCAAACAGCTGCAAAAATCAAGTGTAGCAAGGCAATGGGATTACTCCCAGAATAATAACAACAAGGCTTAATCATGTACACGATTTTTAGCATAAATCTAGGAAAGTGCGCGTTTCTCACAGCGACAGGAATAGCAATTAATTTCATATTAAATATTTTCATATCTGCAGATCGTAGCAATGTAAAAATAGCTCTTTTATAGTATTGGAAGCATGTGTTGTCTTCCAGGCTCTAAATGGGTTAAATGTCCATAAAACATCTGCAGTCCAAGTTGACCGGGTTGATATGGGTAAATGAAGTAAAGTCCGTCGGCTAGCCAAGGAAAACACAACAGTGCTTTTCAAAATCTTTATTCAGTAGACAAGCAAATAATTTAAGTAATGAATGCTGGAAAACTAAGCTATGATATCTGCTCGTTACTGAAGGTAGCCGAAATGGGTGTACCTGTATCATAAATCAAAGGACTGAAAGTACTGGAGAATCGATTGTATCTGAACAACACAGGTTGTAAATATCAGGACAACCCTTGCAAGATTAAAGTTATAAACTGGAGACACAACTGTCCACAATTTTTTTTTGACCTTTAACCATATGTGTAAACTTTACTTTTGAGACAGGAACGCATGTGCTTACCTTTTGCATTCAGTAACTATGTTAAACTACCCTATGAAGTTTCATAGCTGTAGCTTGAATGGTAACTAAGAAGTGGATTTTAACAAAACTGAACTAAAATTCAAAGTTTGTACAACTCTGTATGTCATTCAAAAGTTGTGCCAATTGATTGATGCACTCAACAGCTAAGGTCATATGGCAACTTCCAAGTTTCATGGAGGAGGAAGACCCCAGGTGCCACTCCGGGCATTATTTCAGTCACGGGCGGGCACCTGGGTAGAACCTAGATAGCTTCAGGCATAAAAGAATCCGACCCAAGAAGGGCACGAACCTACAACGATGAAGGGTAAGTGATCATCAGCCGGTAACCTTAACAACTCGGCCACAGAGGTCCTTGTATGGTGCCAAGCAATTGTCTGAAGTTTCAAGGCTTAAATGGTTACCGAGAAAGTGAATTTTAAGAAAGTTTAACCAGATTTAAGACGACACTGCCGACTGACGTCAAGAAAGTTATGACAATTACTCTTCGGTTTTTCACAGAAGAGATAAAAATGGATAAATCATTCTTTTGTTATTGATTCAGTATTTACTAGGGATGGCAACGAGTACTCGGGTACTATGATTCTATGCCGCCTCATGATCTTAACAAAATAATACAGACTGTAAGGTTCTTCAAAGATGATATTGGGATGTTCTTTTCGCAGATTGTTTAAAATAAAGCGTATAATAGCAATTGACATGACGCCAATGGTGCTATAAACCCACCCCTTTGTTGATGTCGGATTATTTATAACAAAAGAATCCATTCAAATCTTTTCCACGTGCATTTATTTGTCGTAGGTAAAGTCGAATTTTGATAGGTAATGAAGTCACTTGATTGACACCTGGCGTCTGGTCAATTACATTATGTCGCCTTTGCGTTTGCTCCAGAAACTGTAAATGCGGGTCTTTTAATTAGTAGTAAATGACTTAACAAGCTAATAATGCCGGTAGTTAAACACGTGTGCGGAGAAGAAAAGATAATTTTTATAGCAACATTTTATAAATTCTGATTATAAAACTAGTACGGTACGTTGATGCGACTGTAACCTTAAGAGTAACCTGCCTTCGCGCTGGTTTCAAAATAAATCCTAATTTTAGTATCGATGGATTTTTTACTTAGAATTAAGAAGACAAAAACGTTTGAAATTCACGTTCGTCTGTCGTTTTCCTGAGATTATTCTACTTAGCACATACGCCGGAATTCACACATGGTTGCATTTTTAACAAGAGTAAATACAGAAATACTATTTACCGATTGTAGAACAAGTACTTGCAGCTTACATTTACTACCCCGATGAGTGCTTCCCGGGGCTCTGACAAATACTCGCTCCGAACGAACGGGTTCTGAAGGTCGCAGTAAAAATGCCGCTACCAGGATGAGAACTCACGACCTCCTGGTTAGCAGTCCGACGCTCTACCCCTACGCCACAGCGCCTCTAGAAAACGGGAATCAATACCGGAGTAAAAGTGTAGAGGCAGTCGAATACCAGCATTCGATAACGGACGGGATCATATCCGAATGGATAAAAACCTGTATCGTTGCAGCCCTGGTTACTCTTAATTTTACACAAAGCGATACACGTGAGACAGGAACAGAACAGTCCAGTTACTAAATGTAGTCGATATCGGTCTTGATTTACAGTGCCACAGATTTTAAGAAGAACGTTACTGGTCACGGTCCTAGTTTCGGACACCTTTAGCACATATTTTGCTATAACTCGCAAAGAAGTTAGCAAATTTTAATGAAATTTCACCTTTACCAACTTCAGTTCCTCGTTTTTGTTTACTTCTAAAAATAGTTTTAGCTCACAAATGAGGCCGGACAATGAGGTCACCAAGGGAGGTAATTTTTATAATCGAGAGTACCCTAATATCAGACCGAGTTATCTGCTTGTTTTTTCTCCTCTTCGCCCCTTGTTATTTATTCTAATTTAAAAAAAGTAAAATAGCAAGTCTTCTGTAATTTGCCGACACAAAATAAATTTACATTCCGGGTTCAAGTGCTTCTAAAAGCTAAATACTGTGATGTCAATGTAAATGAAAGAACGAAAAAGATAAACGGTACCTTTCGAGCTTGCAGTATAGCTTTAACAATAAAAAGCAAAAAGTCGGACCGCCTTCCCAGTACTTGCCTGGTGGAAATAAATTCGTATCCAAATTGTAGGCAAAAACTGAACTTGAGTGAGCAAGATCAAGGAAGACACAGAATAAATAATATAACTGAACAAGAAAAACTGTGATACAAAGTATCACAGCATGCCTACAAACAAAACTGACATGTAAATATTTTGGAAATTGGTGATGGTTGATGTTGAGGCATGGCTCCAAAAGGAAACCAATGCTGGTTGAACAAGCAAAACCTGACAAGACTACTGACAGACCTGTAGTATCAAAACTTTAGGCCATACTGCTAACAGAAGAAAAAAGTAAAACAAATATGAGTGTGGATTGGATTCGAACTCATTCGTAAAAGTACGCAAGAGCAGTCACAGATGCAGACGCCTTTACCGATTACAACACGGACGCCAATTACGATAAGATGGAAAAAATAAGTTAATATAATATTGTATATAATTAAAAAAGGCAAACAAAGATTATTCAGCCGAATGTGCTTCGATACTTTAATGTCAAAAGCTGTATAAAGGAAAAAAGAAATCATATTTCCATTTTTCTCAGCGAAGATGGCGCCTGAAAAGTGAAACGCGTTTTTCTCTATTTTTCCTGTCAACGTGGTTCGTTCAGGCATTAAAGGGGCAATCTGTACATCTAGCAGATTTTATTCTCAAAACAAAGACTATGTTTTTAATGAACGTAAAATGATAAATAAATACAATTTTAAAGAAGAACCTATGGCGAAAAATGCCTCATTTTACTACAATTAGTCAATATAGAGGCTTTCTGTAATAAATCGCATCCACCCATTAATTGTACAACAACAACTCTGTGTAGATTATTGAATGGTTAACGGTACTGCAGTATATTTTAAACCACTGATTTTATCAATAAAGACTTGGAATGCATAGCTGAAACTTTTAGATTAAGTTATAATACTTCCAAAGATTCTATCATTTATGTTTTGGAGGTTATTTAGTGGACATCAGTTATAGGGTATGTCCCTTTAATGTTTTGAAACATATCTATTATAAGTTTAAAGCATTTACCGCTTATATTTGTTGAAATTAGCTTTTGCCAGAGACCGCCTCTCCAAACTGTATCAAATGCTTGTTTTAGATCTATAAAACCGCAGAAGACATTTTTCTTAGATTTAATATACTAATCAAGCTGTTTAATACGAATAAATTATCATTTATTGAAAACCTCTTTCTAAAACCTGCTTGTGTGTTATTTAACAAATTGTTTGATTCTACATATTTAGTTATTCGATATTTAATTACAGATGTAAACAATTTTCCTAGACAACTTAACAATGTTATTGGTCTATAATTTTCAGCTTTCGACGGGTCGCCTTTTTTCTTGTTTATAGGGTAAATAATACCAGTTGTCCATGTCTGTGGAAAAATTCCATTTTCAAAAATTATATTAAACAGTTTTAAGTATACGTTTTTCAATGAATTCCACGAGGCCTTATTGTGCTCATTGACAATTTTATCAATGCCACCAGCTTTATTATTCTTAAGTCCTTTAAGTGCGAATTCGATTTCATCGAGCGTAATTTCAGCCTTTATTTCTTCATTCTCTTCATTATTATGCCCCCTTTGAAGAAGAGGAGTATATTGGTTTGTAAATGTCGGTCGGTAGGTCGGTCGGTCAGTATATCTGTCCATCTGTATGTCCGCCCGTCCGTCTACCAACTGGTTTCCAGATGATAACTCAAGAACGCTTGGGTCTAGGATCTTGAAACTTGATGTGGAGGTTGGTCATGCCCAGCAGAGGACCCCTATTGTTTTAGGTCAGTATGTAAAAGTTCAAGGTCACAGTGACCCGGAATAGTAAAACGGTTTCCGGATGATAACTTGAAAATACTTGGCCCTAGCATCTTCAAACTTAATGTGAAGGTGTGTCATGATCAGCAAATGACCCCTATTGATTTTGAGGTCAGTAGGTCAAACTTCAAGGTCACGGTGACCCGAAATTGTAGAACGGTTACCGGACGATAACTCGAGAACGCTTGGGCCTAGCATCTTGAAACTTGATGTGGAGGTTGGTCATAACCTTTTGAGGGCCCCTGTATATTCTGAGATTAGTGTGTCAAAGGTCAATGTCACAGTGACCTGGAATTGTAGAATGGTTTCAACTCAAAAACTTAAGTTAGGAGTGACCAACTCCAATGGAATTTAGTTTGTAGGTAGTTTGTGGGGAGATGAAGGTTGGGATTGCATTTGGGGTCACTATGGTCAAGGACACTGTTACTAAACAAAGAAAAATGGTTTCTGCTTAATAACATGAGTTAGGAGTGACCAATTGCAATGAAACTTGGTGTGTAGGTATCTTGCATGGAGAAGAAGATACTTAATTTAAAAAAATTATATTGAGGGGGTCAAGGACACTGTTACTAAAATTAGATTTTTTGTCCAACTTTTTTTATTATAAAATTGTTTTAAGCAAAACAAAAATATTTTATTAGGTCAAGTTCACTGTTACTAGTAAAAGTATTTTTCATTTTTTTATTTTTTGAGTTTCAAATTTTTTTAAGCAAAAAAAATTTTAGGGGTGAAGGTCAAGGTCACTGCTACTAAAAAAATATTTTTTTCAGTTTTGTTTATGATTATAAAAATGTTTTAAGCAAAAAGGTCAAAGTTCAAGGTCACAGTAAAAAAAATAATTTCTCTTCATTTTTTTAGTTTTAAATTGTTTTAACCAAATATTCTGAATAATCAATTCCAGTTGTTTTGTTTTTGTTCAGGTGTTTCTCCCTTTTCCCTGTCCCAGTTGTGCAGGACTGTCCTAGAAAAAAAGAAATACCATACAATGCCCGACATTGCAATTGACCCCAAAGGCGTCCTGAAACTACTCCAAAACCTAAAAGTGGATAAGGCTGCTGGCCCAGATATGATAAAGCCCATTGTCCTGAAGCAGCTCTGCCATGAGATCCTTGACATAGTATCACTAATCTTCAAAAGATCCCTTAATATTGGTCAACTCCCTTCCGATCGGACGAAGGCAAACGTCGCTCCACTATTCAAAAAAGGTGATACTAGTGACCCTGCAAATTAACAGACCAATATCGCTAACCTGTATTCTATGTAAACTCCTAGAACACATAATTGCATCTAGCCTATCCACGCATTTCTCAAAACACAACATACTCTATGAGCTGCAGCATGGGTTCCGTGAAAGACGGTCCTGTGAGACCCAGCTCATTGAGCTAGTTGATGAAATATCAAAAAATATCTCTTCAGGTAAACAGACGGACCTTGTCCTACTAGATTTCAGTAAAGCCTTCGACAAAGTCAATCGCCTTAAATTACTTTTTCAACTCCAAGAACATGGTGTCCCCGGTCAAACTGTGTCTTGGATCCGGTCCTTTTTTAAAGGTAGATCTCAGTCAGTAGTGGTTAAAGGTTGCACGTCTGATCAGGTCCCTGATATGTATGGGGTCCCCAGGGCTCTGTTCTAGGACCTCTGCTGTTCCTACTCTACATAAATGACCCCCATGACACGGTCACCTCCCAGATGCGGTATTCGCTGATAATACTGCCGTTTACCTTGCAGTTACTTTCCTTTCCGATTGTCAATCTCTTTAAGGTAGAAACTTTGGAAAAGATGTTGTACATGGAGTTTAACCCTAGTAAATGCCAGGTCCTCAATATTACACGTAGCAGATAGCCCATCCAGTTCCCTTATAAGCTTCATGGTCAAACACTCTTGCCTTGGTTTAGACATCAGCCAAGATCTCAGTCCTCTGGAATAGGTTTCCCTCGCATATTGCGGCCTTGCCTGATTTTGAATCATTCAAGCAGGCAGTGGCCCAGCCCAGTTATCGATCGTACAACAGTTGTTAAAAACCTTTTATTCCTTTACTCTTTTAACAGTTTTAACAATCTTGATTCTCCTAACTGGAAGAACTATCTTCCTGAACTATCTTGCAGTTATCTTATTTTGTATTTTATTAACACCCAGCGTGCATCCTGTCCATAATACTCGTGAGAGGTGTGTGGCAGTATGACAAGATAGATAGATAGATAGATAGATAGATAGATAGATAGATAGATAGATAGATAGATAGATAGATAGATAGATAGATAGATAGATAGATAGATAGATAGATAGATAGATAGATAGATAGATAGATAGATAGATAGATAGATAGATAGATAGATAGATAGATAGATAGATAGATAGATAGATAGATAGATAGATAGATAGATAGATAGATAGATCCCGGTACAACCTCTTTTCGTCCGGCTAACGGTATTTCGCTGCGGATTCGTTACTTGGCAACACATAAGCTAATTGAAACCAATGTATTCATATGAAATAACCATTTACCTTTATAGATATGCATTAAAAACAAACTCACCTCAACACATGTTTTAGATATCCTTTCCAACATGGCTGACACACTTTTCCCTGAACCGGAAGTTGAACAACCCGTATTCGGCCAATGTGTAAACAAATATACTGCTCTCCAAACAGTGCGTGACAATTTTATTAATATGTAGTAATTAGTTTAAAAGTAATATTGAACACCAAATTCAACTGTTTTTAACAAATTAACTGTTCAAAACGTATTTACAATG
This sequence comes from Saxidomus purpurata, assembly GCA_022818135.1. Lineage (NCBI taxonomy): Eukaryota > Metazoa > Mollusca > Bivalvia > Venerida > Veneridae > Saxidomus > Saxidomus purpurata. The sequence continues at coordinate 48,433,486 of JAFMSR010000001.1, read as the reverse complement.
AAGTTTTAGTGTTACAAAGTTAGTGGGTGGGGTCGGCACAGATGGGACAAAGAAATGTGTCTCCACGTCTGATTACCTTTACCTGTGTGCAAAACGACAGGTGTACCCATCCCTTGCACTCTTCACATTCAGCCCATTTTACAATAAATATGCCAGGTTTGTTGGACGAATCTACACCAAACCTCTTACAAACTACACACTTTTCTGAATCTGGTACATCGTCATCACCTTCATCATCAGAACTTGAACTATTTTCATCTAAAGATTTTCTTTGTTTCTTTGCAGGTATAACTGACGTAGATGGAATGGGATCTTGAAGAGCTTTTTTACTCTTGTTTCTACTGAGTTTACTTTCTTTTTGTTTTGGTTTTGACTTTGCATTGTGTTCAATGATTTTGTCCACAACTTCATCCTCAGTAATAGCTTTGCCCCCCACCACTTTACTGAGAGTATTTCTTACCTTGGCCTTTTGGACATTTTGTAGTATTTGGCCACCTTTTTTCAACAGAAAATTTTCAGCACACTGAGACTGACCTTGGTCTACCGGTACATGAACTGAAGTGACTGGAAATGCTGTTGATGGTGCAACTTGGCTATCAGAGACAACACTGCGATCAAATGGGTATATACCACATTTTCTGAAAGCTGCTTGTATGTTAGCTGGTGACAGGGTGCTGGCATAAACTTTGCATGCAAGCTGACAGACATCATATCTTGTTACCCGACAGCCACCAGATTCCCGCATATAAGTATGGCATGCACTGTTCCAAGCTAATTCAAATGGCCCAAAACAAGAAACATCAAGTGGCTGAAGTAAGTGGCTGCAGTGTGGGGGCAGTACGAATAAAATAATGTTTTCAGACTTGGCCCATTCAATCAAATTTAAAGAAACATGGCTTTTATGTCCATCATAAAGCACTAACACATGTTCATTGCTATGTCTAGGAGGCAAATACTTCAACAGATGATTATGCATATAATCAGCAAAGACCACTGTATTGGACCATCCTGACTCTGTGACCCTACCAACAGCACCTGGGGTTGCACCTGCCATTAGAGTATCCAACATCCTGGCACCGGGAAAAATGAAGAATGGTGGGACTTGCTGTCCAATGCCATTACATGAACCAGTTAGAGTCACTGTTTTGCTTCTTCCGGAGGTGACGGCTTGGGTCTTTGAATATTTTCCAGACACGACTTTGGGAGGCTTGTGTTCTGTACTTAGACCCTTTTCATCTACATTATAGATCATGTGAGGTTTGTCAAGAAGATCATACTTCACAAGAATATGATGAAGCTCATCAAAATAATTATCAATGGCTTGTCTAGTAGCACTTTTGGCTCGTGCAACTTCCAAACTACGGGGTTTCTTGACATTAAGTTCTGGCCACCTGTTTAAAAATTTGTATAGCCATCTGTCAGTTAGTGGATGGTCTTTGGTTCTCAAACCCAAACAAATTGCATAGTCTGAAGCAAGATTTATTGTCTCTTGACGACTATATCCATAACCTACTTCAGCCATAGTTTTTACATGGCCAGCCAAAAGTGCCTCCTGTTCTTGTGTAAATAATGGCTGAGTACCAGACTTTAAGACCTCTATGTCAATTTTACCACTCAGTCTATCCTGTAATGTTGACCTAGGTATACCAAACACTAGTGCTGCTTTCCTTATTGACAATGTCTTGTTTTTCACAGCTAAAAATGCATCTGTCATTCTATCATAGTCATAAGGCCTGTATGACCCCCTAGCGGGCATATGACTCTGAAAAAGAAATAAAGCAAATGCTTTCAAAATGATAGCTATAGAATCATTAACACTCAATTGTATAGAAAATCAATAAACCCCGTAAGGTACCATAGCTCATAAATGCGTAACTTTTTGTGTGAAGTATACTCCTCCATATTTGGAAAAGTGGGCGGAGCTTGTATATTAAGATCGTCTGTCATACAGTGAGACCTGTCAACATCCAAACATTGGATTAATTGCAGAAAACATTTATTTTTAAAGTGATATTTTGGGAATAGTGAAAACAGGTGAAAATCTAATAGTGTGTGTATTTTTTACGTTTACTTACCCTTCTAATCTCCATTTTTCTTTAAAAAGTTATCCGTGACATTTCTTCGATGTTTACAAACAAAACGCCCGCGTGCTAGCCCGGAAGGGGCGTGTTTATGCGAAAAACTAAAACTTTCCGGGGCCGGCCGAATAGAGGTTGTGGACGTAAAGAGGTTGTTGCGGGAGATAGATAGATAGATAGATAGATAGATAGATAGATAGATAGATAGATAGATAGATAGATAGATAGATAGATAGATAGATAGATAGATAGATAGATAGATAGATAGATAGATAGATAGATAGATAGATAGATAGATAGATAGATAGATAGATAGATAGATAGATAGATAGATAGATAGATAGATAGATAGATAGATAGATAGATAGATAGATAGATAGATAGATAGATAGATAGATAGATAGATAGATAGATAGATAGATAGATAGATAGATAGATAGATAGATAGATAGATAGATAGATAGATAGATAGATAGATAGATAGATAGATAGATAGATAGATAGATAGATAGATAGATAGATAGATAGATAGATAGATAGATAGATAGATAGATAGATAGATAGATAGATAGATAGATAGATAGATAGATAGATAGATAGATAGATAGATAGATAGATAGATAGATAGATAGATAGATAGATAGATAGATAGATAGATAGATAGATAGATGTGTGTAAAACATAAATAATAGGTGATACCGCCGGATACCGTTTCCGGCGTTTAGTAGGCACTTAGTTCAAAATTAGACAAGCGTCCTGTGACCAAGATCAAAGCGCGGACTTGGCAAATTTAATGTTACAGCATGGAAAATTCATGACAAACGAGTAATAGGACCGATTTCCGATACGTGCAACATCTTATTTGCTTAATTTTGCAACACAGACAGAATGGCCTCCTTTGTTGCTGAAGTCTTAACATCAGCGGGTAATTTGACATAGGTTTTCGCGACAAATGCAAAGTTATTTTCAATCTATCTATTTAAAAATTAGCTAAAACAACTTCAGCGTACCCGGTTTATATGCTTGACAGAACGGGTACGCTGAAGCTTACTCCGTAGGGAAATCGTACCAATAATCGTGCCAGGAATCTGACACGCTCGCATTTCAGTATTTCATGAGCAATAAGTGTAAACAATAAATAATTTTATTAATCAGACCATAATTTTTTAATTTGCCAAATTTGAATATCAGATTTTATCTATTTAACGTAAAGCTTTACGAAAGTTTCGAACAGGTCAGAATTTTCACCAATTGGCCGCCATCTTGCCGATTTGACAATTATCACGTGACAATTCCCAAGAACCTTTAGAAAGGGATCTCTGCGGGAAATCGCCGAAGGTTCCGATTGAGGTCACGGGGACAGTTTATTTATTTACATGAACACGTGCGTTTTGGCGCGAACACTTTCAAGGTCTGTTCCGCGTCGAAAATAAAGTAAATTTCTTTTGAAATAAAAAAAACATAGTGCTAAATGCTATTGTATATTTACACTCGTTCTTTATATCATCTAAACACTAAACAAAAGGAAAATATCAAGCGTTCTGAACTACATGAAAAATGAGTGCGATTGCATCATACGAGATCTCGCGAGAGCAGGCATTTGGAAAGTCCGTTGTAAATGTAAACACAATGATGTAGGTTTGAAAAATCGATGTTTTTGTAGTCAACTTTGGTTGTAGAACACCATAAATGGTTTGAAAAGATGAATTTATAAATATATGACCCAAATATGATCATATTTCCCTACTTAACGTACATTAGATGAAAATTTGCATGATCTGTTATTCTGGTAAGGATTCGTAGTAGGGCTGATCCAAAACTCTAAAGCCGCAGCTGACGAAAAACAAAATATAAAAATAGCGGCATTTAGAGTTTTGGAAGCCAGAACTATTTAAAAATAATCAATCATAATAGGGAAAACAAACAAAAAGGGCGTAAGAAGCATTATATGTTTATATGGCATAAGCCATATCTTGCCTCTATAACTATGTGAAATATCTTCCTTAGATGTCACACCCCTTCGCCAGGACTTAGACAGTATGACAGGGGTAGAATTTATACAAAAAATAGCACTCGCATTTTTTTGCGAGTTGAATTTGTGCTTACTCGCAAAATGAAAAATATACTCGCAAAATGAAATGTTTTAATTTTCAAAAGTTATTTATATACTCAAGGCACGTATATACATAATACTGGCTAATTGTTAAATTATGGTTTGATGGATCACACATCTAAATGTCAACAGCTGAGGCAACTGACAGTAAAAATAGAAATCGCTTCACAACAAATTTGTCCATATTTTTTGTTTACGAATAGTGCAGACGAAAAAAATTTGGGGTTCTCAACTTGTATTGTATACAAACTTCAAATTTATGTGTGCGCATCAATAGAGAATTCAATTACGTCTGTTTTAACAATTGGGAAATTCCACTCGCAATATTTTGCGAGCTTGGACAAAAGTCACTCGCATTTTTTAATTTGTACTCGCATTTTGCCAGTATGCGAGCTTAATTTCGAACCCTGTATGACACATTTAACAGGGTGCAAAGAATGGTTGTCAGACTATTTCCCCCCAAGACAGTTCCTCCCAAGACTTTTCTACCCCATAATGGGGGTGAAATGTCTAGCAATCAGCATGCCCAGTCACGCAGAATCCTGCGTTTTTCACGCAGAAAACACGATGTGCACGCAAATTTTTCAATGTCCCTGCGTGCAGGTACGCATCTTTGTTGAGGCCAGCAAGAGAACGTAAATTGCTCATAAATTGGTGGTCGGTAACCTAAAATCGGGAAACGCTTGCTTTTCAGTTGAAAATCAATAAGCGCCCCGCGGCAAACATCTCTTTAATCTAGACTACTCGTATTACGTCACATTTTCAAAATGGCGAACAAATGAACCTAAGAAGCTTCCTTCAGACTCAGGGTCGAAATCAGCGCAATTGTCAAAGATCGTATTCCAAAACGACAGTATATTGATTATTTTGCATCAGTATAAACTACCCACCGTTGCAAGCTAAGTCTAACGCATATCAATTGCCGGGGATTTACCGCGATGCTTGTGTTCCGCTTCGATCATGCGGAAAGTTTGCTGTCAGTGTCAGCTGACTTGTCATGTGACCAGTTATTTTTTTAATTATTTTTTAAAATCTTTTTAGGACATTGGACATGTTCAGGCCATGTATGATTTGTTTCTTTGCTTCATGACTGTCAGTTCATTTAACAACAATGAATTATGTGAGAGTGTCTGGTCTTTGGTCCTAGTCCTATAAATTAGACCTCACATTAAATATTACTTTAAGTTTTGATACCTATCCATATCTTCATGTTTTAGGAAATAAGTACCAGTGTACCCAGATTTTTGAGCCTGTACCCACTTTTTCCAAAACTAGTGGGTACAGGTACCCACATTTTAAAAATCCTGTGGGCATGCTGACAATATGAAGACTCCCCCACCCCCCCCCCCCCACCCCATATATTTCAATCAATATTAGAGTGGTGGAACCTATGCTGGCGGTATCCCTATGCTGGTGGTATCTCTGAAAAACGGCTATTTACAGAACAGATGAAGAAAAATTTTCAGGGTACATTCAGCATTGACAGTCGATGAAATGCTTTTACAGCAAACATAGTGATAGCTGCGCGTGCAGCTCTGTGACGTCACAGCAGCCGATACAATTGTATTTGATCCATTTCGCTAGAAAATTTCTTAAATATATACATCAAAATCACCCAGTTTAAGTTAGCATTTTTGATAAAACTTGTTTCTTTTGTATAAAAATATATATTCTATGGAAACTGTTATATCTTGTTAGTTAATATTTAGGCTCTAAAAACTGTTTCCCACCTGTTGGTTGTCAAATATCACATACCGCCAGCATTGGTTCCCTTCGAGGTGAAATTTCAAGTCTTTACATGTGTCGTGTCAATAGCTCCCAGAACGACAAAGTCAAGTGATGAAGCACATCAACATCTTGTTTCGATTTAGCAGGGATAACATTATGTTTTCGCTGAGGCAAATCAAAATGGTTAGGATTTCCTGCTTTCTGAACTGCTGATATACATTCAAAATACCTCCAGCATAGGTTCCCCCACTCTAATAATAAATAAATAATTATTAAAGAAATGTCTAAAATATAAATGAATGAATATTTTTATAAAGATATTCTTCTAAGTTGAAGCAAATGAACACATTAGTGTAACTTGTATCATAATGATTATTTTGATATAAACAGTATGATGCACCCATGTGTGATAAGTCATGTAAGACTTTTTTCAAAGGAAAAGTACTCTTAAGTCCCAGGATCACTTTGAATTTACTAATATAATAAAATAAATGTTATTGATGGGATAAGGATAGAACCACTCTGAAACAATTGACTGTAAGTGACATATGCCTTCTTTCATATTCAAGTTGTTACTTTAATTAGATTATCTATCTTTGTTTCAAGTTTAATATATTAAAAATAACTTAATTTGTTGTGTCTATGTGATTTATGTTTGTCTTTGGTGTTGACATGTTAATGTGAAGTAAATTAATAAATATAAAATATGCAATAAACACTATCTCAAAGGTATGGCTAAAATGAAATTAAGCTTAAAATTTATAAAAATGTAAAGCATATTTTTGAATAGAACAAATACCACTTATTTTTAAAAGTAAGTTGCTGTCTTTATAGTAAATTAGATAATATTTTATAATCCAGTTAACACCTAAGTGATATGACAGGTGTCAATCACTGCCATTCAAAAGGTGTTGATTAAATCACAGCCTTTCATAAATAAACAGGTAGGCATTCTAATGTACTGAAAATTTAAAACTAAAATTTTAAAGTTTATTCACTGTTCATACAGTTAGAAACATTTTCTAACATGTATAAAGCAATATAACCTTCTTTGTTAAACTCTATCGTGTCTTTAGTCAAATAAAAAATGTTTTTAATTACTAGTTTATGAACACATGCAGAAACTTTATTTTAGATCAAAAATTTAAGAAAATGTAGATCTAGCTTCTACAAAAGTTTCCCATTATATTTCATTCTATATAATAGCATATTGCTCTAGTTTTACAAAAGATGCACGATTCTTATTTCATCTTCTGAACAAATAGCGTATTTATAAAGTCCTGTTATATAAGTCTGCAGAACAGAACAGTAAGATCTTACTCAAAAGTATCAAGTTAGTAAATGTATCATGAAACCATTTTATAACATGAAAATTATTTCTCCTCTGATGAATAATTGCTTTAAAAACCGCAGTAAGACAATAACATAAAAATATCTGTCATAATTAAAAAATTAGTGTGACATTACTGCACTGTAGGAAATAAAGGTAGAATGTAACAAGTTATTTTCTAAAACACTTAAAAATATTATTGACAGTTTGAAAAACAATCTAAACCTTATATCAGACCTGGGTCCAATTACAATTGTAATTTAATTAATTATAATTCATTACAGTTTTTCAACTAATTGAAAAATAATTAGTAATTGAGGCAGAAATCAATTATTAGCTCACCTGAGCTGGCTCAGGGTGAGCTATTAGGATCGATGAATGTCCGTCGTCCGTCCACATTAGTTCGTTAACACTCTAGTGGTCACATTTTTGCCTCAATTGTCACGAAACTTGGTCAGGATGTTTGTCCCAGTAATTACTCGGACGAGTTCGAATATGGGTCATCTCGGATGAAAAACTAGGTCACATGACCCAAAAATAGAAAAATCTTGTTAAGGCTCTAGAGGCTACTGTTTCAGTCCAACTATCCTGGCAATATGGAAAAACCTTGTTAACACTCTAGAGGTAACATTTTCAGCCCAAATATCCTGGAAATTTGTCAGAAAGGTTGTTAAGTTTTCGCTCAATGTATGGGTCATCTGGGGTCAAAAACTGGTCACACAACCTGAATATGGAAAACCTTGTTAACACTCTAGAGGTAACATTTTCAGCCCAAATATCCTGGAAATTTGTCAGAAAGGTTGTTAAGATGATTTCTAGCTCAAGTTCGAATATGGGTCATCTGGGGTCAAAAACTAGGTCACACAACCTGAATATGGAAAAACCTTGTTAACACTCTAGAGGTAACATTTTCAGCCCAAATATCCTGGAAATATGTCAGAAAGGTTGTTTCAATGATTTCTAGCCCAAGTTGGAATATGGGTCATCTGGGGTCAAAAACTAGGTCACGAGCCCAAATATGGAAAAACCTTGTTAACACTCTAGAAGTCATTTTCGCCCAGATATCCTGGAAATTGTCAGAAAGGTTATTATCGATGATCAGAAGTTCCAATATCTGGGGAAAACCTAGGTCACACAACCTGAATATGGAAAAACCTTGTTAACACTCTAGAGGTAACATTTTCAGCCCAAATATCCTGGAAATTTGTCAGAAGGGTTGTTAATATGATTTCTAGCTCAAGTTCGAATATGGGTCATCTGGGGTCAAAAACTAGGTCACACAGCCTGAATATGGAAAAACCTTGTTAACACTCTAGAGGTAACATTTTCAGCCCAAATATCCTGGAAACATGTCAGAAAGGTTGTTTCAATGATTTCTAGCCCAAGTTCGAATATGGGTCATCTGGGGTCAAAAACTAGGTCACAGAGCCCAAATATGGAAAAACCTTGTTAACACTCTAGAAGTTACATTTTCAGCCCAAATATCCTGGAAATTTGTCAGAAAGGTTATTTCGATGATTTCTAGCTCAAGTTCGAACATGGGTCATCTGGGGTCAAAAACTAGGTCACACAGCCCAAATATGAAAAAAACCTTGTTAACACTCTAGAGGTAACATTTTCAGCCCAAATATCCTGGGAATTTGTCCGAAATATTGTTTTGATGATTTCTAGCTCAAGTTCGAATATGGGTCATCTGGGGTCAAAAACTAGGTCACAGAGCCCAAATGTGGAAAAACCTTGTTAACACTCTAGAGGTTACATTTTCAGCCCAAATATCCTGGAAATTTGTCAGAAAGGTTGTTTCGATGATTTGTACACAAGCTTCAAGGGGTCATCTGGTTAGGTCGAGCCCATATGGAAAGCCTTGTTAATACCTAGAAGTTCATTTCAGCCCAAATATCCTGGAAATTTGTCAGATAGGTTTTTCATGATTTCTAGCTCAAGTTCAAATATGGGTCATCTTGGGTCAAAAACTAGGTCACAGAGCCCAAATATGGAAAAACCTTGTTAACACTCTAGAGGTAACATTTTCAGCCCAAATATCCTGGAAATTTGTCAGAAAGGTTGTTTCGATGATTTCTAGCAACTTTGTTAAAAGCAGTTGTACTCGGGTGAGCGATAAAGGGCCATGATGGCCCTCTTGTTTTAATTGTAATTAATTAATTAAAATCCAAACAAATGGAAAATAATTGTCAATTAAGTTCAATTACTCTTCAATTACATGCAGAAAAGTGTCACAAACATATATATGGCAAAAATACAGGTTATTGTGCAGTAGCTGTTATCACCTGGGGGTATAAATTTCACACTTGCTTGTCATCTTAAGAGGTGTTAATGTAAATGATGTTCACTGACAGACAGCAAACTTTGAAGTGTTCAAGTTTTCAAAATTCAATGAGGAATTATAAATCTGCATTTTTAATATGTCATTGATAGTAACATGGTTCTATGTGAAATTGTGAATATATTGCCAAATAATTAAAAAATAATTGTTTTCCTTAAAATAATTGTAATTAATTAATTACTTCTGTAAAAAGCATGTAATTATAATTGTAATTTAATTGAAGAATTTCTGTTTTAATTGTAATTAATTAATTACTTTTAAAAATAATTGAACCCAGGTCTGCCTTAAATACATAATAAATCACTATAATTTGAGTGAATTGAAAATTTGGGGGGGGGGGGTCTTGGGAGGAAACGTCTTGGGGGGGGGGGAGTCTTGGGGAGGAAACATCTTGGGGGGGAAGGAGTCTAGGGGAGGAAATGACTTGGGAGGGGCGGGGGGGGGGAGTCTGGAATTTCATAGAATGACCCAAATTAAGGAATTTGTATGTAGTGAATAATTTTTTGTCTGTTTTGATAAGTTCCCGTGCCGCATCCATTCCAAAACCTGGAGTGCTAATTCAGAAAGTTTTCGGTCTGCAATATTTGTTTTTTGATCTTTTTACATGATTTGTAATACAATATTCAGGGTTATCAGAATGTTTTGTTCTAATAGATGAAATTGAGGAAACAACAAATCAGGCCAGGGGTCATGGGGGCCAGTTAGGCCCCCCCGTGTGGGTCCAGGGCAAAGCCTGACCAAAAAAGAAATTCAGCATTTCAAACAACCTCGGAAGCCATCTCTTTGCATGCAATTTTCTTAATAAGCAATGGAAAAATGATTTTTTAGAAGAATTTTATGACATTAATATTGTTATTAATCAATTTCACCAGTTCAAAATATTTTTTAACTGTTTCCATTTATTCATCATATTTTTTTACTTTTTACATATTCACTTCGGATCTACGACCATTCGTTGAAAGACACTTGAAAGAATACGACAATTAAAAGAATAGACATGTGGTCGAATAGGCAATTGATAGAGTACGACACAAGGTCGAAAAATGTTTTAACCTGCGACACTTGTCCGAATAATGATGTGTATTTTATTTCGACTAAGTGTCGCAGCTGATTATTATCCTTTTGCTGTGATTGATCGGTGGTATATTTGATTTCCTTTTTACCTCTTAAAATATGTTCGCGCGATTTGACCATTTAATCTTTTAATAACTAGTCACATTTTATGCACGATTTCTATGGTGGGTATGAAAGTTATGCACGAGTATGAAAAATGAGTGAACTGTTGTTGATTTCTTTTTATGCAATAAAATTATTAAACTTGTCAATTCGTTCTTGCTCTTTGTGTAGTCGAAGATGGAAAAGTCTCCTAGTTTTTTTACTAGTTCACGGGGTGGTAGGAAATTAACGTTAGATGGCTTTATTTTTAGTAAGGACAAATGTGACACAAAAACGGGGAAAACATATTGGAAATGCGAGTTACGGTCATGTAAAGGAAGGCTAATTACCAATTTTGACAATAGGATTTTAAAGGAAACTGAGCATAACCATGGGCCTGACCAGCCACTGATAGAAGTGCAAAAGGCAATGGCAAGGCTAAAGGAAGTCGCTTCAACATCAGACGAATGCCCATCGCGGCTTCTTAACAAGGAGTTGATGACCAATTTCCCAGCGGAATATCGGGGATACTGGCCAAAGGAGGCGTCCATGAAACGTACTATTCAGCGAAAAAGGAGGAAAGCTCTGCCCCCGGTACCGAAATCCTTATCCGAGACCAGAATCAAGGACACGTGGCAGCTTAATACTAGGGGAGAACAGTTTTTGTTATGCGATCGTGGTGAAGGGAATGATAGAATACTTATATTCTGTACCGAGAGATGCCTCATGTACCTGTGCAACAGTTCAATTTGGTATGGGGACAGGACATTCAGTGTAGCGCCTACATTTTTTTACCAACTATATACTTTACATGGAGTTGTAATGGGGCAGTTGTTGCCGTTGGCTTATTGTATATTGACACGCAAGACCAGGGATATATATCAGCAAATGTTCCTTGCTATCAGCGACTTCGCATCGATGAAAGGTAATTGTGTAATCGTGTTTAATTGTGAAAAAGTTAAATATGTTTTACAGATTTGTTAAGAGATGCATTTTGAACATATTCGTTGACGATAAAATTAGCAAAACGCGTGATGTGAAATTATCTTTCATAACAGAAAAGTAAAATTATTATCACATATAAATGTAATATATTTAATTTACAGGATTCCGTGTATCTGTGACCACCTTCCGCGTCGACTTCGAGGACGCCTGTATTAAAGCCTTCCAAGACGTGTTCCAGGATACCTCTGGAGGCCTGCTTCTTCCATCTTGCACAGGCACACTGGAGGAAGGTGGGAGATCTGGGTTTGAGACAGAGTTACCTCGACGATGAGGAGTTCGCCATCTCGATGCGAATGTTCACGGCCCTGGCGTGAGGTTGTGGACGTGTTTGCCACCCTATGTGAAACCATACCAGACACAGCACATGGATTTATACCATACATGGAGGAGACATATATTGGATGTTACAGGTTTAAGAGTAGAACCAAGCCAGATGGAACAATGGTAAATAAATAAATGAATAAATAAATAAATAATTAATTAATTAATTAAATAAATAAATAAATAAATAAATAAAAATTGTTTGAATAGCTCATTACTCGATCAATTACTCATCTCTAATTAAGTACTCAATAATTACTCACTATTGCTCTCATGATTAAAGGTGTTTAAGCGTCAGTGGCGACCTCCTTTGTTCCCATCGACTCTGTGGAGTGTTTACCAGCGAACTCTAGACGGGGAACCCAGGACAAATAACCATCTGGAAGGGTGGCACCGACGATTTAAGTCGATAGTGGACAAGCACCATCCAAATGTCTATGTCTTCCTCGACCGTCTAAAGGGGGAACAGGCTCATACCGAGACCCAGATAGAGAGGTTAATTGCTGGGGAACCCCCAAAGGAACTTAGGAAGAAGGTAACAGCCAATACTTTTACAATTTTGAATAATTTATTCTAAGTTGCATATCTAAATATGTTTTCCGGATCGTTAGAGCTTACGTGATTTCATATTGATCACTATTTTTCGCCACTATTTTTAATGATTGGATGTATAAAATAAAAATATTCTGAAAATAAAAAAAATAAATAAAAAGTACATTATGTCGTTTACAGGATAAGAGAACCAACGAGAAGCTATTGACCATTGTGAAGGACTTTGGAACTAGACCAATCCTCGACTTCTTGAAGGGTGTGGCGTATAACTTCAAATACTAGTAGTGAACTATCATAAACTTTGGTGTTGAGACGATTTTGAGAAAAGTGCATGTGACCTACAGTGTGACTGTTGATTGATTAAAATAAATTTGATTACATTTTGATTTTGTAATGAATCAAGTTCAACGTCTAGAGTACTTCCGGTATACATTTTGTACCCGCTTACTTTCGTTTTCAATTCTCAGAGTTTTCGACCATTCGTCGAAAGTTTTCGACAATATTCGACAGTAAAACATTTCTATCAATTGTTCTTTCTTTAACATGTCGCATTCTACCACCTGTCCTTTCTGTTTAGTGTCGTATTCTATCGAGTGTCTTTCGACGAATTGTCATGCACCGATTCACTTCTTAGTACTTCTCTTAGGGCTGTGTATTGCCAGTCTACTTCCGTTACGATTTGTATTGCAATACGGGTCTTATGATATTCAATACAATAGTACAGCACGATACATTATAGGGGTACTATAGGAATGTAACAAACAGAGCTGTAGAACGAGATTTTTATTGAGCTATCTGTCAGATGTGAACATAAAACAAAACATTAGGTTTAATTTCTGAAAACTGAGTCTGTATTTTTCAGTATCAATAGTCACTAGTCAGTAGACCAACTACTTGGGACAGATGAAGTAAATATTATATTAAGTGTCATATTCTGTATGTCGGTGTCAGCCAAGTTCTTGTTTAAGGATGACCATGTCAACCAGCTCAATGGCATCACTTTGCAGCCATTTGGAGTGAAAATTTTGATCGCAGGACTTCGCGATTCTGCGAGTATTTTTGAGTGACTTCAAATGAATATATTTATTAATTAAAATGTTGGTAAAATACACTGTCCTGCAAAAGCGACCTGTTGAAATTAAATTCATTGAATCACAAAGATTTAATCAGACATTGCCGCCGACGTACGCCACTACTGTATAATATCACAGCGTTAGCTTTTGTGTTATTTTATTGTTTCAGAAAGTATTGAGTTATTTTTATCAGAACCTAAAACATTTATCACCTTTGTGTTGATTTAAAATATTTATAAATTTCTGTTAAAAATCCGCAGTAATTGGTACCTTAGCATTTGTCACTCGCGATAGGTGTGAAAAACATGGCCTGCCACAAAGAATGACGGAACTAATCAAGTGTATTTTAAAATTGTTTGCAAATCCAAGCTGTGTGACACCACTGACTTAGTAATGTTTGTTAATTTGTGAATTCAAAACTATTTATCAGTTAACTATTAAATTGTTCCAACCGTTCTTTATTTAAAACAAAACATTCTATTTTAAAGGAAATCGCTGCGTTGCAGCGTGTCCGGTTTTTTTGTCATTCATTGTTTCAGGAACCTTTTCCAGTAACAATTTAATCTCTATTTATTTAAATGAATAACCTTTTATGAATAAATCGTTTTCATAAAGATAAAGCCGCAGGTGTCATGAGATTAAAGAACAATCGCCTACGTTGCATTGTACATGTGTGTTTGTCAGAATTTGAAGCATGTGACATAAAAAAGACCGAGATATCTGATAGCTCTACATGCCGTAAGGTCATAAAACAGCACAATCTGAAACTGATGTATTTGTATTGTTCAAGTTTTATTGGATTACGCGAAAAATGTCCCCATTTATTTTTGAAACTCCTTAGAAAACAACCGATGCAAACATGATTTTAAACGATGATTTCAATCGGTGATCGGTTAAAAATGAAAACCCTGAATATTTACAATTTTTTTCATTTATTCTGTAAGACATATATACTCTTTTTCAAAAAAGTTGTTTTCGTTCTTCATTAACTGTTTTTTAATTGTTAACCAACCTAATCAGGTCTATTCTATCGCTGGATTTGTGTATCATATAAATTTGTGTATCATACACAAATCAGTGTATCTGGTTATACACAAATTGGGATATTCAGAAAAGAATTATGCTGATTCTCAGGTAAGGCAGAAAAGCGCGCTTTCTACATAACACACAATGATGTAAACACAATAATGGTTATGATTCAACAACCACATTTGTGAAGTCTTTGCCTTTTATATAAAAGTCACATTATGAACATAGTCCAGTTCTACAAAACTGTTATTTCACTTCTGTTGAATCCCTCTTTGATGTTGCCAATATAAGATAATAAAATAGTGAAGAAAGCAATACAATGAAAAATGACACATTTGATCAGTATCCTGATTTGTGTATTACCAGATACACTGATTGGTGTATGACACATAGATATGTATATGATACACAAAACAGGAGATAGAACAAAACTGCTAATGTCAAGAAACTTAATAAAAAAATTAGTGCCAATATAGAGTTGGCTTACCAGTTTCAACACTTCACCGGTTCCGAAAGATTCCGAATATAATTGCCACACAATCAGGTCATCCGAAACCGAAAGTAGTTTGTTGTCTTTCAGCACATGTCTCCATTATAATAACGGCATAAGTTTGATTAAATCGTTTGTTAAGATAATAAAATGTCTCTATAAATAGTGATTGGTTGTTGATTTGCAAAATCAATGTGCAGAAAATGGCAGTATGAAATTTTGATTGTATGTTACCATTACGCTCAGTGGTTTTATGGTCCTGAATTTATGATACATGTGTAATTTCTCTGTAAACAGAAGTTTCATTATTTCCTTTTTCATGTTTTTGTTCTTGGATTTTGTATATTTCAAAATTAGAGATGCATAGAGACTAGCTATGAAAGCAGAGTGATCAGTTTTCCTGAAGATAAATAATTTATCTGTACCCTGATGTGCGAAGCCAAGAATTGTCTAGAAAAGACATTTTTGACAGAACGCCCCGAAACAACCCAGATTCATACAAAAAAAATATTTATATAAAAGTGACCAAAATGAACATACACAAAGGTTTAGTTTGATGTGCTGGGGCTTTTTCTGACTTCACATATGAAATATATAGAAACTGAAAGTAGAAGAGCCAAAAACCTTGTGCAAGAAATAGCTGAATGATTCTAGTGATGTTGATATTTTTTATACTCTATTAATACAAATAACATTTCCTAGCTGTTTCAGAAACTTTCTTCAAAGGTTGCACTGAAAATCTTAAAAATATGTTTTTTAGTGATATCTAACTTATTTTAAAATTTAAATAGGTTAAGCAGGGATTTCCCTCACTATTTTGCTATGTGAGTCCCAGGACTCTCATCGCCATGATCGCTGCTTTGTTAGGAGTCCCATAATATATTTGGGAAATTGGGAGTCCTAGACAAAAGTAATTCAGATAAAAATATTCAGTTTCCCTGTTGAAATGCTAGAATTTACAGATTTGTATTAGAAATTGAATATGTTTCCATTTAAAGCCTTCAGTTGGTCAAAGTTGCTTGTTGAATTTTGTTCTGCCAATACATAAATGCTTTCAAAGTGTTTAGAATTAGGATTCATTCAAGCGCCAACATGTATTCAAGATTGCACTTATGACTCAAAAGATATTAAAGGGCAAAAAGAATCAATACAATTGGCGAGTCCCAAGGACTCATGACCCATAGTAAATGTGAGTCCTTTGAGTCATAAATGAGTCCGAAAAATGGAAGATGCGAGTCCGGGAAATCCCTGGTTAAGAATCTTAAGATGACTTTTATTCAGTTGTTAATTTATTCTCCACAACTGAACTTTGTCACAGAAATGTAAAATGTTTGAAATGACTCATTTTTAAAAATGTTTATTTTTGGAAGCCTGATCTGGTAATTTCATCAGCCTGCTGATATATGTTAGTGCCAAACGAGCGAAAATACTTGATTTAGCTACGATAGTATAAGTAAAACTCGAAAACAGAAAAGAGAAAAATCTTAGCTCTTTTGGTTATGCAATAGAGCATGATTGTCTTCATTAAGAATATTATAATTATGGACAACAACTTCAACATATTTTCCCTCAAACTGAAAAAAGAAACAGGTGACATTTTCCACCTAGGAAGGCTTGGGCTTCTTCCACTATTTGTAAATATGATAAAGCCACACTGTTAAATTACTTATATATATTGGCATATATCATGGTATATTTATAATATAAAGCTAATTAATGGAAATATGTGACATCTAAAGGTACTGTGGTAGATCACTACACCACTGTTTAATTTTAGTAAGTTCCTGGACTTTAGTTTGCATAAGACTGAACAGTTGAAACTAAAGTCTTTACATAATAAATGTGTGATTAGTACACATGTAACAATTAAATATTGTGTATGTACATAATTGAATAATTTTACTTGTCAATGGAAATTGTAAATGATCTTAAGCAACTCAATTACATCAGAAGTTTGTCGTTTAACCTGTGAGAAAGACAACCCTGTGCATAATAAAGACCAGCAGAGAGAAAACAAGCGTTCTATTTATCTCCAGGAAAAACACCTGTGAAAATGGTCCACCTAAAAAATCAGACCACCTTTAAGATTTTCCATAAGTGCTCTTTATCCTTAACGTGATAATACCCTTCAATATGATAATCGCAATTTAATGTAATACATGTACATTCACCAATGGTTTAGTATCATTAAAAAACAAGCGTTGCGAAAGTTAAAGCTAAATAACATAAATATATACAACAGTTTTATTCCTATTGAACACCAGGTCATAAAAAGATTTTCCATCAATAATTTTTTTTTTGGTGTTTGCATGCACTAATGAAAGAAATGGTTGAGCATAACTTTTTTTTTTTAATTTTCTAAACATTTTTCATGTTTAAAGAACTTTTCTTGACCATACTTTTTCTGGTCATTTTGAGCAGTATTATAGCTTTAAGTTTGAGTCCGACTGTGTAAATCTGTTACAGGTCAGCTAGAGACCCAGGAAGCTGCAGCCAAACTTCAACAACTGTCCAAGAAGATCGACAGTCTGAAGCTTGAAGTGTACGAGATCACAACAAACAAGTATACGAACTTCCTACCACAGTTACATACCACTGAACAGATGGTTAGTGATGTTGAGACACTCAAGACAGAAATGGATGATATTGCTAACAGGATTGAAAATCAGGTATTGTAATATACAAGAATATTTGTCATGTTTGTAGGGGCGTAAATGTAGTTCATGCTGCTTACATTAGCATACATATACAATTCACCAAGAAATCAGGTGTATCTTGGCTTTTAACAATGCAAAACACTATAGGTGGTTTGGGTTATATGTCTTCATCTCTGTCAGGTGTATATTGACACTGATAATGAAGTTCTTGATTTAGATTATTTCATTGTTTCAGATAACCTTCATGCATGTATGAACATGGCCTCCTTTGGATTTCAAGAATTTGTCGTAATTTGTTTTGTTAAATCAGTTGTTTTAAGGGAAATTATTGAAACTTGGGCTGATGTGGCTAAATATTTTGAAGCTGATTTCAAATTATTTCACCACTTCCCAGAATTTAATGACTTTAGTGGATGCTCTCTATAATGATAAATAAATCATTAAATTGTGGCCTTCGCACATAGCTTAATATTCAAGGGTGTCATCTATATGTAGAAGCATGTAATTCTCTATTGTAGTACTTAATGTTTTTCAAGTCGATGAGAAGAAGCTGAACACCTGTTTCAACCTGATCAACTCAAGGTCACCTTTAGGGATCATTCATTTTTTGTGTCCCCTCCATATCTCTGAAACCCTTTGAAGGACTTTCATGAGAGACTATATTTCCTTAATCCCTTGAAGGATTTTCTTGAAAGTTGGGTCAAGATGTTATCTTGTGGTGACAGTCATGGTCAATGTCAAATTTAGGGGTCAAAGGTTATAAAGCTATATATCTTTAACCCTTTTAAAGATTAACATGAAACTTAGTTCAAATAAGCATGTTACAAAATTTAATGTTAATCATATAAGTAATGAGGAGGTTGGGATAATGAGAGAAGTCATTTCTTATAACAAGGCACGTTTGTGGGGGTATTTTACTCGTGTTCAGTGATAGCACTAGTTGTGTGAGTAGTTCTCTGTGGGAAAAAAATCATTTTTTGAGAAATTGCTTATAATACAAATCTTACTTGATATTTTTATAGATCAAAAGTCAGTTGAACATGTCAACTGGAGAATTTCAGTCATTGACAGGCCAGCTGGAAGATGTGAACTGTCTGCTGGTGGTGCTGGAGAAAATTGTGAACTTACAGGTATGTTCACAAGGAATCATTTTAGTTTATATCATGCTTTTGGTGGTTGTGGTTGACCCTTGAGGTCAGTCTCAATCATGAGATGTGAAAACCCATTCTAATTTATGCTGTTGAATATATCAATCGGTAAATTTCACTCAAGTGCCTTGTGACTGTCCAAACTGAAAGACAGACAAATGTATTCTGGAAACTTGGCAGGGTCATGATCAATGTCTATGTAACATTTAAATGGATGTTTTGGAAAGATGAAATAAGAGATGTTCATTTGGTTTAACAGATATATACATGTTTATGAAACTGTAATAGGATGTGAAAAGTAACTTGTCCAAAACTATTTAAGATTGAAATAAGAATTCTCTCTCCCATAGGTAGTGAATGATACAGCTAAAATTATTCACTATTACAATTATAAGTTATAGTAATTTTGATTTAACCTTTAGAATTGAATTATATGATGCAGGTTTTTTGTCTTTAACAGGATGCACTTGAAGCTATTGAAACTGCAGTGAGGACACAAGAATACTCGAAAGCTGCTGATTCGGTTCACATGCTGAAGTCATTGCTCGGTCAGAGAGTGTTTGGACATGAAAATGAGATAAAAATTCTGTCTGCCATTCAAACTGAAAGTCATATACAAATGCAGAAACTTATCAGCGATTTGTCTGAGAAGTGGAAAGACATGATACAGTGGACTGTGCCAGATGAAAAGAATAAACCTAGTGACACTGATGGAGCAAGAAAAACTGAGCTGAAGATTAATACAAAAGGTGGAAAAGCTGATCTGCTAGATAAAGTTGTAATCGGCATGAAAAAGATGAATATCCTTGATGAGAAGATGAAAAAGTTTAGTGATAATTTGCTAAAGTATGTGATAGAACCAGTTATGTGTTACGGACAGTGTGAAGTGACTGAGTGTGAGACCACTAGCTCCAGGATTCTTACGATTGTTGTAAAAAGTGACGAGTCGACTTGCCCGGCACCACAGGAGATGTTCGGAAATTTGGACAAGGTGTTACGATTTCTCAATCCTTATTTGCTGTATGTGGTCATGGGTGAAGCAGCCAATGAAAATTCACAGCCTAGTACGCTGATGACTGTTTTAGGCGACTTGATCGCAAATCAGACATTAGAGCTTGCAGTGAAACAGTGCCTTATCAAAGCCATACCCAGCAGTAATAAGGAGCTTGAAGAATTTGGTAATGTCATTCTAATGACAGAGGAAGTTCAGAAGCATTTGATAAAGTTGTGTTTTATTCAGCCCAGTAATACAGTTCTAGTAGATTACGTACAGAATGTTAATGTTCTGTTCGCTAACAAGAAATGCCAGGAGATTTTAGAAAAAGCAAGGAGACTGATGACTACAGAAGTACATAACACAGTTGTAGTTAGTCATGACAAACCTCTTGGAGAGTTACCTCCCTTGATAGAAGGAGTAGGAGGCAGTGGTGGGAAGAAAGCTCGGAGAGATGATCTGGCTGTGGAGTCACCTCTGAGCGGAAATACCTTTAGGCTTCCAAAGTGCCATATCAGGTGATATTGAACAGTCTCTTGTCAATTGAATTGAAAAATATTTGCTGTTGCTGAGTGACTACATGAACTATGGTCATTTAAATTAAGAAGCTGTTCTGAATGCAAGTCATAAGATTGTTATTATATTTATAGTCTGTTATCATTTGTTTTGCTTAAAAAGTTTGTTACATGTACAGCTTAAAGAATCTATTATTATGTGTATAGCTTAACTGTAATTTGAAACAAAGAATCACTGCTATGTTTCAGCACTTCTATTCAAGAATTAATGACAATGGCCTATGAGACTCTGCTTGAAGCCAGTGAGAGTTCACCCCAGTGTGCTATACAGATGTTCTGTGCTGTGAGGAATATGTTTGAACTGTTCTGCAGTGTCTTTCCAACATACCACAAGCAGAGCCTCGAGACCCTGCCTCAGTTTACAGGTAAGATTGATAGAATATGCCACTGATAAAAGTGATAGTCTTTTTACATGACTATAGAAACTGATAGGAAATTTCAAAGTCTAGCTTAGTCCATACTTTTTCGTAGAAGTAACAGTCTTTTCCACATGCATATCAGTAAAGTTTTCGTATGAATTGTTAGAAAGTGATTAGCCCAAACCGTGTGTCTGTAAGAAATCCAACAAAATTTGATATTTTGAAAAAAGTTGCGCGATTCTGTTTATTATCATTTTTAAATGGCTGTGAAGTAGACTGCATGATATGTCAGTATATGCAGTATTAAAAGCAAATCCTGTTACTTTGCTCTTAAATGTGGAATCGGATGATGGTATCGAAAATTTGTATTTTTAAAGATCTGGATTTATTTATGTCATAGTAAAACATTTGCCTTTTACAGTCAGGGGTGTAAACTGTTCTGAGATATCAAAATCAAAACCCAAGTGAGTTATTTGTAATTTAACAGTTATAACTGAAATGGGTTATCATAACTTGTTTCAGTTACTTACTGTAACTGTTACTGTAGAGAAATGTCTAAATCTCTTAATTTTTGACAAATAACTTACTTAGTCTTTTGTCAAATTATTTCATTCTTTAATGTCCTTTTCTTACAATAAGTTTGCGAAGTAAATAGGTATCTAACTGTTGGTAATTACATACTCTTTAGATAAAATGCGTCTGAGGAGCTTATAAAGTCATTATTATTATTATAATTATTTTTATTATTATTATTATTATTATTATAACATTTAGTGAACCAGCAAAAAAATGCTTCAGACCACTGAAAAATCAGGGGAACACTAGAAAATTTAGAATTTTCCCCCGAAACATAAATTATAACTTTTAACAAGTTATGGTAACATATCTATTATAAATATAATAAGTTATCTTTGATAAATCAATTGGGCTATGACTTTGGTACAAAATGTAAACAGTTACACCTCTTATTGTTTATTTGACCGAACTTTCTGTAAACAACAAAAATCGGATTACCATTTGATAATCCTTCGTTGGGTATTTACTATGTTCTGATTAAGAAATAATAAATGTCTCCTATTATCGTTGAATAAAATATAGTCAGGATTGTGGGTGCGGGGGAGTAATTTAAGCACAAGGGGGGGGGGGGGGGGGATTTATTTTACGCATCCAATGACTGACTGTATTTTATCAACGATATATGAGAACAATTTATTTTCGATTCACACGTTATTTTTTGAAAACAATCCCAAACTTTATTTAACGTAGTAGCACATCATTGTAACTTTAAAACGCGAGATGGGGGGGGGGGGGGGGGGGGGGGACGGGGGGGGTATTTACTATGTTCTGATTTAAATCATCTCCTATGTTTTAAAGTTTAAATCATCTCCTAGAGTACCAGATTCCACCTTTAAAGCATAATATTATAAGCTATAAAGGTAACAATTTTTTTGTTTTCAGCTCTGCATTATAACAACTGTATGTACATCTCGCATCATTTGATGACACTTGGCCACCAGTTCAGTAAAAAGCTTCCCCAGTCCATCAATGCAACATTTGTAGATCTTGTTCCAAAGATACGTCGCCTTGGTACCGAAAGCTTCCTTCAACAGTTGTCCAAACAGAAGGCACAGATGTTGGAGTACCTTGCTGCAGCTAATGGTACTGTAAATGTAGTTTGATTTGCAAGGTTTTATTTTGCTACTTTGCTTACACTTTCACCAATCTTTTCCAATCTGGCTAAAGTTTCTGTTTTAAGATTGGACATGATGGCTTGAGCAATCCAAGTGACTTGCATAAAAGTTATTAAAAAAACATTGAATTGAATGAAATGAAAAAATCATGAAATAAACAAGTCACAAACATTTCAGACATTTACAGTTATTCTGAATGAACTTTTCTTACATTCTAATAGAAAAACAGCACCAAGTAATACAAAATGTCAGTCAAACTTTCCTTTATTATATAACTTTTGTGTTAGCTATGTGTACAAATGTACTTTCAAATACCTCTCTTTATTCACAAGTAATTGAAATTCTGCATCATACATTTTTGTATACAATATTTTATATGATTTTTGCCATTCCAGGCTTCCTGAATGTATCAGAGAAGGAAACTTTCTTCGCCACAGAGAGGGCTGTCAAACAAGTTCTACATCAGCTTCAGCATCTGAGAAAAGTCTGGCATGAAATACTTCCTCCTACAAACTATAGGAAAGCTATAGGTATACATATAAGAGTAGAGCTCTATACTTTCTGTTATACATTTAACCAATTTCCTCTGTGGAGAGTTTTGCTGTTCATGTTCGAAATGTCTCTTTCACTGTAAATGGAGTCTTTGAACAACTGTGCATATACTTGAAACATGAAAACATTTTTTCAAAATCACCAATTTAAATGTCACTGAATTGTTATCACGTCAGCAAGGAGGGAAATCAAGAGATGGGTTGGGAATGTCAACAAATGAAGTTGTCAGTTACTGGTAACCTTTCCTACATAGGGTTTCACATGGTTGCCTTTCCTTCAAAGATCATTTCTACTCCATGTCCCTGCCAGAACCCATTGACAGATCATGGAATATTTTTCCTTGCATGTTTATCATTGAATTAAGTTGATGTGTAGAGCACATATTTGACATAAATCAGGTCAAGGTCAAATGTTTAAATTTGTATTCCATGCAATTTTTATAGTGAAAATCTTGAAATCAAGGCGAAAGATCAGTTTGACTGTAATATGAAAGTTCTTAATAAATGTTAAACCAGGTTTTATACATTTGGGACTTCTGGATCTTTTTAAATGCACATGTACAGAAATTACCACAGAGTGCTGAAAAAGTACTGAAATATTGGAAGTATGATGTAGACAAATCTAATCAAACATTTTATATTAAACCAACAGGAGGGTTACTGAATGCTGTTATAATTGAGATAACAGACAGTGTGGTAGCTCTAGAGGATATCTCAGCTGATGATACAAAACAACTGTCAAGGTTAATAACAACCATCTCGGACAGAACACCAGAGTTGTTTAAGGTTGAGGATGATGATAAGGCAAATGTTACTGTGGAGATACAGAGAAACGTGGCCAAGTGGCAGAAGTTCCAGGAACTAGACATGATCCTTAATGCCAGTATGATCGAAATTGGGGATAGATGGGCATCGGGAAAAGGTCCGATAGCTGTAGCTTTCACAGCCAATGAAGTGAAACAGTTAATACGAGCATTGTTCCAAAATACAGACAGACGAGCTGCAATGCTAAATAAAATTAAGTAAAGCTTGGGTATAGGGTGCAATTTCTTATTACTGCATATTGCATGTATGCATTTAAGATGTATTTATTGTTTGCTATATTTTGTGGTTAGAGGATGAAATGTTTATTAAAGGTAAGGGTTTTGACAGAAAAAAAGTAATGATAGTAGTGTGTAATGATAGCATATTGTGATGTAAATATATAGGAATTACAGATGTGTGATGGTGCGTTGCATTGCATCCAATTCCTGACAAGTTCAATATTTCAAGTATATCCCAGTTCGACTTAAGATGGTTGCTCGACAACCAGGACAACCAATATTTGATTCAAGCAACTAAAATTTTGTCAATTTTAGCTGTACTTTACAAAGTCCAGTGGAGCTTATGCCATGGTGGTTTGTCCGTCTTCCTTCTCTCTGTAAACATTTTCTTGATTATGCTCTACAGGTCGCAATATTCATTTGACTTTGATGAAACTTGCTGATAAGAATTCCTGCAACTTGTAGATGTTCCCTATAGTTTTTGGGATCAGTGAGTCAAAGGTCAAGGTTACAGTGACATCCGATACCAATTTCTTGATAACACTACAGGTCACAGTTTTCATTCAACTTTGATAAAACTTGCTGATAAGAATCCCTGCAACTTGTAGATGTTCCTTTTTGATTTTGGGGTCAAAGGTCAAGGTCACAGTTAGATTTGACTTGATAATGCTCTACAGGTCACGGTTTTCATTCAACTTTCATCAAACTTGCTCAGAAGGTTCCATGCAACATGTAGATGATCCCTATTGTTTTTGGGGTCAGTGGGTCAAAGGTCAAGGTCACAGTGACTTCTGTTTGATTTTCCTTGATAACGCTCTATGGCTCACAGTTTTCTTTCAACTTTCATCAAACTTGCGCAAAAGGTTCCTGTAACATGTAGATGATCCAAAAAATTTTTTGGGTTGGGGGGTGAAGGTCAAGGTCACAGTGACCTGAACTTGAAAATATTTTCCGCTGCTAGAGTGGTGGACCTATGCTGGAGGGGTATCCCTTGCGGGGGTCGAAAAGGCTTATTTACGAAAAACAGGTGAAGAAACATTTCAGGGTATTTTGCAGATTGACAGTGATGAAATGTTTTACAGCAAATGTATGGGTCACAGCACCCGAAAAAATTTTACTTGATCCATCAGAAAATTCTTAATATTACATCAAAATTGCCCAGAAAGTTAGCATTGTATTTGTATAAAAAAATACTATGGAAACTGATATATCTTGATGATCCATATTAAAAACTTTTCCCCCTTTTTTTTTTTCAAATATCACATACCGCCAGCATTGGTTCCCTCGAGGTGAAATTTGTTTTGACAGTGGGTCGTAAGATCAAGGTCACAGTGACCTGAACATTATGTTTTAGCTGAGAAAAAAAAAATGTTAGGTTTCCTGATCTGAGATCTATTTGACCCACAGTCTTCAAACTATATAGGATGATTGGTCTAATTGTGTAGATGATCCCTATCGTTTTTGGGGTCAGTTGGTCAAAGGTCAAGACCAGAGTGATCTCACTCGATATCTTGAGATCTACATCACCCACAGTCTTCAAATGTCATAGGATGATTGGTCTTACTGAGTAGATGATGCCTACTGTTTTTGGAGTCAGTAGGTCAAGGTCACAGTGAACTCTGTTAGCTTTGCAAAAGATTTTCACAAAACTTACTCAAAACAATCCAGTCAGACAGACAAGTAGAGCGATACTGGCCCTTTTGGGCCTCTTGATTTCAGTTAAATGTAAAGGTAAAAGGGGTCTGGGCAACCTAATTAAAAATATATATCAAAGCCTGATAGCCTATGATACTACAGTTAAAGTTGATACTTTGAGTGTTGCAGTGTCCTTCAGGAAAGCAAGAATCATAACTCTAGCTTGTGGTATGTTTTAATTGTCTCCCTTTGTTACTTGTATTCATTGAGACAGACCAGGGTGGCGAAAAGGGGTATTCATCACCTTTGATGGTAGCTCTAGTTCATTCAGAAAGTGCTTTTACTATGATGCATTTATAAACAAAGTGAATTTTGTTATGTCAGTGATATTAATGAAATTAAGTTGTTAATTTTTGAATATAATAACATAATAAAACATCTGTATATGGATAATTTGATTGTTTTGAATGAAATATTA
Source organism: Saxidomus purpurata (assembly GCA_022818135.1). NCBI lineage: Eukaryota > Metazoa > Mollusca > Bivalvia > Venerida > Veneridae > Saxidomus > Saxidomus purpurata. The sequence continues at coordinate 48,407,137 of JAFMSR010000001.1, read as the reverse complement.
TATCCAAGACAAACACCCTAATTATGTCTTTCTATGTAAATTGGCAGTTTCTTATGGAGGATAGGGGTCTAGTACTGGTCCTTCCCAGGAAGGTAGGCTAGGTAAACTGCATCTGTAAATAACAGAAATACTATTAAAACGTGAAACCCCAAGAAAAGAAATGTCAGAAACTAAAAAAAACTGGCTTTTCTAGCTCCTTTTTATGAATAAATATTTGAAAGCAGTTATACAAATGTCATGATAAATTCTAAAGAGACTAGCTGATGAAGGACGGTAAATAGATTTTAAAAATATTGTGAAATTGGCAAATTCCATGTGATCTTCACCTGTAATCTACTAAAGCAAAGAAAAAGAATTACAGTGTGAACCGAGACAAATTAACATACAAATTTCAAGGTAATGGGAAATAAATATAGGGGTGAAAATTCAGACTGCCATCTCAGTCACACAGCCACCAGTCATGAGGAGACGATGCTTACATGTACGTCTCCCAATTGTTACATACATACAATTGTTTTTACTATTTAGATGTCACCACCTTAAGTGATCACTTTTGATTCATCGTTTGGCCAGTTGCCTGAGACATGTTTGTATTTCTTGTGAAAACCACAGACCACCCTTTTACACATGAAAAACAATATGTCTCCGACTGGACAGGATTTGGTACAGAAGCTTGTTCATCTACATGAAACTTGTGTAAAAGTTTCCGTGAAAATTAATATCTGCATTAGTTTTGGGGATAACTTGCATTCAAAACTGAACTAAGATTTCTAAAAGGATTAAAGGGGACAATTGTTCTGAAAATTCATGCAAGACATAGGACATTCAAAAAGAAACTTGTTTGATATCCATGGACTGTTTTAATCAAGTTTCAATATTATGCATACATTGGTTACTGAGATTGGGCCTTAATAGTAATATTTTGATGCAGATGCCATGGTCAGGATGAGAAGAAACACAATGTAGATTACACTTTTTTGAATGATTGAACTATAACAAACAACACAGTCGTGGAAAGATAATAAATTTATTCAATAGAGCTATCACAGGACAATTATAATAGATTAACATATAAATAAGATTTTATTCTCAGTATGTAAGTTTAACAGAGGAACCAAGAAAATAGAAAATTAGGTCATTGTAAATTAATTAGTTGATTTCAACTTCCTGATAAGAGAAGTTGGTTAAAGTTGTCTAATGATACCTTACTGCTCGCAGTAATGTTTTGTGGTGTGTTTATGAAAATTAAACTGATAAGTGAATGTAAACCAAGTGGTTTTAAAATTTACACGAATGTAAACGGTGTTTTAACATTTGTATGAATGCCAGTAAATCGTGTTCAGTGAATTGGTAGCTAATGCACTGAAATCCTTCCGTAGATGTTGTTTCCATGTTTAAATCAAATCTGAGGGCAAAAGCTCACTGCTTAAATAGGTATAGCATTACAGGTGTCATAGTAATAAGCATGATATTATTTCCCTTTGCAATTTTATTGCCAGTTCTCTGCAGATTCTGTTAGCATAGTGACAGAACATCTAAATGGAAGAAAGAATCTACTAATTAATTTACAATGACTTAATCATTTTGGGAGAAACAAATCAACATACAAACATTGAACACTAAGAGTATTGGTTTGACTTAAGAAAATCGCCATTCATCTCGTGTTTATAGAATATTATCAACTTGTGAATGAGTGCCGCAAAACGGCTACAATTCTGACATTTAAAATAACAAGTTTAGCAACATGATTTTGTAATTTCAGACATAATCGGGCCACATGAAACTTAAATAAAACCTTTCATGTATGAAAAATTTTGTTTAAAATGATCAAAATTTGCTAATAAAATTCACTAGGTAAGTTAATGATGGAACAAGGTTATTTGAAAGCTTTAGTCTTCTTCATTCTTGTAAAAGGAAAATTCTATCCTGAAACTGTAATTGTTGTGACAAGCTGGAATACTGTTGAAGTGATTTATTGAAAAATAGTTGTTTGCTATTTATGGCTTCATTTTACAATCTCTTGTCCAAATTCCAAAACTTTAGAGAAGAATTGTGTAGGGCATTCAAGTACATTTTAAATAGAAAATAACAAAATAACAAAACATTGAGCTTCTTTCACTACAAGTCGGAACAAGTTATTATGCAAGAGCTGGACATATTGCAGAAGTTGTTAGTACATTCTATATAATAAGTGCTGTATATTGGAAACACTATCTGTTTTCCTTTCTAAATCAACTATTCTAACATGACTCACGATTTTGTCTCTATATACAAAGAGTAGAAAAATCATGTTATATTAAACCATAACGCGGGAACCAATATGTTGTAAACATGACGTCATATTGCACCGCATGACGTTAAATGAGCGTTCTTGTAGAAAATAACGCTTTGCATTCATTCACCTTTTGTAATATCTGGTCATGTTAGAATCGAAATAACATCCTTTTCAGCGTTGTTATCGTCTAATAAACAATAATTTGTTGTACTGATGGGCAGTTATAAACCACTCGGGCCTTCGGCCTTCGTGGCTAATTACTGCGTATCAGTACTCCAAATCATTGTTTATTAAACGACTAACACCGCTGGAACGGATGTTATTTCATAAATATTGCAACAGAGATTTGGGAAGCCTGTCTACATGAAAAAAAAATTTTTTCAGAGGGATGTACATTTATATGCAAACAGTTTTGCTTTAGTTTAGTCTGTTCCAAAGAACAGAACATATTCCTATCAATATGCAATCAAGTTCCTATAATGATACCACTATCTGACCGGCTCCTTAGTTATTCTAATGCAATGAAGTACATTATTATATATTAAAACAAAAAAGGTATAGACTAAGTAACAAAAAATGGCAACATTTAAAGAATCCTTTAAATCTGACTGTACATTCATAGACTGACATCACATTTGGTGAAAGGAACAGTGAATAGAAAAAACATCACAGATAAGTGTATATATAACGCTAATATAAATATTCATATAAAATATGATATAAAAACTTCATGTAACAAAAACTGGCTGTCTAAATATCACTCATTCAACACATACATAGATGAAAACGAGTCTCAGCCTCTTATTCAATGTTTTTACAGAAAGCCAGTCTTAACGTTAATACTGATGTTAAAGCACTGGTTTTCAAAAGTATCATAATGGTTTTCCAACTACAAGGCTCTGTTGCAAGCTTTAAGCTTCATAATGCTGAAGTAATAATGATCTAAGCATTTACAGAAAACCAGTCTTAACCTAAATGGTAATACAAATGTTCATGTACTGGTTTTGAAAAGCAACATACAAGCTTTAAGCTTCATAATGCTGAAGAAATAGGATAATGCTATAACAGACAAAAGTCAAAGTATAAATGTATAAAGCAGTTGGCACAGGAATACCTCTAGTAGTTAAATATAAGAGAAACAAAGTCACGTGAAGATTTGACACAAAATAAGACCAATGACATTTACAATGTATCAACATAAAGCTATCTCAGGTCAATGCTAATTGACTGTGGCCACTATTCCGCAAACAAATTTACATCTTTTTTTCAAGCAATGTTGTAAACTCGGGTGTTCAAACCAGACACAAAAACTAAAGTCATATTCTAGGAGATACATACATTTGTACATGTAAGTTTCTACCCCATCATAGGTACCTTTGACTTCAGCTTCAAGTAACTGAGCAGAATGGACAAAGGAACAGATAAATATAGACCTTGACCCTATTTGGCATATATATACCGAGTCTTGACAACAATCAACTAATCAAGTTACAGAACAAATGGCTTAAACTTCAAGATATTAGTTGATACATGTGACCTTGAAGGTGACGTGATGCTTCATGACTTCATGATCATGTAAATTTTAATGTAACACAACAGTCATCTGAACCCCTTACTTTACCTTTAAAACAGTCTCTAAACCAAAGTTTTAGAATGTGACAAAACTGTAGTGTGCTTATTGTATTGATGTGTAGCAGCAAATATTAAAATATCATTAAATAATATTTATAGAAACACCAGTAGCTGGATGTAGATTTAAGCATTAACAAAGTTTACTTTATATAAAGTCTCGAAGTAGAGTTTCAACTTTCATACAATACAAATGCAAAGAACATTTTTAGTTAATAACCTAGAAGTGCTATATTGCACTAATGAAATAAAGAAATATATAAAAAAGGCACATGATTCAACCCCTGATCAAGCTTTAAAATATCTATTAAATGCATCCCATTACTGTATTTAATCAAAACTTACGATGCCCATACCAAATTGACATTATATACCACATTTGTATGTAACTACAGTATATAATCCAACACCAGTAAACATAAAATGGAAGTAATGATAAGAAAATACATGGGGGAAAAAACTTTTATAACCCTTTGAAATAAAGATTTCACAATTTTAGTAGCTTATTTAAATAAAACAATATTGAAAAATACAGTAACTTGTAATATACATCACTGCAGTGTTTTGTACACTTTTGTTGAAGCAGTTCCTACACATTATACAAGAATTGGTTAAAGCTCTGTGAAAATGCAGCAAAGCACCAGGGACTTCAAAACAAAAAAGAGCTTTCTATTTGACATAATTTTAAATATTTTCTATTCTTCCTTACTACCTTCCCCTATAGTGATTCCATCTTTACTTTCTTTTTCTACATGTCCTGCATTTTCAGTGGTATTGTTACCTTCTATCTTTTCACTAATGTTATTGCCATTAGATGCAGAGGCTTTTCTTGAAGACACTTTCTTTGGCGATGACTGCCTTGAATTTTTCTTTGACCCAGAATTCTTTGGCGATGTTTGACCTGAAGGTTCTGGTAAAGCATTAGTAGTGTCGGCTGGTTCCTTGGTCTCTGCTAAAACAGGCTGGGCTTCAGCAGGGGTAGGCTCTCCAAAATGTGCATCCTCTAGCAGTTTAGCTGCCTCGTTGGCAAGTTTCTCAGCCTCCATTACTTCCTGTCGATGTATGCCCTCTTCTGGTGTTATAATGCTGTAATGATCTACAAACTTTTGACTCTTCTCTCTTGACATCTGATCCCAAACAAAAGTTCCGTGACGCTGAAATTGTCCAACAAAAGTACTTGTAAAACTGTTCACACAATTTTTAACTACAGGACACAACTGAATAAATGGGTTTTACCATAACTGTTAATTTATTAAATATTTAAAACAACTCCAGACTGTGTCTCGTCTTGCTGTATCTCTGCCTCAGTATAACTTGAGATTTGAAATGATGATAAAAAGGTCACAATTAATTGATGTCTGATGTAAAATGGTAATGTGTACCTTTTTAGCCTGCACATTACCATATTTTAGTTTTTTTATCTAAATACACCAAGAGATTAATTGCATCAAATATTGCAGAAACCCTAATTTCAAATTTCTTTTAGTTCGATGTCAGACGGTCCACTACACGGTAAACAGTTTTACATCATGCAAACTGCATGAGCAGTGCATGTCTTGGAAATAGGTGACATTTTCTGTAGGTTGTGTATAATGTTATTTCTTATAACAATGTGTAAAGGGACAACATTAATCTTTCGACAAATTCATCATACTAACACCTTCTGATCAAAAGTAAGCCCACAGAAACATATTATCATGAAATAAATAGGTATGTGGGTTTAGTCATTGTCTAAAAGTAATCACACAAACAGTCCAGGTGGTACTCCTGAATGTATTCATCAAATAGCAATGGAATATGCTAAAAGTGATACAAATGTATTACCTTTGCTCTTATTGGATAGTTTGGATTGCTACGACTGTTGTACTGATGTTCATATGATATCTTTTCCTTGAACAATCTCTGCTTACCACTTTTAGGTCGCAAGAAGTTTACAGGCACTGAAATGGAGAAATAAAGGTTTTTGATTCCTCTATGTCAATAACTTTTTTATTTTTAATTGCTAGCTTTCAAAACTGTATACCGGCACCTATTAAACAAGAATGTGTATTATCTTTGAAAATTTTCATTGATTATTATAATAATGATTACATTATAAATGAATACAATGTAGTATTATTTACATGCACTCAAATAAATGTTTAAACTTTTTCTATTTATAAAGAATTTTCCCTAAATAGAATGATATAACACACTACTGGTAAGCATTTTAGAGAACAGAAATATTATAAAAGGTACATTATAACCGTCAGTAATTATACAAGGATAAAAATTAAAGTTTGATTATTTTGTTACTGTAAAGCTACACAATGTCATGTTGAAACATTTAAAATCACCTGTTCCTAATGCAGGTTCTTTGTTGGGATTAGAAGTATGTCGTAATGAACCAAATGCTGTGCCAGCTGATCTCTCTTGCTCAGTAAAATCCTCTCTGTATATGGTGTCATGTGTTCTTGGTGGAACTTGAAGGGGTTCATCTGAAACTCGAGATGGCCACCACTGATTTTGTTCATCTCTTGTTAATTCTGTGTAAACACTACAGATGGGCTCATTCAGTAAGCGTACATTGTGCCGTAAGAAGCCGCATGAACCTGGATGGGGACGATTTATCCTATAGTCTGGAACAGGCTTTGGAAGTACCTCTGTTTTTCTATTGTAGATATCAGGTAAGGCAAGACCCTGATTTTCTAACCAGAGCCTTCTCCATTCTGATGGTTTATTGCTTTCTACGAAGTCGTGTTTTAGGTGCTCTTCTTCTGCAAACTCGCTGATTACTCTGAATGTATCTGGACTGAAAAACAAAATATAAATTATCAACCACTTTTTCTTTAATGAAAATATAAATTATCAGCACTTAAGGATCATGTTATTACAAGCTAATCAAAGTAACTTTTTAAAAGTCTATGTTCTTTTCAAGGCATGTCTCCCATGATTTGAACTGTCATCCAAAGGATATCCACATCTCACAAACCTGAGAAGTTAAATGTAGACAAAAAATATATATTTTCTGACGTCTAATAATTACCACTGTCAAAATTTTGAAATACTACAACAATGGAGGAAATAGTGCAGTGATTTTTATCCTGTGTTTATTGGATCTTATCTGCGTGAATAGTGTTATTCGTAATTTAACAATTTGATAAAAAAAGTACAATCTGATGAACAATGAATCTCATGGAATTTTTTCATTCTTTAGTAGGGGACGTTTACAGGCTTCTTCCCTTCAGAAAATTTCTTTCAAATCATGCAGTTTTCTCTTTTAAGTTTTTATTCGCCTTTGCCAAAATGCCCAGCTGACTTTTCCTTGAAATCAAAGGTGTGGGCCCCTTCCTTCTCAGTAAAAAAGCCTTGATTCTTCTATTGATGCATGTTTGATTTCTGTTAGTATAGGGTTAACTGTTTTGTAATTTTGATATTTGCGACTGTATATACGTTTTTAATGGTTGAAAATACTTTTAACGGCAACGGCATTAAGACCATTAAACCCATAATAAGGTCGCAAATGTCAAAATCACTAAATAGTTAACCATATTCTAACAATACGATAATTAAAACGCTGTTCGATTCTTACGACTATATATATGTCATTTATTATAGTCACAAATTTAAATGAAGTAACCAATCAGAAACGATGTTACATAGGCAGTGTGTTAGAATGGATCATCCTATTAAATTGTCAGAGTCCTCTTGGGTTGATTGAGTAGCTTAAAACGGGAGGCTGGCAATCTTTTTCTCTCTAACCCTCACGCATGGCCATAATAGACAATTATGATGGTTAGCCATTATCAGAGAAGAACATAGATGTACAAATATGTTCAGACTCCTCCATTTATTTGAGACTTTCTATGTTTCACCCGAGAGGAGATAAAACTGCCCATATATTTTGAATGCAACTGCATATTCCAAATTATATTTATTCATGACTGTGTCACCATTTGTTACAACATAGATTTACACTCTTTGAATAGAATCATACACATCAAAGGAACAGAAATCAGAATGTAAGTCATTGGTGGGATCGAACCCTGGATCCAACGATCACAAGACAACATTACTGCACTGCACTGCACTGCACTACAGTGACTTTACATATCTATATATCCATGCAATAGACTTGACAGTAACATCAGATAGACAATTTATCATCCTGTGATACAGAGAGGCAGATTATTTGATCAGTTGGATTTTAAACTTTAAGACATTTAGGTAAGCTTTTCGCCATGTTACAATTTAAAAAAAATGCTTTTTATCAAATTTAACTGAATGTCATACTTGTATCTTTCAATAACTTTCTTTTTTCGACAGAGTGGTGGCATGTAGATAGCCATTTCGCGTTATAATTTCACAATATCCCATATAATTGACAAAATATTTATTGCTACAAATTATCCAAAACAAATGTGCAATCCGCCATCTTGTTGACGATGGTTGCTATGGATTTACAAAATTACTTTTTGTAATAGTGCTTGAAATATTAACATATGATATTCGTAGAAAATATGTTGTTTAATTGTAAGCTACTGTAATTAGTTTTATAAAAAATGTGTGTGTTTAATGATTCACGAATAGACGTGGCTTTGCGATACGTCACTCATGACAACACAGCAACAGTATGGCGGCTATGGTAAGGTTGCTGAACGAAACTGATGCCATAGTCGAAACCACATATGAGAGAAAAAAGTAAGTTTTGTGACTTGTTGGCCTAACAGACACTTTCCTTGTCTTGTATTTAAACAGTATGTTCGCTGTTGTGAACCTTTACTGTTCAGTGATTTGGTAAATTAAGCAATAAAAATGTCGTATTCGTACACAATTTAGTTCGGTACAGAGAAATGACATTAGGCCTACAACAACTACATTACCACCCAGAATAAGTGTTTTACTGAAGTAAATGATTGGAAGGTTCGAATTTATAGTGTTGTCTTGTGCTAGATATTGGAAGTTTTGACACTGAATTGACAAGCTCAGTGTATGATTTTTGGATATGACATATCAAACTTTCAATTTTTCCAATAATCGATGTATCAGTACATTTTTCACATTAAACAAAGAATGATAAAATCGGTTTAACCGTCATAACTTTTAAACGGATTTATATTACGCTTATGCGTTGATGACAAAAGTTGGCAAATTCTTTTATCTAAATGGTGATGTCAAAGCACCCACCCTAAATGCTTTTAAAGCAAGACTTAACAAAAATTGGGGGGCCTCTAACAAGTTTCTACCAAACTGTTACAACTGATAATAATAGCATACACAATTCTTAGTTTTTACTCAGTTTTTAAGTAGGTGGTGAATAGGACTGAAGTGTTTATTCAGAATTCACATGTGTACAGTGTAGTGCCAGATAGAATTTTAATAGTTCAATGTACATGTGAACAATGACAGTACATGAGGAAGTGTGAAATAATTCATGGATTATCAACAATTATTATGAAATAGGGAAAACACCATCAAAATAGGTCAGAGAAACCATTGGTTTATTGTGTTATTTTAACACAATAGGGCCTCAAACAGTATAAACAGTATAAATTTCAAAAATATTTATTAAGTATTTCACCTACCCATTTTGGTTTAAAATTTGTCACCCCGTTTTCCCTATGTAATGCTTATGGGGGTCTTAAATTGCTTCATTTTTTCAGTGATTTGTTGAAACATTTCGTCTTATATAGAGAAAACCATTTAAATGATCGCTTATGCGTTTGTAGCATCGGCAAGTGAAATATATAAGGAATCAAATGGTGCAAAAATTTTATTACATAGTTTCCGATTTCACCTACCCATTGGATGATTTATAAACTGTTAACATGTAAAGTCTGACGGATCGGGTGTCCCCGTGGTTTTCACGGAAATTATCGACTGGCATACGGAAATCATAATAAAGCTAGGCTGTTAAATATTGATTAACTTAGGGACCGTCAATATAGATTTTTAAATTGTTTCAATTTAATAAAATAAATATGGTAGAAGTGCCACCTTTTTTCTGCTTATTGTGTACTTTGGTGGGTTCTTTTTTCAATTGTCACAGTTAAATGTATATATCAAACTGGCTTCTTTAGAGGTGTATTTGCATTTTGACATCTTAAAGGCCCAAAGATGGGACATGTCACCTGTACGTGTTTTTATAAGTTATGGCTTCTATCAATTGTATCCTCCACTTGTCAAAAAAGTGTGAATATTGTTGTTAATTGCAAAAAGTGTGACACAATGGTCCCATACCTTTTCTGGTTATTAAAGTCGCGAGAGAGAGATTTTTGTACTTATGTGTTTAATTTTGAGATAAATTCAGTGTAAAATTATCTTTAAATACAGCGACTGTCGAAAATATTTTTTTTTTAATATCATGAATTATGAAATGAACACATTTGGAGAGAGAGAGAAAGAGAGAAAGAGAGAAATTTGTACTTATGTCTTTGAAAAATATTTTCATGTTTAGCTTTAATTTGAGATAAATTCAGTGTAAAATTATCTTTAAATTCAGCGAGTGTCGATAATATTTCTTATAAAATTTTATTTTCCATAATATTTAATTATACTCGGATTTCAAGATTGCATTTTCAATTTGACAAAATAACCTTTTGCTTTGTTATGTTAAAATATATATGGAATCTATAAATTTTCATCATCAATGTTAACACACTGTTTTTATTGCGCCATAAATTGGTTTAATCCGGATGTTGATTATTAGGGGGTAATAAACCCCTCTTGTTCGATAATTTATTACCACGTTTTGACCAATATACGTGCTTCGGTTTTAAACTATGAACAATTAAAAAACAACAGTCTTGTGTTAATAAAAAAAAACATTTAATCTAAGACTTTCATTTCATCTCTTTATATAGAGGATAATTGTTGGTTTCGGTGTAAGATCATGTTATAATTTCATCGAATGAGCACCAAAAGTGATATTTTCACGAGTGGCGCAGCCACGAGTGAAAATAACAGCTTTTGGTGTTCACGAGTGAAATTAACGTGATATTACACCGATACCAACAATTTTTCTGTTTATTTTATGGTTAAAACTCTACTTTTATTGAGTTTGTTTCTACAAAATATCGAAAATCGCGGGAAACGTCATCAGAAACATAGCGCAAATGACGTCATTTAAACGACGTCATCGTCGCATGGTTTCCAGCATTAATTACGCTCGGTATACTTTTTGACGTAAATCCGGGTAAAAGACTGCAAAACAGTGAAAAATAAAAATGGTAATCCACTGTTTCAAAACTGTGGATTATCACTTTTATTTCACTGAGAAAACTCTATAATTCACTGAAAAAGATAAAATAAATATTAACTAACTAATTAAGGTGTCAAACTATCTTATACTATTTATGTAACTTAACCCTCTAGAGCCCAATGTTGCACAGATGCAACAGCACATCATAAATGTTCACTCTGCTATCAAATTTGGCTTATTTACATTTTGAAGACTATTCTTAGTTGTACTTTGCATGTATGTGTAACAAGACAAGTATGTTCCAAACACAATTTTCATGATGAGTTATGTCCCCTTGTTATACATCCGCCATTTGTACCAAGAAAATTGAAAACAATTATTGACTTGTTTTAACAGCTGTACTTTTAAAAGGAAAGAATTAGTTAGCTGGTATTTCTGTGTTCAATCATGGAATTAAAGCTCGATTTTTCACTTGGTAACAATGATTTCTCTATGTCTGGCATATATTTCAAGATTCATTTTCAGAATGTGCATGTTGCACCTGTGCAACATTGGGCTTTTGTGAAAAGTAAACTTTTACAAGCACATCATATAAGTACATTACTTTCGCAGATAACTGATTAAATTTCTGCCTTAAATTGTATTTTAAGAATAATTGTAATACATTCCGATAATTTTCAAATCTTTTCTACTTGAAATCCTGTCCTAGCTACTATGACTAAATAGCAAGGTTTGGAGAATTTCAAAAATTTTCACATTTAGAGTGACCTTGACCCATTTAAACAACTTTGATATGATTATTTGATCTTAACCATTGACCATAGTCACTCCATAAACAATATGTGTCATTAAATGTCTATCACTAGTGTTTTTGTAAAATTTGACAGTGAAAGATTATAGAATTTGCGAGTTAATCAAAGCTTAGTTGGACTACATTTTTGAACCCAGTCAGTGACCTTGACCTTTGACATTGGGACCCAGGAAAGTATAGCGGTCAACTATTGCCCATGACTAACGTCCGTATCAGAGTAGACTTTAGTTCAATGTTGGGTTTTACTTTGAAGTCCCCTAATGTTGATGGGGTGTCAAACCATAATTTTTCCATGGCAGAGGCTTTGTAGAAGTCAATGAATGTATAAAGAGGCTCAACTTTTATTGGTATATGAAATTACCTGTGTATAAGTATTTTTCTTCAATCAAATAGGTGTCAATCATCTTTAATTAGGTAATGATAATTATAACTAAGTCCTAAACTAGTTTTACGTACTAATGTTGCACTGGTGCAACATATACCGTAAAAGCCCAACGTTGCACTCGTGCAACACCAAAAAAAATCTTTACTAAGAACAGTAGACACAAAATTGTTTGGTTATTGAGTACGACTCATCAGTGCCTCCTTATAAACAAACAATCAGAATTTTCCAACAATGGTGACATGGGTTGGGTTCTAGAGGGTTAACAAAAACATAATTTTAAAGTTCATTGTTGATTAAATGATTTATGAAATAAAAAAGTAATTTACACAATAATGATTTCTTAGGTCATTTATTATCACATTGCCCCTCTTCATTTTCTTTTAAATATTCTTTAAATCTAATGCAATAAATCAGTTAGTCAGCGCAATCTCAGAAAGTCAATATCATTTATCGGTACAGTGATTGTGAAGAATGTAACTGTCCCACTTTAGCGCTAGCTTACATTATCGATTTTTGCTGACTAACTGATTTATGACTTATCGTGATACGGAAACTTCCGATCGGCAACGATCAATATTGATGTAGACAGTATTGGATTATCGATTTTCTAGAGGCTGTTACTGCATCAGCTAGCGTTTAGCGATGGTACACTTTGTTCTATATGAAATCCACAAGCCATTCGGGCTAGCACTGCTTTGACTATTACTGGCCAGAAAGCATTTCTACTGGCCCGAAAAATAATAAGGGTGTTCAGCAGACTTTGAAACTCAAGGGCCATGGACACTTCAGCCTAAATTTTCAAGGGACAAAATCAAAATTTTCAAGAGTCAAGGTGAGAATTTTTACTTAAGTCACAAGTCATAGGGTTCAGGTAATATACTCTAGGCTTGCATATAATATTTTTTCAGTTTGTGTCCTACTTCCTTAATATTATTAAAATAGCTAGCCGAGTATATCTTTCCCCTCCTACGTCAGCTCAAAAGTAGGTAGTTCCCCGTTTGTCTCGTATTTTCGTGACTTCACATGTCTGCGATTGTCTTTGCTTTTTTTGCAATTAACCGTTTTAATAAAAAGAAAATTGCATTGGAAAAAAATAAAACGAACAATTTCATCCATTTGACCTTAATTATATGTTTTATGTTTGAAAATGCAAGAATGATTCAGTCAGAGAAAACTGTTTCCTGAAAATCCACAAGCCAGTCGGACTTGTGCTCTTGCAGTTTTCACTGGCCAATAAGAAAATTTAGTGGCCTCGGGCCAGCGGACCACTGCCAATTTCGAAGACTGCAAGCTGATAATTTGATAAATGTTGAACTTGCGGCAAGAAAAACACAGAACCTATAACACTCGCGACAGGGGTTGGCAGTATTCAGAGATAGATAGAACCTGCTACCAGACTGGTGTCTGCTTCAATCCAAAGGCCCTATATTTGACATTGTTATGCCCACAGGCACTTGTCTTAATTCATTGGACTCTCCCATTTGAGCCACATGCCCTTTCTTACTATATAGTACTTTATAATGTACACTCGCAACATAGGAAAAAACACGTTGCGAGTGTACATTATAAAGTACTATATAGTAAGAAAGGGCCTGTGATTTGACCCGCTCTATGGATCTACACTGATATCTTGTAGTTGAAAAGAAGTGTTTGTAGACTGGTCATGTAAACCTGTCCTTTCAGCATTTATTATCACAATTTTTTTTTCAGTCGAGCTGAACTAGAAAGATTACAGGAATTTGCAGCATCAGTGAAAGTGCAATCATGGTTCAGAGGAGCAAGAGTGAGGGCTTACATGAAGTAAGTATTATGAATATTAGGAAAAGCGGACACATTTGGTATCCATTTTAATCGTCAGTCTGTTAAATTTCTATTTTTAAATAAACTTGCCACTTTTCTTTTTTGAGAGAACAATTAATTGTTCAAAAAGATGCTCAGTGAAAACTGACTGACTAAATAGTCCAGAGACAGCTGATCCTGATGTACTCTGTACGCAATGATAGACATACTTGCTTCCAGCAGGATAAGAGTCCTGTGCTTTCTGGATGGCGGAGTGTGATTCATAAAAAACTGAATGAGACCTATTCAGTTGTACACAAAAGCTCAGTGGTTAGGGCATTTGCCTCCGGATTGGGGCAAGGACACAAGGTGTGTCCTTGGTTAAAGACACTGATGCCACACATGCCTCAGTCCACATAACTGTAAATGGGTAGCAGTTGTGAAAAAGTCACTGCCTCTCTCTTGTGAGCGTGATGACCATCTTGAATGAGTGTTTGAGAGTGATTCAATAAGCTTAGGCGCTTTCTTTGTAATTGAACTAAAATGAATTTGTATATAAACTACCTGTTCAGTTGAAATACACATCACAATTTCTTCAGTAATGATTGGGTATTGTAATTGTATAAGAGGGATTATGTTGAAAATATATATATGATCATTTTAATTGTCCATGGTCAGTTCAATTACTTAAATCTGATACATAAACATTTATTTATTTGATATAATTTATCTCTGTGTATGCTACAAAAATGGATACCATTGAATTTTTACTATTTGACAAGACTTCCATGTACCACTATTGAATTAGATTATTATAGAAATATAACATCATTGATGATCTTTTTCGCGAACGTTTCATGAAAAATTGGCTCATTGATGAAACTTGTTCTCATTATCTAGCCACTTAAACAGATGTGCCATTGAAGTACAAAGAAGATGGAGGGGTCATCTTGGCAGACAGTTCTTCAGGCTGTATGTAAAGGTAAGACAAGCATTTCCGTTCTACAATACATTTCTTATATTTCATAGAGTTTTGATACTTAGTTCATTGCTATGTTTTTCAGTTTTATTTCATAATAGAATTCGGGCTAATCAAACTAATAACTGAATCATGCAGTTTGACATACATGTATATTGTTGTGCTGAATGAAATACATGCCATTTTTCTGCAAATTAATTTGACCATTGAATGTTTCATACAATTTTGAATAAAAAATATAAGATTCTGAGCACTAAATTGGTGGTTCTATTTATATGATTTCATCATTTTATCTTCTAGAACTGCGTACTGGTAATGAAGCTGAATTTCTACAATTCCAAGGTTACCAAGGTAACTAGTCTGATAACTTATATGTTGGTTTAGTGTAAGAGTTAAAAGAAATGTATGAGAATATTTAAAATATATTTATGATTTATAAATAAAAAACAATTTTCATTTTTCTTTAGACATATTATAAGGATTAATTTGAAAAAGCATTTTTTTCCCCACCTTGAATGAAAATTTCAGATCTTTTTTTTCTGAAACAATAGTTACTGTGTACCCTAAATGCAGATTTTGCTGAACATTGGAAAAATAGTGAATAGAAAAAGGAGTTTGTATAAATGTGCAACCAAGGATTTAATATATAATTTGTTTAACTCCAGTCTAAGATGTACATCTATGGTGTTATGAAATGATTTTCAGATCCAGAAGTTGTGGCGAGGTTACTATGTGAGAAAGTATGTGTTCAACTACTACAGTAGAAAGAGATATCTGGAGGCTCTTGTTATCAAAAATGATATCATCAGGTATGATATCTGTATATATTATATACCTAACCTTTCATACATATGTATTTTTCTAAAATTATTGCCAACAAATCTGTTCTCTCGGATCAAGCACAAGTAAAAATCTGATTCAGTATTACTACAGTACCAATTTTTGTAAGGGTGTTTCCCATTGGTCTGTAGAAACTCTTGCATGTCCATGATATTAATGGTGTCATTTATACAAGGACGTCGCATACAACACCTATTTCACACTAATTAGAGTATTTCCTTTAATTTTATGCTCAGGTGTCATTTAAAATTGAATGTGTAAGTGTGGGAAAGTACCCAAAGGTACAATGTAATAAAGGGTCATTTTCATAGAAATGTGAGCCAGATGCCATATTGGCTCGAGTTGTGTATCTTGTCATACAAGTGCAAAGCATGCACCCTTCATACAGAAGCATACAGAATTATATCGGTCAGACTTAGTCATTGAAATTAAGAATAATCTAGTGGTCTCTAACTAGTAAAAGTTGTAACAAACCAAGTAGAGAGTAAAGGGTGCAACACGCCAAACTTCAGAATATATATTGAGTTTTATCAATGAAATTTCGTAAAATTTGTGTTAAACCAATGAAAATTGTCTCTGGGCCACAGGGCCAGTGGACTTTTGTATGCAAAACATAGTATTGATTATAGTATCACATCTTTCTGATCAGTGAAATTCAAAGTTAAATTCATTGACTGCAGACTTGGCTATTAAATTAAGTTTTTCACATTTTTATATTGTTGGCCCTTAGATATGTTAAAGAAATGTAATGCATGTGTCTGTGTATTAATTTTGACCTGTAATCAGAAAGAATTGGGGGAAAAAAGCATTTATGATTAACCTTGCTATTGATCCTGAACTCAGATGATTTGTATACATGTGTATTTGTAGTGTTTTGTAAATTGTGTTTTCTGCATAAATACTAATTTCAGAGAATTGTAGGACCTATACTTAAAGTAAGACATAACACATAAGTTTCTATGATAAATGGATGACCCATTCCCTTAACAAAGGCAGAGGCAGGCTTTGACCAGTTTCAGGAGGCTAATCAAAGCCAGAAGTTCCAAGTTCACTGTCAGAACGAAAAGTCCACAATTCAGAATGACAAAGTTCACAGCAGCGTACTTCATTTATAGACATATTAACGGTTTGATTTAAACATGTAAAATCTTTTTTATTTATTGTACAGAAATGAGTTGGAGGAGTACACTGAACAGCAGGAACAGAACAGAAGACGCCAGAATGAGGCTAAAGAGAAGGCAACTCAAGAGAGACTGGCCAGAAAATACCACTATCTTATTAGCACACATGTTATACCAGGAGTGTTTAACTCACCTTACCAACCGTAAGTTGTTATTGTTACCTTTGGTAGAAAGAAATGCTATATTTTCTAATAGTATACAATATCACTTCAATAACTGGTGTAGGTTTAGAAGCTACAACATTCAAAGAGTCATATTTTAATTTATTATTCCACCATATCGTTGATAGAGATTTCCAAGATTAGTGTGAACTTCAGGAGCATTTGATTCTTTTTCTATATAAGATTTCATGAAAAGAAATTTTGAAGAGGATCATTGCTAAATAAACTAAAATGTGTAAGAATGACTAGAGTGTTGGACCAATAAAATAACTTGTTACATTGCCTTACTTACATCAGGATTTATTAGATTACCTAAGATCCCTTGAAGGCTTCTTACATCCAACTTCATCAGTCACTCATTGATATTCATTACTTTAAAAATTAAATTTGGACAGTCAGTTTTTTGACACAATAGTGATAATGTTACATGATGTAGGCATTCCAGTGATGGTATGCTCTCTGTGAGGAGCAAGCATGTTTATAGTGACTTATCTTTTAACAGGTACCCAAGCGAGATGGAGTATGCCCTTGCCAGTGTGAAACCCCTAATACACAGAAGAAAGCCACATTCTGAGAACCCCTATGACCCTGCATGGAAGAGTTATGGACATGAGCTGCCCAAACCACAACAACTCCCTCCACTACCATCTAAACCACAGGTATACCAATGGTAGTTTATATGTGTACAACCTTTTTAGGGAAGAGATATGTAATGTGAATCTATAGATCTACCATTCTATCTATGGAATAATGTCTACTCGTCTTGTGAGTGTTATAGACATGAAGGGTGCATGCTGGTTTGTCAGTGTTAGAAGTTAAATGCTTTATAAATAGACTGGATCGAAGATAACTCCAATTCTCAGGAATAGAATTATATTAGTTAGGAGGCATGTTGGGAGAGCATGCCAGGGTCTCATCATTGATCCCTATATCAATGGGAGATGGAACCACGAAACAAAACGTAACAGCAGTAAATCAGTATAGTGAGACATGGAGTAAAAGTTACAGATTTTTACAGTTAATCTGTCAATGGTAGGTCTAACAATAGAATTTCAGTCAAACTTCATAATTATAGAATGATCAGTATTTGGTCGTTATTTCAGTTGATTGTATTTCAGTCAACCTTTAAGATCATATCCAGTATTAATTTAGACTTTCTCCCATAACCAAATACATTTTTGGAAGGCTGTGTTGTTAAGCAGCCAGCCTAAGGATACAGTAATATTAGCTATTCAATTTGGACAGTACCATTTAATTTTTCAAGGGATGTTCTAAAATTTACTAACTGAATAATAAACAGTGCCGATCATGATCAGATTTGCAAGGATGTGTTCACTAATCATGATCTCCACTTGTTACAGAAGAAAAATTAATTGCTTCAACTTCCAGCAGGATGAAGGTTAATAACAACTGTGATACAGAAAATCAACTGTTTTAGGTGTACATGTATACATCCCTTTTTGATACAGGTGGATTCCTAAATTCTGAGAAAGTTGTATGTTTTAGTTACATGTGTATCCCTTTCTTCTAGGGTCCATTCCGGGAACCAGATGATGTTCAGAAACAGAGGTACAAGACCTTCCAGCCAAGTCTGCGTGTCGCTACATCATTTACCGCCCTAGACGAGGCCAGGGAGAAAATGAAGGCTGAGGAATGGGTGGAAAGGATCAATGATGATATGTAAGTCTGACAGAATCCTTAATTCTCAGAAACAACAGAAAGGCAAATTTAGCAGATTTACTCTGATTCTTTATTGGCTACTATCTTCTTTATATATTATATGGGTAAATTAACATGACAGAAAACTTCCATTCTTAAGAATCTGTAAACGGCTGTAGCAATAAACATGTAAATAGAAGTCTTTCACTACATCACAAGAATTATGGAACATGCTGTGAATGCTTTTATATTCTTGGACATGGAAAATTAGAGTTTCATCAGCTCATGAATTTGTAGATTTAGTTGTTCTAAACAGATAGCAAAAAATGTTATACTAAATCAGTATTGATAGGGAAACTGTAAACTACACCCACAAAGTCTACAAATTTAGTGCCCTGTAAATGTTAAGGTTTTCACATTATTATAGATTATAAGTAATTGAAACCAAAATTTATAATTTAGCAAATGTAACTTATCAACCAAATTGGAACACAAGTCATTTTAGCTACCTGGTATATGTGTTACACTTCAGAGTTTGATAATATTGACATTCAAAATTCTAATTACACAATACAGTATGTTTGATGCTGAACTTCTAGCAAATGAAAAGTAAATTTTTGTTTTTACTGTTAATGTATTTGCATAAAAGCAGCTCATTTTTTGTGTGAATAACTTAATGTGACATTCTTAAGGTACTTTTCTTTTGGAGAGTTACTTTTGAGTGAAGGGAATATTAACCAATCAGTCTCATTGCTGTATAACAGTAGTGTAGCCATATCAACATTTACATGATACCATCTATTTTCAGTTTTGTCCCGTTCACAAGAAGAGATTACATGTATCAACCCCTCCTACACTCACAATCCAACTATGGGCATCCTCCGTATGGTACAAAGTATTTCCGAGAAGAATATCTGGATAAACACGTAACAAGTTTGGTAAGTTCATACCGTCAGATAAAAATAGATTTTTTAGGTACATGTACATTTATACGAATCAGAGGGGCACTACTACCAGTAGCTGGGTTTAAGAATAAGTTTTTTTTTATCCAGATATGTGCACTGAAATCATTAAATGCATATATCTTATTATCAGTTTAGAGTCAAGGCATTCTAAATTTTCCCACCAGCTTACCTTACTACCAAAACTCTGTATCTGATCTCATTTGTTACTGGCTCAATTTCATATGTCACGTAATATAACATGGAAACAATAATTTGGTTATCTACTTTTTACATGCCACTAAATTCTCAAGGCAAAGGCCAGGGTTTGAAGTTGTAACAAACCGAGGTAGTACCTGGTGATGACCTTAGACCACTACTGCTGGCGTTACTGCCACAACCCCAAATAAACAAAATATATTTAGTAAGTGAGTACCCAGCATCACACTGGTACAGATGACAACACTGATAGCCTGATAAGGGTTCACAATTTAAGATATTGAAAAGGATTTGGTTGTCAACATTTCTCATTCTATTGGAGTATGGTGTATTTCCATTGACTCTGATCAAATTAACTATTATCTGCTTTAAATAATGTTTCTACAATATGTGAGAAAGATTATATTTCTGGAAGGTGGCGAATATTAAGTACTGGTAGTTCATTCAACAGTTTTTCAATATTTGTAAATTATTCTGACTACCATAGAGTGGGGCAGATTGGGATAGAGCAAATTCCGGACTACGTGGTTAGATGGCTGTCGTCTATTGTTCACATTTTTTATTTTCTTTAGTTTTTGTTAATACATGACTGTATCTATAATGTATCCAACTATCACAGAATGCACGTAGATTATGTTTTATATGAACCAGTTTATTACATTTAAGTATTGATATTGCATAGATCTCCATTTTCCTTTGAGTTTTGGAATGTGTTTACAATCTCATTGCACTGAATAGGTTTATTTCCTGTTGTTTAAAGCAAATGTATATTTATTATTATTAACTAGTTGTGAACAAGTCTAAGGGTATATTTAAATAGGTGTATGTGAAACAATTTCATGGTCAGCCCATTACATGTGCTTTGATTTTGAAAGGTGAGAGACCTTTTTCACCAAAATTTGTGGTCTCAATGTCAGTAAGCCAGAAGTGTGTATAGTACATACACATTGGTAGAACTACAAGTAACAATAGATAACAATAGATATAAAACAAACAGGTTCTTTAAGCACTGTATCCCCCACTGATGTATTGTTACATTTATGGAGGACTCTTGGTAAATTCTCAATTCATTCAGCTAAACAAAACCTTTTTGTCCACAAGATTACTTCAGTCATCAGTTGAATAATTTTTATTACCAAAAAAAC
The DNA here is from genome assembly GCA_022818135.1 of Saxidomus purpurata. Lineage (NCBI taxonomy): Eukaryota > Metazoa > Mollusca > Bivalvia > Venerida > Veneridae > Saxidomus > Saxidomus purpurata. The sequence goes on along the minus strand of JAFMSR010000001.1, from coordinate 48,385,953 downwards.
CTGTATAAATACACATCATAGTTTTTGAATTACCATGTTTGCAGGTGACGCCTTTTGAAACTTTCTACATGGTACAGTGTTACAATACAACTAATGAACATCTTTTACTATCATTTGACTAATTAAGAATAAATCATAGCATGGTTTATATAAAATGATTGTAAAAATGCTTGGTTGATTAAAATACTGGGCATCATCTTCATTTCTTTTTTGTTTGACCAGAAGTCATGTTTTATTTTGCAGAAAAGAATAATTATAATTGTGCTTGAGCCTATACTAGAGGACTGGTTATAATTGCATGTGGCCATCATTTTGCTTCTAACCGAATAACAAGCATACTGTAACAGTGTTTGGAATGTGTTTCTATACCCTTGGAAATAATACCTAATGTTTTTCTTAGGAAAAAAGATAAAAAGGGTCTAAAGGGAAATATCCAGTGTCTGCATTTCAGTATTTTACACTTATTTTTTTTCTTAGGAAATAATAATAATACCAACATCAGACAAAATCAGAAAATCTTTATAGTGAAAGAATTTTTTTATTCCTTTGAGTTTTTTTACAGATTTGATTTTAGGATAGACTTTTACAGCCCAATATTTCTTGCTTTTTTAACTAAATGCTATAGCATTGTTGTAAAGATTGTTTGTTGTATTAGTTATAACACAAATAGTAAAATGAAACCACCAGCTAGACTGTGTGTCTTAACTTTGTACATAATGTCAAAACTGTTCTCACATTTTTATGTTTTGGCTCCTTTATTAATCAGTTGTTAGTAATAAATAACATTTTTTTCTACTTTATTGTTTAAATGTTACATTTCTGTCTAATATTCTTAACAAGACATGTCAGTTTCTTAGTATTTTTGAATTCTTTACATTTCTTTTAACAAAGTATTTCACATTAATCATAACATTATTCTTGTTTTCAGCCTTTCAAGACCGTAGTGCCTCCTATTCCAGTTTTTGAGAAGCTCAACGACACATACTCACAGGGACAAGTGTGAATTCCATCTTTACAATGACCTTCGTTGACAATCTCATTTCACAGAGGAAGCAAAAAATAAATGAAATAAAAATAGCAAAATCTGTTCATGTTTTGTGGATTTAATTTTGTTAAGGAATAACAAAGGATGTAAGAAATGTTAAAAAATTACTAATCATAAGGGAGAGGTAGAGATCATTCTATACATGTACATATGACGGATACATGCACAATTTTGCTGTGCTCATATCACATCTCAATGACCCTAGTATCTACAGTTTACCCAGAACAACTGTTTCATAACAGTATTCATAGTTTGATTTTAATCATGGATTTTAAGTAAGCATCATAATGTAATGCGTAATGGTATATAATTAATATGTATGTTTTTGGTGTTATGTGTTATCCCAAAGCAGTCAAAGTTCATTACTTTCTTCATTTTATTGGTGTTTGATTTGTTTGTGCTGAAGACTGGGAAATACTATACAGTTATTGTCATGTAGTGACTGTGAGGTGAAAATTGCTGAACCTGGGAAAAGTGATAATGGCCAAGTGTGTATTTTTTGTGCAGCAATTAAACTTTAAAAGATTTTTGTGATGATAGTAGATTATTGTTCACAGACGTATTATTTACTCTATTTGTTATAAATCCTTACATATTGTGTAAATCTATGATCATAGTGAATAGATAATTCATAAAATTGAAATTAAAACTGAGATAGGAAATATTGATTGAACAATTTATATGATTTTAGAGTGACATCCATGCGCTGATACATTTCCTTTTCCCCGCCTTTCCTTAATTTATTCTGTAGTTGATACATAGGAGATTATCATAGCATACCATGATAACAAACTATAGACATATGCAGAAGTAATAAACTGTAGGTTTTCAACAATAGTGAAATCTGTGGAAGAGCAATACTTACAATCGTCTTCTTCAAAACAAGGTATTTGTTTTATTTCAATCAAAAATGAAGTTATTTGAAATGTCCAATCAGCTGTATTTCTTAGAGGATCTTTAACAGACAAGTTTCAAATTGATGAAGCACATTTTTGATATGATTTCTTGTATTCACAGAAGATTAATGTTAAAAGTTTTACATGTGACAGAATGGTTATGTCGCAGCTATGGTTTACAAATTGTTGCTAGTATATGTGAACTGTGTATGTTTGTACATGTACACAGAATTGTTATGCTGATTTGTCATGTTTGTAAAGTATGTATAAGCTCAGCTGTGCAAAAATGAACATTTTTAATCCACAGGTATTGTCATTGTGAAAAGAAGAGAAAAATGTGATTTCATTATTGATAAAATGGTTGCCTGTCATGGAGATGGAGAGAACAATTTTATTGAACAAAATGGTTTCCCATGATGGAGAAGCTAACTTTATTGGTTCAGATCAGACGGCATGGATATGTATGCTATTCTGGAACTGTACTGGTTGCAAAGGGCCTAATGTTGGTTTTCCCATAGCAGAGCTCAATTATATGAACATATTATTTTACTGTGATATTTGTTATGTTTACTATTTCATGAAATTCCATTTATAGAAACACAAGCATATACAACAAAATGTGCAAAATATACATAAAATGTGCTTTGTTTTTAGTATTCATGAATGATATAGAAAATTTATCTCAGACTGAAAAAGTCCTACCAGTTATGAAATTTAATAATAAACAGTTACTTTCAACCCAATTTGGACCAGACTAAACAATGTCATGATTATATAATTGATACCCAATTACTATCAAGATCTCAATGAATTTTAAAAATGAACTTGTCCATCATTACCTGGTAGAGCCAGCAAATTCAGAAACTGATGTAAGTAACCTGTGTAAACAGATTGTTAATGAATTCTTATTTTTTATCATTCACATTTTTGTCTTCATACATTCCGTCCATTTCCTGTTTTATAAAATAAACTATGAAGTGTATTGATATTTCTCTTGTTTATGTGTCTGTAAATAACAAACTAACAGAGATACACATGTATTCTAGTAAAATTCCATATGGATTTGAGTTAAACTTTGTAAAGATAATTAGAATCTGGTCTTTACTTTAATAAATAAACATCAGATCTGTTGCACTTTATAAGTGTACAATACTTACAAAGATGGATTTGATTCATTCCAATGCTTTCTTTAGATTGTAAGTGTATGAATACATTCATGTTAAAAAAGGAGGTTCAGTAAAATTTAATTCTCCATTTACATGTGTAGTTATGTTTCCTGCAAATTTGACAGTGAAAGAGCTGCTAGCCTGCTCGTCGTCGACTTTTTATTAAACATTACCTCTGAAAATATATGGCAACTTGTGTTAAACTGTATAAATAATATTTACATGGCTTTCTACAAGAACACTTCAAATCTAGTCAATCTATGCAGACCTCTGGTTGCAAAAGCAACTGAAAAAGAAAACCTGCCAAAAAAAAAAACACCATCGTGTTTAATTTAAAAATTCTTTCACTAAAATGTTCTTTTGGTGTCAACCTACCAAATTCCTTCAAATGACTACTGGGGCTAATTTTTGTATAGACTTATGTAGGCAAAACTTCAAAACCCTTCTTCTCTAGAACCACAAGGCCCAGAGCTTGCATATTTGGAATGTGGCATTAATATGTAGTGGATCTCTATGAATATTGTCCAAATCAGGTTTAAAAAAAACAAGAGGGCCAAGATGCAGTTACCATTCCTTACACTCGCTATCATGAATATAACCAAAAATGCTCCGGTAGAATGTTATGATAGCCGATAGTGTAAGAGAGTGCTGGCTATCATTGACCATAATACAAGGTCATCAATAGCAGAAAGGGTCAAATTTGACCTGGGGGACATGATTTGAGCATTCTTGGAAGATATAAACGAGGCAATGATACATGCCAAATATCTAAGCTCTAGGTCTTGTGGTTCCAGAGATTTTTAATGTTTTTCCTATTTGTTGCCATGGCAACCAGAATTCTACATGGAACAGAATTCTTTGAACAATTTTGGTAGAGCTTCATGCAAGGAACATCCCTGCAAGTTTCAACAACACTGATTAGAATTAGTGAAGAAATTAAGGTGCCAGAGTGTAATTTACACAGTTAAAAATTGAATTTTTGTTAAATCAAGGGCCATAACTCTGGAAGAACTAATCTGATCAAGCCCATAATTGTACTCATCTGAGATCTAACAGTCATTCACATTCTCCAAATATGTGATTAGGATTAGTGAAATATTGAAGGTGCTAGAGTGTAAACACAGTTATATATTGCAATTTTTGTTAAATCTAGGGCCATAACTTTGGAAGAACTAGTCCGATCAAGCCCGTAATTAAAATCATCCGAGATCTTATGGTCATACACATTCTGTGTAAATATGATTAGGATTAAAGAAGAAGTGAAGGTGCCAGAGTGTAAACAGAGTTAAATGTATTATTTTTTGTTAAATCAAGGGCCATAACTCTGGAAGAACCAAACCCATAATTGAACTCATCCGAGATCTAAGCGTCATTCACATTCTCTGTAAATATGATTAGGATAAATGAAAAATTGAAGGTGCTAGAGTGTAAACACAGTTGTATATTGCAATATTTATTAAATCAAGGGCCATAACTTTGGAAGAACTAATCTGATCAAGCCCATAAATGAACTCATTCGAGATCTTATGATCATACACATTCTCTGTAAATATGATAAGGATTAAAGAAGAAATGAAGGTGCTAGAGTGTAAATATAGTTAAATATTGCATTTTTTGTTAAATCAAGGGCCATAACTCTGGAAGAACTAAATTGATCAAGCCCCTAATTGAAATCATCCGAGATCTTGTAGTCATTCACATTCTCTGTAAATATGTTTTGATTGTTTCAAAAATGTAGATGCTAGAGTGTAAACAAACTAATTGTGAAAGGATGTTCAACGATCCTAAAAGCTCACCATCACTCTGAAATCATGCACATATTATCCCCGTAACTACTGATTGGAGTGGGTTTGTTTGAAACTTCACATCAGAAGTGTTCAGGGATATCAAGCAGAATTAAAAAAGACCAGTGTTATGAACATTCTTTTTTTTTTTTTACAAAATTAATCTAATTTGACAGAAATGCTGATGATATTTACACAAAGCAGTTTGAATAATCAAGCACTTTGTCATCAGACAGCTCATGTTAATATAAGAAACTCACCACCATGAGTTTTGACCTGTTCCACATAGGAGTGGTTCATTCAAGGATTTTAATTTTATCAGTTCTGTTTTAGTAAATGAATTTTGTTCAACTAGTTCTGTTGGTACAAGGTGAATTTCATTCAGTGGTAACAAGCCCCCCTTTCATCCATTTGTGAACAGTGCAGGTCCTGAGGGGATGATCTGTCACATCCATTCCAGAAATTTAGCAGGGCAAAGGTTGAAAATAAGAGGTGAATAACTGACAAGCTTTGATGAATTACTAGCTCTTGGCGAGTACCTCATGTTCTGTCATATAAGTAATAAATATTAAATAACTAACACTGCCATTTGCATAAGATTTATTTTTTGTATAAAATAAATATTTCACAGACATGTTCAAAATATGAAATAAATAAATGTTATTGTGTAAAGAAAATAAGAGCCAAGCACATGATACGAATGGACGGAATGTTGAAATGAACACAACCTGTTCCTTTACTAAGTCTTCTAACATGATCTTGTCATTGCAAATACATTTTACAGCAAACCTATTAAACTGAATTAAAAGCTTACATAAAGGCTAATTGAAATTAAATTATCTATTTCTCTTCAAATATTTACATGTGGCTTAATGTCTTTTCTTTATGCCAGATGGCTAGAAATACATTCAGGCACCTGTTCTCTACTAAGTCTTAAAAATTGCAAGTTAGCACTTTAACAATATCAATTTAACTTTAGTAGATAAGAGTTTGATTCACTGACACAGTATTTTATTTATTTCAACAAAACCATTAACAAACAATAAAACTCTTTGAGAGAGAAAATTAAGGAGTACACAGTCACTTATTAAAGAATTACTCATAACATTGTGTGGTTAACGGGTCAGACTTCCTGAGGTAATGGGTCTTTCTCTGTACTTTCTGACTGTTCAGCTTGCTCCCACTGTGTCAACAACTCTGATGTAACTTCTGTAAACAATCTGTCCCAGTCCCATGGTTTGTCTTCCTGTATGATACAATACACAATATTTGTAGTACATACGATAAACATGTCTTCCTCCTAAATGATGAAATACTACATCTTGTGCGTATATACATGTCTTCCAGTTTTATACAAATGATCATTGACTCTTGTTATCTCAACACTGTCCAATCAAATTCCTGCTTATCTCATAATCACCTGGGGGGCATGTATTTTATATAAATTTATAGGGTTAAATTGGAATTTCGTTAAAGTCAAATGCTTTGCCTTGTTCAACAGACTGAGACTTTACAAGGACCATCTTACTCTAATTTAACAAATTAGACATCACTCAATTTCTTCCTTGCAGTATTAAGTACATTTTCTAACGCGTTTTCATCGTCATTTCTGATTTGTGACTTCATTTAAATTTGCAACGAGTAAATAAGGTGTATACATATACAGTAAAATCTACTGGTGTTTCGATTACTGCATTTAAACACATTGTGGATTAGAATAGGGTAAATATTTAGTGATTTTGACAATTGCGACCATATATGGTCGACGATCAAATTATATTTGTGACCAATAAAAACCATATACTGTAATATACAGTCACAAATATCAGAATTGCAAGTTTGTTAGATACTGTAAACTGAGACTTTCAGCACATTCTTAATTCTTTGACACACTAAAGTTCTGAACGAAGACAAAACTATGGCTGATCTTCTCTTTTCAACCAGATATTCAACTTAACATTAACCTTCTTTGCAAATACAAACTTACCTCAATTAAATCAACATCTGTTGCCAGTGACTTTGTAAGAAGTTTAAGGTCTATCTCATTATCCTAAAAAAATTCAAGAAAATAAACAACATAGTTCATTTACTATTTCTGTAATTGAAGACAAACATTTTAGGTCGTGTTTTGCAGAAAAAGTGATGTATTTTTACAAACCCTTGGATGAAACAAGAGCTGTCTCATGACAGACAATACACAATATTCGTAGACATGCGTTAAACATGGCTTTTATGATTAAGAACAGGTGTATTGTGTAATACTGTCTATAAGACTTAAGGGCAAAGATATGAAACTTGTTCAAAGACCTTTGTGAATGAACATTACTTGCAAAGCCTTACTCTGGATTATGTAAGACATAGTCAACTGGGGGAGGAGGGGGATAATTTCAAAGAAATACATCACCTTGTATATTTGATCATGAACAACTTTATAACGCTTTCAAAATTGATATGTATAAAAATTAAAAATCATGACCGCTGCATGCTGCATAATTATTCTATGACATTTCAAAAGTAAGCCATTTCGGTATTTCTAATAATAGTCTGGTAAAAACTGTGACAAAATTTTAAAGTAAAAAGGGGCATAAATATGTCAAAAATTAAAAACATTGGTGAAAATGTTGATAGTAAACATACATTTTAAGTTTCAAGTCAATAGGTTTGATAGTATTCAAGATATTTTACTTTATAAAAATCTTTAACTAAAAATTCTAAGTTAAAAAAGGGCATAAATCTAACAAAAATCAAAACAGAGTTATGGGGTTTGTTTGCTCAGGTGTAGATGTTGATGGTAGACACTTAATTTGAGTTTCAAGTCAATACCTTTGATAGTACTCAAGATATTGTGACTTTATAAAAACTTTAAACCAAAAATTATAAGTTAAAAAGGGGCATTAACCTGTCAAAAATCAAATACAGAGTTATGGAGATTGTTTCCTCAGGTGTAGATGTTGCTGGTTAACATTATCTTTGGGATTCAAGTCAAAACCTTTGATAGTATTCAAGATATTTGACTTTATAAAAACCTTTAACAAACGCCTTAGGCCGGGTGCAGAAAAAGCCTCCTCTTTTTTTTGAAAGCCTTGGATGAAAAAACGATGTTATTCCTTTACAACCAGAATGAATACAGAACAGCTTGCACACCCATGCAGTCCAGTCTGAATCCATACTGTTTGTTTATCTATCTCAGAAAACCTGAGTAACAATAAAATGTAACACTTATAATTACAGATGTGTTTAACAAGTTCAAGCCTTAGCAGTATCTTGAAACTAAAAGAAACATTTGTTCATGCACAATTTGGCTCTTAATTGAATAGCTTAAATATAAAAAATCATACCAGTGTTAGAAATGCTGCCTGCTTCAGTAAATCATTATCTAATTCCCTGTATGTTGCTACACGATTAACAGCTACACTGTAATAAGATATCAAAACAATTATTAGTGACTATGTAGCTTTCAACACGCGTTCCTCAACATTCAACTGTAAAGTCGGTTCAGGTTTTTACACATCATGGGATATGACGGTCGATAACACAGGTAACTAGGTTTATAACTTTACTTCAGTAATTTTGGAAGCAGGTATCTTCTATTTTAAACACTACATTTTAAGAAAATTTAAGATAGTATAGCTGGCAAATAGAATACAGGTGGCAATATTCTGATGCAAACATGTTCTATTACTTCTGCTCACAGAACAGTACTGACATTTTTCCTGGATTTTAAGGAGTTTTCAACAGTATTTCAGTTATGTATATGCAGCAGTTTTGCAGTTTTACCCAGCCATTATTTCAGGGAAAAACTCCCATCTTTCATAAGAAACTGCCAACTTTCTCACATTAAAGGTCAGCTCAGTATTGGGGTTCAAACCCTTATCCTCCAGGAGAAAGGTGTAGAGATTGCAAGTCCGCAACCCTGCACTCAAACATGTAAAAACTGACTTATTCAACCTCAGCTGTTTTGTGCTTTCATAGCAAGTGAGTGAAGCATCAAGTGTATGTACTCACTTTGGAGCATAAGCGATTGTTTGTGTTGTGTCTTCCTCTTGCTGATCTTCCAAGTCTGGGATCACTGGAATATCTGAAACAGAAGCCAGCAAAATTAATGACTTCAAAGCATGAACTAGCAATATTAATAACTTCAAAGCAGGAACAAGCAACATTTTATTGAATGACTTCAAAGCATGGATCAGCAACATTAATGACTTCAAAGCAGGAACCAGAATTATTAATGACTTCAAAGCAGGAACCAGCAACATTAATGACTTCAAAGCAGGAACCAGCAAATAGCAAGTGGAACCAGCAACATTAATGACTTCAAAGCAGGAACCAGCAATATTAATGACTTCAAAGCATGGACCAGCAACATTAATGACTTCAAAGCAGGAACCAGCAACATAAATGACTTCAAAGCAGGAACCAGCAACATTTATGACTTCAAAGCATAAACTTGCAACATTAATAGCTTCAAAGCAGAAACCAGCAACATTAATGACTTCAAATCATAGTCCAGCAACATTAATGACTTAAATGCAGGAACCAGCAACATTAATGACTTCAAAGCATGAACTAGCAACATTAACAAGAGGGCCAAGATATCCTATATTGCTCACCTGTATATCAATTGCCAATAATACAAGGGGTCATGACTTTAACATAATTCATAGAGGTCCACTATATAAGCCTATGCGAAATCAAGTGACACCCCCCAAAAAAAAGGTATAATTTTCAACTGGGGGTCATGATTTGAACTATCTTGGTAAAGTTCCACAAGGCAATGCTACAAGCTAAATATTTAGGCCTTGTGGTTTCAGAGAAGAAGACGTTTAAAGTTTTCCTATTAAATCAAGAGACCCCTTTGGGCGGGTCAGTTTTGACCTAGGGTCATGATTTCAACAAACTTGGTAGAGGTTCACTAAGCAATGCTTCATGCCAAATATTTAAGCTCTAGGCCTTGTGGTTTCAGAGAAGAAGATTTTTTAAAAGTTTTTCCTATATAAGCCTACGTAAAACAAAGTGACCCCAAGGCGGGGTCAATTTTGAACCGGGGCTCATAATTTGAACAATCTTGGTAAAGGTCCACTAGACAATGCTACATGCCAAATATCTAAGCTCTAGGCCTTTTTGCCATAGCAACCAGAGTTCTGCGTGGAATGGAATTCTTTGAACAATTGTGGTAGAGCTTCATGCAAGGAACATCCCTGCATAATTCATCAACATTGGCCCAGTGGCTTCAAAATGTTGACAGACAACGGAACATCATCCATTAGAAAAGCTCATCCTGGCAAAGCCAGATGAACTATTAACTTCAAAGCAGTAACCAGCAACATTAATGACTTCAAAGCAGGAACATGCAATATTAGTAAATTCAAAGTAGGAACCAGCAAAATTAATGACTTCAAAGTAGGAACCAGCAACATTAATGACTTCAAAGTATGAATTATAACTTCGAAACAGTAACCAGCTTCATTAATGACTTCAAAGCATGAACCAGCATCTAATGACTTCAAAGAAAGAACCAGAAACACTAATGACTTCAAAGCATGAATTAGCAACATTAATGACTTCAAAGCAGCAACCAGCTACATTAATGACTTGAAAGAAAGAACCAGCAACATAAATGACTTCAAAGCATGGACCAGCAACATTAACGTCTCAAAGCAGGAACCAGTTATATTGCCGACTATATCAGTAACTTGGAGAAACTGGCACTTTCAACATTGTCATAGGTTAATTTACATTTGGCTGCTCTCTTTCCTTCAAAGTCAGTTTTAGCATTTTTCGCTAAACATGGAATGTCAAAGCGATGTGTCATAACCTGCGAAAACTCCTGGGACCACTTTTTTTCTTTACCTTCACAAACAAGTACATCAAGATTCAACCTGTTAATCTTTCAGTATGTAATAATTTCACAAGTCCACTTTAGGCAACCACAGCTCTCTGTTTCTTACAAACTACAGAAGTATGTAAGTGTTAAACTGAGGGTTGATGGTCATTTGACATGTTTTCATTACATAACACCATCACATGTTACTAAACTGAGTATTCATTTTCACATGATCACATTCACATCTGATATAAAATTTCACTTTATTAATTGAACAAAACGGTATTGGTTGCAGCACAGCACAACAAACATGCCAATCAAACTTACCATTATCAGAGTCATCACTTTTGTCTGGACTGTGTGGTCTCAATCTTTCACTGAAATATACCGGAAATGTTACAGGCTATGCTAATAAACCTGAAATGTTACAGGCTATGCTTATATACATGAAATGTTACAGGCTATGCTTATATACATGAAATGTTACAGGCTATGCTTATATACATGAAATGTTACAGGCTATGCTAATAGACCAGAAATGTTACAGGCTATGCTAATAAACCTGAAATGTTACAGGCTATGCTTATATACATGAACTGTTACAGGCTATGCTTATATACATGAAATGTTACAGGCTATGCTAATAAACCTGAAATGTTACAGGCTATGCTTATATACATGAAATGTTACAGGCTATGCTAATAAACCTGAAATGTTACAGGCTATGCTTATATACATGAAATGTTACAGGCTATGCTTATATACATGAAATGTTACAGGCTATGCTAATAAACCTGAAATGTTACAGGCTATGCTAATAAACCTAAATTTACAGGCATGCTATATACCTGAAATGTTACAGGCTATGCTTATATACATGAAATGTTACAGGCTATGCTTATATACATGAAATGTTACAGGCTATGCTTATATACATGAAATGTTACAGGCTATGCTAATAAACCTGAAATGTTACAGGCTATGCTAATAAACCTGAAATGTTACAGGCTATGCTAATAAACCTGAAATGTTACAGGCTATGCTTATAAACCTGAAATGTTACAGGCTATGCTTATAAACCTGAAATGTTACAGGCTATGCTAATAAACCTGAAATGTTACAGGCTATGCTTATAAACCTGAAATGTTACAGGCTATGCTAATAAACCTGAAATGTTACAGGCTATGCTAATAAACCTGAAATGTTACAGGCTATGCTAATAAACCTGAAATGTTACAGGCTATGCTAATAAACCTGAAATGTTACAGGCTATGCTTATATACATGAAATGTTACAGGGTATGGTTGCCTCTACTGCCAACAGTAAAATTCATCTTGTAATCCACAAACTTCTGTTCACTCACAAGCTGAGCTGCACAAAATCTTACCTCTTAATGTTAGCAATAAAAGAGCAATAAGAGGGCAATCAAACTAATACTGTGTCACCAAAGTTCTCCATAACTGATGGATAAACATTACAGATCCAGATGACACTCTATGGGTATAGAGTCAGTTCAGCAGGCATAGCCAATCAACAACTAAATTGATCTTTGCTGGTTGCTAAGCTCTAACTAATCTCTAACTCTGAGTCTTGCAAAGTTGGACTCAACTGTTTAAGGAGGCCTACAATAAAATATATGAAAAATTTACCTTTTTATGGGTGGGGAATCAAAATGGAGATTTATTTTAACAATATGTATTCTATTTGGATACAAGATGTGTGTTGAACAGTACTGGTTTGTGTCCTACAACCAGACACTTTTTAAACATATCTTACAATAACTCTGGTAACTTTTGTATACAGCAATCAAACTTTTAATCAAGGTAAGTTAGGTTTTTCTCCCATAACAAAGAGCTTATTTGTTTACTTCTAAAAAAGATCAGTTATATTTTTGAGCACAGAAATATAGCCTGAACAAAGTCTGTCACTTTCCACTTCCCCCACAATGTAAATATGCTTTCAGTCACCAACAAAATAAATAGTAAGATTTCTGTTCGAATAGTTACATTAAACTGTTGTTGTTGTAATTTGTTGGTAGAAATAAAGTGTTTGTTTGATCAACAACATATGTTTGTAAATATCAACAAAATAATCCCCAAGTGTCCAGTTTGATGGTTGTCCTTGTTTGGTGGTCTCAAAACCAGTAGGTATTATTTTAACAAACTAGCGACTCCTTTTTTTTCACACTCTGCACAAATAAGTAAATGTACAAACATTTTACTGATTAAATGCTTTCAACTAAATTCCTATATACATATCAAAAATATTCATTCCTTAAAGATTTTGAACACAATCATGTCCTTTTCCAGAAAACAGCATTTTTCTTGCAGATATACAGGTAAACAGTGCAACTTCAGGATTCCTCTTTCAAAGGCATAAAGTGCATGGACACAGCAAAAATAGGTATCATACACTAGTCATGTGTGGTGGTAAATCGTGCAGGTATTTGAAACAAGCAGGTAAAAACATGGTGCTGACAATCTCATAGGTGTGACACTTGGCATGAATGTACAACAAAACACTTGAAGTAACAGGTATGAAAATATCACTGTAACATCATTTACAAAATGGTTATTTGAAAAATATGATCCCTTAATATTTCTGTACAAGTTATGGAGATTTGTACTGCCTAAGAATGATTTGAAGATACACATCAATTCTTATATTTATTGCTTGAATAATTTCTTCTATTCTAAACATACATGAATTTCCTCTAAAAAAAGGTTTAACTTTCTAACCATACAGAGTCTTAAGGCACTTTATAAGTAATATGTTATTCTTCCATCTAAATACAGAAGAAAGTTTGTTTTTTAATTATAAAACCTAATTCTTTTTCTGGAAATACTATCTTTATGAACAGATACATATTCTTTCACGCCCCAAGATTAAATGTAACATTAAACAGAAGATGTTTGTAAGACATCTATGCCCCCCTTCCCGAGCAACTGCAACACAAGAAATTGCTGATGATCTAGTTACCCAGAAGTAAGGGACATCAAATTCGCATAATAAATAATCATAGCAAGTTTGCAGATACAAGGTAATATTGTTTTTAGTAATTATAAGCAGGAACATTTTTTGTTTAAATCCAAAGTCATTGTCACCTTGTTTTTGAACCTGATGACTCAAAAATCGAGAGGGCTTATCTACTCTTCATCAACTATAATCATATCAAGTTTGAAGACTTTATGTCAAAGCATTGTTGACTTATTGAGCAGATATAGGTTTCATCTACTGTCTATGACCAATTTCTCTACCAAATATGATACCTTTAGGTTAAAGCCTTCCCAAGCTACTGAGCACAAACCCTTTTTAAATGCCAGGTCACTGTGGCGTTGATCTTTGATCAAATGACCTCATAGGGCAAAGCTTTCTCAAATTATTTAGCAGAAACCAAAGTCCTACTTACTAACCAACTGATAACTGCAAAGCAATATATCCCACTTCTTCGAAGGGGGGCATATAATATTTAAGCATTTTATAGATCTTGTAGTACATGTTAAAATGGAACTTTAGGAGTTAACGGGAAGCACACACAAATCATTGGGGTCACTCAACTCTTCCTGGTCATCATTGCCCCAGCCCTCCTGTTTCCGAGGCCGGCGGGGACGATCTATTTTTGCCATCTCAGATTCAATGTCAAGACCACGAAATATATCGCTAGAAACATAAAGCAATGTCTTATATAGCAGAGATCCTCAAAGTACAATCTTTGAAAAGATAGATTTCATTAAAATACAGAAGCACCAGAGTCTATGGTCACCTGTATGAAATAGTCACCTGCCTTAAACAGACAATGTTGGTAGGGTCCAACTGATAATTTTTCTATTAAAAACAACCACTAGTCCATAATTATTTAAGCGGCCATTTTAATGTATTCTTATGCTGTATGCTTTAGACAGGTTTCACTGTACTTATATAAAACAGACAATAGAATTTGAAGCAACAGAAAAACATAGAAGCTGCACATTTGATTAAGATAAAAAGCATTTCCCAAAAGAGTACCTCTGTACTAAAAACTTATCTTTCCTACTACTGGTATATGCCAAGATAGTTTAGTTCATAACAAACAAGCTGCAGTAAAAAATACCAAAACCTGTGAAATGTAGGTTTTACAATAAATTTTACTGTGAAGGCTCAAAAATATAAAACAAGTACCAAACAGATAAATTTGTATATGTTTTTCTTAAAATTTTACAGCATGTAGCGCCTATAAAACAATGTAAATAGATACATGTTTTATGTACTTTTCTGTCTTCAATAAAAAGATATCTGTGAAGCAGTATAATTATCCATTGAAAAAGGTACAAGAAAATAAAGCAAAATTATTTCATCTGGAGTCCAACTTTTAAAGCTGCTTGCCTTAGATTTTGGTGAAAAATTTGTCTGAAATTAACATATTTTAGAACGAATCATCAAATAAAAAGGTTTCAGTATAAATTCCTGTAAAGTATTTCCGTATTTTTTATATCATACCCTACCAAATTATAAAGTGTTGCAAACATTTTTGAAGTAACAATACCATGTATAGTGTAGCAGTGCTGTAAAACCAAACCCATCAACAATTTAAACAGATTTTCTCAAATTGAAAGGTTCATTTTCACTCGTGTTGTTGAGTCTAGAATTTACTTTAACATTGTATGTTTTTATGTATCCTTCTGGAGAAATTAATAAATTTTCAACAGAAACTGTGACTGAGCAGCATTAAAAACACAGTATGCTGCAATATATTCCATGAGTAAATCTAACAATAGACAATATCCAAGATATTCACTGAAACTATCTACAGGGTGTAAATGTTTAAACCCTACAATATATCACCTATGTAGATGTACCCACTACCCACCAAACTTCTTGTTTGATTCTATAATTATCTTATTTCCATTCTAAAAAGCTTATGTTCTACTACAACATCTATTATTTATGAACCACACTTTAAGTCTATGTTTGATATAATAAAAAATCATGTTTCTTACTCTTCAAACTGTTCCATTCCTTCTCCTAGATTCCTCCCTCTGAAACAGATATTGTAATGTAAAACTACTTTTTTTCCTACGACAGCAGTTATGGAAAAACAGTATTTAACGGAAATGCTCACGTCAAAATGGGGTATGTGGTACATACTCTATCACATATCTTTAGTTAGCATATCAGCATGATCAGGGGGGAATGAGATCTTCCTTTCTTCCACCTTCTTTTAATGCACTATTTCTGCTTTAAATAAACATGGTCATTTTTCAGAATTGAAATTGCAATTGTTATTATAAATTATAATCTGTCTATATGAAATAAGTTTTGTTCCTAGACCACTACAGATAATCTTCAAAATAATGGTGTAGTGTAATTATATACATATTACTTACCTTCTTTTTGGAGCATCTTCTCCCCAGCCACTTACTCTATTTGGTTTGGGTGGTCCATCATCCTGAAATAGTAATATTGTATAAACATACATGATTTTTTTCAACTGGACACAATAAAAAGAACTATTTGCCAGGATTCTGCAATAAGTGGAGGAAATGTAGCTGAGACCATCATAGTGCATCTAAGATAGAAATAACCTTGCTCCACTGATGAAGTTGTCTAAATAGCACATGATCACATGTTACCAGTACTTCTTCACCTTTAACAGATTAGCTCTTAATTTTCATGGTGAGTCTGACCCGAAGCCTGTCATTTATATTGTGGATAATGATCAGGAGTCAGAGTGATCACAATGATTGTTACTCTTAATAAAATTTAAATTAAATTCTATTAATATACCACTCCAGTGAGCTAAAATCTAAATATTTGGTAGTAAGCTTCTATAATGGTCAACATAGGCTAGCCTTTGTACTTTGTAAGGTACCATCTTAAAATGCAAACTGCATTAAAAACACTGAACTTATAATATTTACAATATCTTGAACTGGCCGAGGTGAATCACCATTTGGTGTCGATTCAAACTCAGGTGCCGCTGGAGCCTTTGCCTGTTTAGACTGTGCTCGACGTCCTTGTTTTGCACCCTGGAAAAAAAAATTATCCAGATCTTAACAATTTGTTAATGCAATAATAGTGTGTTTCTCTTTCAATGTACCGGTAAGTCAGAACCAGGAAGCACATCATTTCATAGGCTCATGTATATCTTACTTAAAATTCTACTGTTCACAGCTGTTAAAATAATTACTAAAAATATACCGGTCATACCAATTTACCAGACGCCAGGTGTCGATCAAGTGACTTCAATACCTATCAAAATTCGACTTAAACTAGGACAAATAAATGCACATGGAAAAGGTTTGAATGGATTCTTTTGTTATAAATACTCCGACATCAACAATCGCATCATTGGCATCATGTCAATTACTGTTAATCTTACTGGTTAAGAGACTGGTGCACATTTAAGTACTCAAAATACATATAACATCTCTTCCCTTAATCAAGTAGCACATAAAGGAGAGCTTCACTAGATATAGCAGATGTTGCTTCATGCTCATTTCTGATTGGTTAATTCCTCTGTTTGATGTTTCTCAGAGAACAGTTAGCAGGTAATTGCAAACTGTCCCTAAACAATAACCAGAAAATTAGTATTATTTCTCAAGAGGTTTGTGCTTTATGAGATAAATCTTGCCAGTGGGTTTTTTGTAATATTTGATACAAGTAAATCTATGATAAATTGCTTTGGCTCTTATGTGATACTTGCCTTAATAGAAAGTGGATATATCATGTATATAAAGAACTTGTCAAAAGCAAGATTCATTATCTCTATGTTAATAGTCATCTTCATACTTTCAGAAACATGCAAAAAAATGTTTGAAACTTCCACCAGTTTGTTTCTACCACAATACATTTACTCTTGTCTGACAGCTAGTCTTTTTTCTGAACATTCTGATACCAAATTTGTAATGACACTTTTGTTGAATATTTGCTTTGGGGTTAATTACAGACCAACTGTCTTTTACATTTAATATCAGTCATCTAACAAAACAGGCAAAATTTAAAGATTTCCTCTTGCTTGCAGAAAATCAACACAAACTTTGGAAATAAAATAATTCTTCAAAAATTATTATAGTTTTGACATTGGACAATATTTGAAACATGGCATTATGAGAAAGGAAACTACTCTTGACTCTTCGAGTATTTTTTTAACGATCATTGACCATTGATCATCCAGGTAATTGGTATACCAAATATATATTATATGTTATTTGGATTTTGAAGTGACATAATAACAATGTCCTGTGATTTCAGGAGTCGCAATATCACCGGAGTGTTATTTGGTCATCACCATAGCTGTTGATATCAGACAGTGCATTTTATCATTCTGTAGCAAATTAGATTGGGGTTTTTCTGCTAAGACAGTGAATTTTTTTTAAATTTCCAATGTCACACATAACAGTTTGGTGATATTGCAAGGTAAAATGCTGAAGCTGCTTAAATCTGTCTCTGTCTAAAAAAGTCTAATTCACTTTTCAAAGTGAAAATTTCACTGAAATAAATGTTAATATCATAATAATCAGTTTTTCTGTATAAAAGTATCCATGTTTTAAAATTATACATACAAGGGCATACACAGGTCCGTGATATATAGTAACGAATATAACATATTAGGTTCGAACAATACCAAGAACGAATCGTTAATGTTACATCAATTAGTCTACAAAACAAACTCATTCAGAATTTAACATGTTACGCTTGCCAATATAATTGAATATAATATACCTTTTTGCTTGATTCCGCTTCAAAACCAAAATCATCACTCATGTTTGCGATTTTTGTAGTTAATTTTGACAAATTATTTTTGTTTACTATGGAATCTGCGATCAAGGGACGTAACTATGTAAATAATTACGAATAACAAATTCGTCATTGTAGTCTATCTTTGATGCGAAAGTTTTAAATAAATCCGTTAACCGTTACTATTATTTTGTCATTTTGGTCGTACTGCAGTCACTGAACGCATTTTCTCGATAGGTGGTGCGAAGCATTCGGATTCACGGCAGATTTATTTTTCTGGTTAAAACCCATTGAATGTCAGTTGTAGCAGGCTGCTGGCTCTCCAAAGGGGTCACCTACATTGCATTCTCGATGGATTCTTACCATTTCGCTTAACAGCTAGCCCAACACCGAGACTGTTGAAATTCATTATCTACCTGACATCCACTACACTTCACTCCCCTTTGTCCTTTCCTGAACTGGCTCGTACACTGCCAAGGGACCCCGTCAGCCATGTGCATTCAGTGTACAATGCACTATTAACTAAGGCACAAGGACGTGGCGAAGGCTCATAACTTACCACTGCCAACATTTGAGTAGTCATCTACTGACCCTTCAGTGGGGTGTGACCCATCCTTGCACTGGCCATTCTAAATGTTGCTTAACTTCATAAACTTTCCATTGATTCTAATTAGGTTGCTGAAGGGTAACCATGAACAGTAGATCTGTTTGGGCCTATGTTATTCTTTGTAGGGAGGCAGATAACCTCTTGAAATTTGACGTCAGTATGTCAAGTAAAGTTCACAGTGACATCAGCCAAACTTTTGTTTGAATGATAAGAAATCCTTTACGACAAACATAATGACCAAGTTTTCAAAGGAGGCAAGCATAACACACTTACCACTGTTTTCAAGACACAAGGGAATAGGGGGTTAGGCTTTTTTCTGGCAGACAGGAATTTGATGTGCTAGTTTGGCACAAGGGAGGGGAAATTGACTTTACTTAGACTCATCATAGTGACAGTAGACAAGATCTGTCAGTAGGACAGAAACCATATACTCCTGAAAGATATGCTTTTAAGTAGTGTGGGCCCTGCTGCCCATACCAGATAAAATGAAAGTTAATGAAAATTTAAAAAAACAGTCTGTGGGAGAGGGAGTCCTACCAGTTTCCCTCCACTACACACAACATGTCAACTAAATAGTGACCAAGTCCAGTATGGCTCTTTTTTACATTTAATTTTTTTAAATAATTCCTGTGCTTCTGAAGCAATTCAATTGAAACTCAAGGTGCATAATAGACTCTACTACATAGTAATAAACATTTCCACAAAGTTTGATTGAAATTGGATTACCAATGTGGTAGATATGGCTCTGACGGACAGACAGCCAGTGCAACCACAGAATAGGTCCCTTCAGGCATATAAAAAAAACACTTTTTCCTCCAAAGAGATCAAGAATTGGAAAAAGATGCAGTTGAAACTTGTATATATAAATTTATCTATTCTTTATTGGAAAACAAGTTCAATTCCTTTTATCACTCTGTAGACTCGTTGCAATTGGAATCAACCTCGAACAGAGAGAGGCAGAGTGGAATTAAACGTCTTTTGTCCAAAAACACTACCATCATGGCCTCTGGACCTTGCAAATCTGAGGTGAACACTCTGC
Organism: Saxidomus purpurata; assembly: GCA_022818135.1. NCBI lineage: Eukaryota > Metazoa > Mollusca > Bivalvia > Venerida > Veneridae > Saxidomus > Saxidomus purpurata. Next base: position 48,365,876 of record JAFMSR010000001.1, on the reverse strand, counting down.
TACTTTATAATGGTGATCCTACAAATGTTTGCCAATGGCTGTTGTTGATGACCAATTACATCTAGGCTGGAACACTGGGCAAACAACCAATCCCTGGACATTGCAGCCATCTAGCCAAATCAAGTGAGTTTTTATGACACACTCAACAATAAAGACAATACAATATAAAGTGTTTTGTAGTTTTGTATTTATGACATCTTGCAAAAACATGAATCACATTAATTAATTGATAAATGTAAATAATTCATTGAAGCTATGTGCTTGACTACTAAAAACAAAATTAATGTAAAATATGATTTTATAAAATGATAAATGATAAAATACAACCAAAAAGATTTTTTTTTACAAAATACTTGTCCGAATTTAAGTGCAAAATACTGATACAACATAAACTTCCAAGGAACAAAAGAGTTTAGAGGCTCATTTCAGAAACACTTATCGTCACTGGGGAGTCAAAACATCCTATTTCACGATTTTACATTTTCTACTACAGCAGTTTTTTTTTTCCAAAATATTTTGAAAATTTAGAATATAATACTTTGTATATAGGCTCATTTTAGCAACAATTACAAGATGCTATTTCTGGGCATAATCACTTATGTACAGATTAGAATTTAGAAACTTGCAAAGATATACTATGTCTTCAAAGAAGAATACAAATACCAAAGTTACCCGAGTTACTAAGTTTTGACTCCCCATCTACACTAAGTTAAGACAAAAGTTGACAGAATATTGAACTATGAAATAAAATGTTTACTCTTTAGGCCACACAATGTCAAGCTGTTAATATACTAGGCTACTGAAAAATGAAAATCAAAGTGAAGAGGTTGTAAGACATGTTGTACAAAGCCTTCAATAGTAAAGTTATTCTGACCAGGTTATTACATCGCTAAGGTTTTAGCATTAACTTCTAACAATACCACAAGACCACCCTAAAGATACTCTGACTGAATGAAATCCTAACTGTAACTGTTTTTCAAGATTGTGTTAATTCAATACAAGTACATGCAACATTCCAACAACCTCATTTACTTCTGTAAGACTGAAATATGCTGGTTTACTAGCAAGTAAAGTTAATGTGTCAATCATGTTTGAAGTAAGTAAGTTGTTTTTTTTTTACTTTTCTTTCCTTTTCTGAAATTCTGATGGCATTCACTAAGCCATTTGCAACCAGTCTGAATAATTCTTGCCTTTGATAAGTCAAACAGAGATAATGAGGTCACGTCTAGCCAATCATAAGTTGTCAGAAATTTTCAGACTGGTTCTAAAACAAAAGTTGATTAACCAGAAATAATCAACAACCTTAGTTTTCCACAACCAGCTGACAACTTCTCTACAAGATATATGAGACAGAACTGAAAAAGTAAAGAATACTCAGTCATGTAGATATGTCTTTGATCAAACCCTCATGGTATATGTATGCAACTTTTCTGCAGATCTCAAAAACTTAGGAACTTGACCATCAAATACTTACTATTAACAAATGAGCTTTTTGCAAAACTTAATTCTTAAAACAATGTTTGGCTTGGTTTTAGATTTCATACTCGAGAAAAAACTGTACATGCTTTGTTCCAAACAGAGAAGTAACAAATAACTGGTGAAAGAGAAAATCAACTTAAGTAGCCTACCAAAAGATTAGGCCATGCTGCAAACAGGTTTTTAAAAGAAGAATGAAATCTATGTATGAACAATGAACATCTGTACAATTTGGAAGAAATTAACTATCACATTAAGTGGACAGTAGAATAGTAAAGAGAACCATACAAAACTTACAAACATTCACAAGAGTACCCAACACATATAAACCAAGAAACAAAAACACCTACTCTGTACAAAGTGTTAAAATTATTACCATATAAAACTTCCATCACTGTTAACCAAAATGTCAATAAAGAACAAGTATATAAAACTCTAACAAAGAAAGTTATAACAGACCATATAAAGAATCTACATCTAAATACAAGAGGTTTTACGCTTAAAGAACCCACAGTGTAAAACAAAGAAGTTATCATAAAGGATTGGGTTTACATTTTACGTTATAGCTTAGTGACTGAGCTACTAACACCATATAATACTGACAAAGTCTCTTAAAGTATGTTAACTAGTTTTAATTTAAAAACTTTTTTTCACAACTGGGATAGTAAATTTTGAATGGTTGGAAAATTCAGCATTTATATGGCATTTTCTTGGTTGTTTTAACAGTTTAAGGAATTTCAGCAGCCAAGTGATCCTTTCCTGTCCTCCACTGAAAACTCAAATGATGTTTTCCCTAGTTCATTCAAAATGGAACCTCAAAATGAATCACAATGAAGCCAACAACTCCTCTTCCGCTGTACATTGACATCAATTAGGGCAGGAAAGCATCAATTCCACTTTGGTACTTCAAAATTTAACTCCTAAACTAAGAATTACAAACAGAGGGCTGACTACAAAACTGTCATACCCTATATGAAACAAAGAAGGCTTTACAACAGTTTTGCTGTCAACCCAGGAATTTAATTCTATTTCGTCGTAAAAAATATCAAGTGTATCCAAAATGGTGCTTTTTTTTATTGCTGCTTCATAATCTATTATAAAAGTGTCCCAATCCCTCAATAACCTATCTTTGTTTACATTACCACACAAACATCATACAACATCTAGATAAGTAACATATACAATCATACTGAGCCTTTGGTAGAGTTTAATATGTGCATCTTTAAGCTCACACATGTGTTAGCACCTAGGTAATATTAAAAGCAAAATGAACAATTTGTGCGTATGTAAATCTTTGTGAAATAGAATACTGACAGTCATTCTTGATTGGTCGATTTTCAACAAACATGTACACATTCTGGTAGAAAATCTTCCCCAATCAATGATTTGTGTGTTCAATTATTTGAAAAGCAAAAGAATTCTTGTATATATAGTAGTGCATGTATCTAAGGGTCTTAACACTCCCAATGATTCATGAATTAGAAAAAGTGGAAGTTAAGAAACAAAAATTATTGTTAATTTCAGTTCCTGCAGAACATAACCACTAATTAGCAGCCTGTAAAAAGATGTTTGTTTCATCAATGAATGTATTTTCCTTTAAGGGCACCCTAACATGCAAAATGCAATAACCTACCTTTAACAGAAGGAATGCCATCATTCTTTTCTTAAGGTTTGAAAAAATTTGAGATATGCAATCTAGTTCAAGAGGCATGTACATGTATACATGAAAGCCTAAGAAATAGTTTAAGGCCTACATGACCAGCTGACTGGAAGCTGTGAAAGTCTATGCTGCATTGAGTGGCATCTGTCTACACTGATTTTAAAGAAGTAAACATATATATATATAGAAAACATGATTGCCGCAGAACGACTCCAGATCGTTTAACAAAACCTCAGTTTGTCGGCATATATGGCTATTGTTTTCAGCGATTCAAGTTAACATAGGAGGGTTATAATTGGTATAAACTGCCACATATCCCCATTCATATTGCGTTTTTGTGTACATGTAATGCATTAACTACATCTAAAATGGCCAAGTGCATAAAAAACAACCAACAAAGTTTGCATCCCAGATGCTTTTGTCAACAGGTTTAAAATAACATCATTATGAAATATTATAACTACATCTTCAGAAAAATGCACTCTAAAAACAATGCTATAAATGCAACTCTGGAAAGATATTAACACTCACTGAAAAGAAGTTCAAGACAGTATTCATCACACAGTCAGTTATCACTTCCTTTAGGCAAAATAACACTAAAATACAGTGATCTGTTGAACACTGATGTTTCCTGTAAAACATTTGTCGAGTTTATATACTTGAAAGTTATTGAAAGCTATGAATTGGTAACAAAAGTGGAACCCTTATATGTAACAATATCCTCCCATCTGACAACTAAACGTGAGAGACCAAGGAAGTATTCCAAAGTTTTCCTCTTGATGAGAATATTAATCAAGCTCTTAATTACCTTTTTCACTTACCATTGAAGAGTCTACCTGGTGTAACAGTTTATTACAGGTATAATTATGTTTTTCCACTTACTGATTTAACATTTTTTTCTAATCCTTAAAATACTTGAAACAAACTCTATGAAGTATTGGGTACATCTAATGTTAAAAATATACTACAGTAACTCCAAATTGCAGGTTAAGCTATGGAAGTTCAGGCTGATCATGGAGTATACTAAGAGTACAGGCAGGAATAGCTGCCTTCAAAGGATAAAATAAATAAAGAAATCTGAAATATACAGACTCTCTTTACAATCAGATCAATATTCTCAATATTATGTAAATAAGACCGGCAATCTTTACCAATCAGGTCATTAGTCAGGCAATATTTGTGAAAAATAATGGGAGTAATCTACAGCACCCAAGTTCAACATAAAAACAAACAACATCAGCGTATAATCGCTGATACTGTAATGTAATGAATTTTTGCTTTTCTATTAAACCTTTACCCTTAATTCTGTCGTTGTGACCAGTGCAGATCATGATCAGTCTACATATCTGTGCAGTCTGATCATGATCTGCACTGTTCACTCTTCAGTCAGTAAATTTATATCTGCAGTGCTGTTTTTGCCCATTTTGCCGGTGTTTTAAAAGGAGAAAAGGGGGGGGGGGGGGGGGGTTTCCCCCCCCTTTTTACCCTTTTTTTTTTTTTCCCAGTACAGGGCCATTGTAAACAATGACCGTCTCCCAAGTCTTACATCATGTACAGCGTCAAAGGGGGGGGGTTTAAAACCGCTGGTGACGCATAAATATGGAGGAAAACAACACGGACGTTGTCGGGGGGGGGGGCGGGTTTGGGGGGGGGGGGGGGGGGGGGGGTTTCATTTTATTTTATGATTTTTAATGTATTTTGCTAGAATAGGGGGGGGGGGGGGGGGGGGGAGGGCTGGGGGGGGGGGGGGAAAATGGGGGGGGGGTGGGCAGAAACCCTCGGGGGGGGGGGGGGGGGGGGGGGGGGGGGGGGGGGGGGGGGGGGGGGGGATTTAATGTTATAAGGGGGGGGGGGGGGGGGGGGGGGGGGGGGGGGGGAGGGGGGCTGGCTACTACCTGAACACCCCTTTGAACATTCATTAGTACTGCCCAAATTGAAAGCTGGACAAGTCCAATTTAGAGATTTAGTAGGATAGGGGTTATGTAACAGTTGTGCTCATGGTTAGTCATGAGTATAGCACCTTTACCTAGTACCAGCTGGAGAACTTACAACTGGACTGGGTTTTTATTTTGAAAATCAATTATCTAAGATACATTTCACTGGAATTGGTTAAACTCTAGCTAAAGACAGAGATCAAATAAAATGCTACTAGTTTATAAGTACTCCCTTAATTACATCTTAACAACGTTCAACAGTCAATGCCAACAGAATCAATCTCATTTTAGAAATACCTTAATGCAAAGTACGGCGTCAATTTATTAGTGGATAATAAATAAAAAGTGTGTGTGTAACACCTTTGTCTTTCTGTCTTTCGTTCCTCTAAAATATCTGTATGATTTAATGCCAACTCCTTTTTCATAAAATTTTCGACATGGCTACCCATAAGCAATTTGACCATAGCCTTAACTGAGCTGTTTAGTTTTTTTTTGTAAATTGTGTGTTTTTAATTTCATGATACATGTAGAGTTATAAAGAAAACTATTATATCATAAACAGACTTGAATGGGTATTTAAGAAAACAATTCTTATAAATCCATTGAAACAACATTCATTTTCCACCGAGTGCAAAAAGATAAAAAATAGAAGGAAAAAAATTTACAACTGGTTTTCCTGCAGTTACTACTAGGATACAGAATACTAAAATGGTAAAAGCCACACGCATTTAGCACTTTCCAGTGTATGAAAATAGTAAAAAAGTTTTAACATATATCTGTCTGACCAACACCAAACAAAATTTCCTAAAATACATTTGTACAATTAATATCTATACACAACAAATCTCTTTACAAATATATGTGTTTTTGTGCACTTTGTACACTGTCTGTATGTACATGGACATGCAGTGGCTAACACTATGTGTATCTACATGTAGTTGTAATTTACAGTGGCACATTTTTTTGCTCTTATATAATGAGCATCAGCAGTTTGATTGGTAAACATCAAACAAAATCACATACCAGGATAAGTAGTAAGTGGTTTGAATTGTTTGTGAAAACAAGGCCAAATGTTCCACACGGGGCCAGGTACCATGATGCAAGTCTTTAAGGGCTGTATTTTATCTGTGGTATTTGCATGTTAAAGTCCCTGAATCACAATTGAAAATAGCTCTTATTTTACCAAGAAAGATGTCTTATCAGCGGAAATGATCTTTATTTGTACCAAAATCAATTCTAACTTTGCTTTTTAAATTGATGCACATGCAAGAAATAAAGCGCAGTATTTTTTCAATGATATTGCAAAAGATAAGAAAGGATTTCTGTCAACTCTTTCATGAAGACATGATTTGAATACAATGGTCAACACTGTTTTAAAGTGAATAGATCATGCTTCTATCATTATCTTATCAGTAAATTTATTCTTCCAATTCAGTAAAATTGATGTGAACCTGGGACTTTATAAGGTTTGAGAAGGCTAAAGTTTACAAGATACTTTTTTCTATACATGTATATCATCCAACTTTTTTATCTATGGTGGGAGAGAAATTTTTCCAACTATTTACAGTTTCCGTGCAAAACTTTCAGTGGTTTCTAAAAGGGTGGCCAATTCTCTCTTAACATGATTTTGGGGTGGGAATTTGTTTTACTAACTAGTAATTACTAATGGAAATGAAATATATTATTCTCATTTAATTACAGAAAAAAGGTTTCACTAGTACTTGAAATATTATTATTTTAAGCCTTATTTATAAAAATCATATGTATGCATATGTGTTGCCTATGTATATATATATATATATATTCTTTCAAACTTGTTCTTATTGTTTTTAAGACACAAATAGTCACCATGAAAGTTTTAAAATATCAGGTTTCAAACATTAAAAATTTTAACTGTTTATAAAAATGATTAGATTTTCAATATCTTGCATGGAGTATCAAAAGACACAAAGCATGTTAGATGAAATTTACTGCAGTTTTTCTGTATACTGCAGTTTTAAGTTATAGTTTGCACCATGCTGGTCAAGAGAGGCAGTGTACAGTTATATGAATCGTGTGACGGGACAAACAATAATGACATTATTCTTTCATTGGATAATGACTGGCATGTTTTCTATTGTTGCTAACAAAAATGTAATTTACATAATTATGTAACCATGTCACCATGGCAACAATGACATTCTATGGCAGTGTATTTTGCTGTGAGAATACAAAGGAACAATCAGTATTTCACTTATATATCAAAGCTTAAATACAGGTGAATGAATATTCTCCCAACTCTACAGAAACATGAATATTCCCCAACTCTACAGAAGAATCACTATTCTCCCAACTGTACAGAAGAACAAATATTCTCCCAACTCTACAGAAGAATGAATATTCTCCCAACGCTACAGAAGAACGAATATTCTCCCAACTCTACAGAAGAATGAATATTCTTCCAAATCTACAGTAACATGAATATTCACCCAACTCCCCATGTATAAAAAGCTGAGAGTATTTCATCCTTAAACATTTTGGCAAACAATAGTTATCTCCCCTCCAGCTGGACATTTGATTCGTACATCTTAAGCACTGGCTCGGATGTCAGCTTCGTTACACAGGTAACAAGTCAGTAAATTGCTTGTGTAACATAAATATCTGTAAATGCTGTAGTTGACAGCTGCAGTGAATATTCCATCACAACTACCACTTTAATAACTGTGTAAAATACACAACAAATGGTTAATTCCCTACTGGCACAAATGACTATCAATTGACTCGTAACGTGTGAGATTCCATTGGGGCAGCAGAATCGTACAACGTGTCCGTATCTTGAGTAGGTTCACCCTGTAACCTACATGCATTGTTCAACGTCCCTGCTCCACAATCACAAAAGAAGCGATCATGTCGGATGAACTCCACCTCATGACCCCCATGGCAAATTTTTATACAGTTCACACAGATTGCATTCCTCTCAGTTGTGTTGCAGGTCTTACATCTACAAGAAGAAAGCATTCAGAGATTTAAACTTTGAGACATGCAAAACATGAACGGTCAGCATTTTTTAAAAGTTAAAACTGTTTTTAAAACTTTTAAAACTCCTCAGAATGGGTCTTGCACCAGTCCGCGTGGAATTATTAGAGAAGGGAATACATGCAAACTTGAGGAAAAGTGAGACACAAAAACATGCAATTCGGATAAAATGATAGCTTTTGGTGTTTGGGAATAGTCTGATTTCTGGAGTAGTCCAAAGGAAAAATTTGAGACAGTATTTAGAAATACGAGTTTTCAATGCAGTCGTAAATCCTTCTTCATACAACTTACGACTGTTTGCATTGAGCCCTCTAATAGCAGTTATTACCATGTTAACTTCACATTAAAACATTAGAGGAAATATGTAAACCAGACACATATTTGAACATACCCTCTTTTAAAAAACATTTTGTATGCTGACCTTAATGTAGTTATATCATACAATGAAATATTAAGAGCTAGAGGTACCTGTAGAAGTCATGCATTGGAAAGCTTGTATAGCTGGAGATTTTGTATAGGCACTGACCAGATGAGACGGCTTTCTGTACCATGTTGTGGTTACCATAGATTTGATTATCTGAAATAGAACAAGTCATATTCTAACAAATGAAGCAAATTTGAACTTCAAAATCACAAAAAGAACACATTTGTCTCTCTCTGTATCCTTGAACATAAGTAAACAGAGTTTTTTTGTTTCATCTGTCTTAATTTCCATTAAACATCCCATCACCCAATACTAGTATAATAAATATTTCGATAAAATTCAGCTCACAGAAAAAGATATAATCTCCAAGGCTTTAAGACTTTGGCATCTATAGTCTAACTCCCTACACCATGTACACTGTCCTCTACATGAAAGCATTATGGCAGAAAGTTTGTTAAACGCTATCAGGCAACATCAATTAATCACAATATTTTAAAATTTGAGATTTGAAACAGCTGCATTTATACAATCGTACCAATATCATTATTTCATCAACTAATATCCCGTAAACAGGATTTTTTCTTCATTTTCAAAATTTTTAATACTCAACATTGGTACAGAATTACATTTAAACTTACCTTTCATGATTGGATTTACTCCACTTGCGAGACACAACCCTCCAAACTTGTTATTGAAGACTTTGTTACCCTCTAAGTTTGCGGTAGCATTGTTTGTAATTTCCACACCTGCAGCCTGACCATCAAATATCCGGTTCCGCCGCAATGTTGGATTACTCTGAGTGCTGATAAGCAGGCCGGCTTGGGCATTGCGGAAGATGTCATTTTCTTCTAGGATTCCTATTAAAATGGGACAAATATTTTTTTATACAAGATCAAGACTTACAATCATAATAGAGTTTCTACATAAACTTAAAAGCTTTCTACTTGTTCCTTGTACTTTATTATAATATTTTGTGTGTGTATATATTTGTTTAAACCAAGATCAGTTATATATACTATATACTAGACTAAGTATTCTTATATTTTGTTTAATAACAGGTCTTAAGGTATTTAAATATGCTTTTCAGTACTTCAAATACAAGTCAATTACAATCCCAATGAAGTGTATATACCAAGTAATTAAATATATTCCTAACAAGATGTGCAGCAGCACTAATGAGTTACTGTTGCATACAGCGAAAAACTTTACTACCTTTTGACTCGACTAACTTGAAAGTACGTCTGTGAACAATATATCTGATACATCCGCAGACAAAACAAATCTGTGTAAGGTACCTACCTTTCCCACCATTGAATATACAAATTCCTCCATCCCTTCCATCGTGAATTTTATTATGTCTTAACACTGGGTTACTGTCTGTTTTAATCCACACCCCTGCCATTGCATTGTCAAATATTTCATTGTTTTCAATCATTCCTAGTCCACTATTATACACTAATATTCCACCGTTCTGACCTCCCCAAATCTTGTTCCGTCGTATTAATGGATTACTCCCAGTTCTGTAACAGATCAAAATGAAATATTCTTGAAACATTTTTCGCATTTCATTTTGTCTAAAACCTGTTTACTCTGACACAAAAGTTGTAACAAAAAGAACAGCAGTAACAAAATTATATATTTGCCTTGTGATTTCCCTTTACAAGACCAAGCTCACTTTGATCTGGCCCCATGCCTCTGTCAGTCTGTTTGTCTCTTTCTCGGTTCATAGCCCTGTGCTTATAAAACCCTTTTAATGCTTAACTGAATTTGAGCCCAGATCAATTTCAACTTCTAGCGCCATACATTACAATAAACAAAAGAGCTATAGTTAGGTCATTTAAACATTTACAGAAAACTTGTTTGAAACACTTCTATAAAGAATTTATTAAATGTTACAATCTTCTATTGATACAAAGTCTAAGTATGAACTTGGTTAAGCACGACAGGGCCAGAAGTTGGAGATTCTAGAATGGCCTTAAAGAAATCTTGGACGTTGAACTCGAAGTGAGAAACATTCTACACTGACAAAGCTTGGTGGAACATTTTGACCAAAGACAGGTATTGATCAAAATCATGAAACGTTAAACATGTATTTCAGTTTGCTGAAAGTACAAGTTTTAAGGGATGTTATATGAGTACTCACCTGATTTGAACACCAGAGTATAGGTGGTTGAATATATCATTATCTTCCAGTACACCATGACCATTGTCATAGAAATATACCCCAACCTGTAAAGAAACAAGGGTATTTGATTACCTCATACATCAACATTATAATGTAATGTAACAATGTTTCCTGGCACAATGCAACATTAGACCAATCTCCTGTATTAAAGCAACTTGCATGTTTCTTTAAAACAAGGCTAGGCCGCTGGCAAGGCTCAAACTTTAACCCCTAATATTGAAAGTTTACAGTGGTTTATGATACAGACAGCTCAACCACAGAGGAAGTTATATTAGCAATGTATTAGATCAGCTGCTCTCAGCATAAAATTGAACAAAAACAAGCATCTTCCAGCTTTAAATGTCAAACCCTGACATTCATGGCAAATAATTAACTTCATAAATGACAATTCTAAGACAAGTTAATGAGTTTCTATGAAAGGAAACGTTATGTTCTGCCTTCGAAATTTGATAGTACCTTCATTTTCATTTCATTAAAGCTTGCTGCATGTTCTGTCGCAATTACTTTCCGTTTATAGATATGCCATATATAACAAAGAATGCCTTCAGCGTAAACAACCTACCTGTTTTCCACTGTGTATTCTATTGCGTCTGAGTACAGGTGTACTGCCTGTAGTGATCCATACACCTGCAAGCGTGTTGGAGTAAACTTCATTCTCTTCAATGAGACCTTGGCCTTTTTCATGCTAAATAATATAAATTACAACATGTTTTCAAATGTATAACGGTTCCTAGGTTGCTTTTAACAAGTTTAGTAACTTTGCAAAATAAATCTTTTTTTTTCTCTGTCCTGCTTCTACATGTTAACTCCATCTATTCAGTATCCATAGATTTCTTCTTATCCTTTAAATGTAAGGGTACCAGAGTTTACATGCAGTAAAAACTGTGACAAGGCTCGCTTTGTTTTACAATATCAGCTTGTGACTTGACATAGCATTATCAATCTAACTACAAAATCTTGAGGTGATGTGACTGTTTTTGCATGGCAGCTGCAGAGAACGAAACACCGACTCAGAATTTGTTTTTTGCATAAGAAATGGCAATTTTCAAGAATAATTTTAGTAAGAAAGTACCTGAATCTTTTCAAGACATTATAAATGTATTATGGATAAAACCATTATCCTCTATCCATCCAGCTAGATACTCAACTTCATTTTATTAACAATGGGTCATGCCGAAATCCCAACATGTTGCCTTCAATACATGTAACTTCATACATTCACTCATACAACGCGTTGCAGTTGGGTTTGCCCGTTCGCTATCTTGGCAATCGATACAGTTATAATCTTACGTCACTCATAGCGCAATTTTGAAACTATTATTAGAGCTAGTTTATAGGTTAACTCCTCCCCATTCAGCGGCGTCCAGCTTCTTTCTCACGTCGTCAATTTGCTCCGCCCAAAAACCCGCATGGTAATTTTAAGCAAGTGACAAACAGTATTTAATAAGTTAGATATAGGTTTCTGCGCGTATTTTGTAGTGACTTCGAGATAAATTATATAGATCTTCTGTTTTATTAAAAAGTTGATTAATATATACTTTGTATACGTTGTATTATCATACCCAAGTTCCCTCTCTACTGCCGACAGTGAACTCGACAATTTCTCTTGTGAACAGTGTTTTTACTTTAAAAAGCCCTTCAATTTTCGGAGTGTGGTCGGGCGTTGAGTTTAAGAAAAATACAAATCAATGAACAGGGGCGTAGTTACTTCGGTCATAAAATGAAACGGCAGACATGACAGTCAGACCAGTAGATTAATAACGATTATCTAATTTGTTTCACTTTATCTCATATATTTACATGTATTTCAATTCTTTTTATTCCAACCAATATAAAAATCTGTAGATGAGTGTTGGATACTGCATCCTGACCAATCCAATTTACCACCCGTAGTCATACATGAGCGAAATGTTGGACACATGACTGCAGAGTTACACGATAAAACTTTGTAAATTTATTTCGGCTTTGTTCACATTTTGAAGAAGAAACATTCGACGAATGATAAAGAAAACATACTTAAAGAATCTGCGGGAAAACGACAGTCTTTGTGAAACATTTTGTTTTGCACTGACCGCTGTGTCATTAGTGCCACTGAAGTAAAATATACTAGTACACAATAATCTTATATATCCTGGATATACTCATGCGTACTAATTTATGTTCAGTGTTATTGTTTTTAAATGGCTATCCAAATAGTCATAACTATAATAATCATTAGATGACATATGATTAACTCACACAGCACACGAGTCGGTAAAATCACAAGAAGCTCTCGGAAAGTCAACATTTAATGTACATTTGTGCATATATATGAGAACTTGGTAGAGTGCTAGTCTAACTATTTCGACTTCAAGGCAAACCGATTATATAGGCTGATATTTTCAAGTTGTCACCTTCTAGTTATAAATAACAGATCTGTGAAAGGGGTCTCACTGAAACGCCAAATTAATTAGGCTTTGGAGTGCTGCTGTATATGTCCAACCCATAGTACAGAGGGGTCCGACATGTCTGGCACAGGACTTTCTGCTGTCAGACAAGCGGTTTTCTGTCCCGGGTCCCGGTTATCCGCAGGCTAGCCGAAATGTTGAGGGCAAAAAATTAAAACGAATAAATATTGTACGAAAAGTCCTGCTTTACCTAGCCCAGACATTTTAGATCTATTTGCAGTATTGGGATAACATTTTAATCTTGCTTACTTTAAAAAGTGCGCTGTTAACGTTTTATTTTTATTTTTATGCACATGTATTACCTCGTGGAGTAGCCTCAATATTTCGACTGCAAGACAGAACAATTTTACAAACTGATATTATCTAGTCTGCCTTTGCGAAGGGGGGCCATCGTATGAGCAAAAAGCACTTGCGTGCAATTAGTTGGGCTATTCGTTGAGGTACGCAATAAAACTTCCATAGTTTATTTCATAAAGTTTTGGGAAAGTTTCATCATTTAGTGTACACCTGGCTCCGCCATAATGGCACTTTAATATATACTTTATTACTTTAAATTTTTCTTTCCACGTTCGGAACGTGACGTCAGAATCAAATAAAGACTGATCGCATGCGCCCCTATTTGACCTTTTCAAGAAAGAACGGAGGGGAGGAGTTAACCGATATCTACATGCTCTATTAATAGTTTCAGATTCGCCTTTGTGTGACGTAAGATTGTAATTGTATTGATTGCTAAAATAGAGAGCGGGCAAAGCCAACTGCAACGCGTTGTAATTTAACAGGTTGAACATTGTTTTTTTTATAACATAATTTGTATACTTACAACATAGATACCTCCATGCTGACCATGGTGGATTTTATTGTGTCTAACTATTGGATTACTGTTGGTTCGGATTTGTATACCAGCCAATGCATTTCCTGTGAAAAGTACAAGATTTTCACCAATTAAACTTACATATATCTTTTTGATAAACTCTATTTTATTCTCAGTATACATATTTAGTCAACTTACAAAAACCAAACCCTAGTAGATGTACTTTGAGGTATCTTACTTTGTTAAACAAAAATATAAGATATTGAAAAATCTCATTATTTTAAATCCATACATGAAAAGCTGTACAGTCAAATCAACTATCTGGAAATTACTTGATGAAGAATCTGAAACATGCGCAAATACGATATAGGAAACATGAACCCACCATAAATATTGTTGTGTTCTATAAGTCCTCGTCCCTCCCCAAATATATACACACCTCCTTGATGACCATTGTAAATCTCATTTTTTCTATCAAATACAAAACAATTCATCATCAACACAAATTCCAGACAAGTGGTTACTATACCATTGTAAGCTCAGCAATTTAACTCAATTGCAGCATGTCAGATACACGCAAAAACTACAGTTAACTTCTGCTACAGTAACTATGTAAAGGTTTTCATAGCATGTCAATTTTACAAATAAATAATAAGCAATCATGATGTAATTTTCATTTACTGCAGCAGTACGTTCTCATTCAATAGTACATGTAATGAACACCTCGTTTGAGCAATCTCCAAGGTTGTAACTTGAAATGGTCTTACAAAAGCCTGAACTGTTCAACTAATCATACCTTATGGTTGGATCACTATTTGAAGTTATCCAAACACCTGCAAAGTTATTTGAATGTATTTTATTGTCTATGAATTGTCCCCGACCATTTTCATGAACATATATTCCACCAGTTTGGCCATGGTGTATTTCACAATGAATCACAGTAGGGTTGGCTCCTGCCTTCACTTCAAAGCCAGCAATGCGGTTATTATGAATATCACAGCTCTCAAAGTAACCCTGAAATGAAACATATTATTACAAATGTATTATTACACTTACTTCATTCATCATTTTATTACACTTATAAAACAAACTTTGAAAAGCTTCATTTTATTACACTTATGAAAATCATCATTTTATTACACTTATGGAAAGGATCATTCTGACACTTTTTACACTTTTATTACACTTATGAAAAGGATCATTCTCTTAGACAAAAATCGTCATTTTACTATTACAATTATGAAAAAGTAACATGTTGTTGAAACTACAAACTTCATGAGTGCCCTGCGGATGCTTTGTAATTAATCACTCGGGTGTTTGGCTTTTTTGATAAGATCATTACGCATTTTTAGTCCAAACTATGATACATTCAACAATTAGTATCACCCAAAAGGAAAATGAAACGACAATAAGTGACAGTGAATATTTATACTGAACATGCGGAAAAAATATGTACCTGTCCATAATCGAACGTAAATATTCCCACGTCTCTGCCATGGTGGATATGGTTTCTACGCATGATAGGGTTAGCATAGTTCTTGACCCAGATACCAGCTAGGGCATTACCACTGATCTCATTGTCCTCATACGTACCCTGAAATAGACAGTTTATTGTGTAATAAGATTCAATGCTGTGCTTCAAATATGATTAAGTTCCTGCCATCATTGTACGAATGTTCCTGATGTTGTTTTCAAAATCCATCTGATAGATCAAACACATTCAAGTCAGGCAATCTTTGAGTAAACTGAGCAAGCAGACAGATAATGACATAAAGAGCAATGTTTCAAAATGATTGTATTGATGTAATCAGTGTTTTTTTTCAGTTTGAGGGGAAAGGTGGCGGGCCCGCAGGAGGGAATACGTCATTTGCCAGAAAAGGGGAATTTTAGAAAAGTGAAAAATACGTTTAAAAAGTAATATTATAAAAGAACCAAAACTATCAGTATGTAAAGTCATTATTCTTTTACCAAATATAAAGAGAGGACATAAGAATTTAACATAACAAAATTTTATATAAAAAATTCTGGTGTCAGGAACATAACTAAGCAGCAAAGCATTGGTGTAAAACACACGTGAATATTAAGTATACTTCATTTTGAATTGAAAACATTGTATTAGTATCTTTTTCATCTTTGGAACACTGTTTTTGTTGAAAAAATAACAAAAATCGGGGTCGCGAAAAAGGGACAAACGAAAAATCGGCGATTTTCGGCTGACTATTTCCGTAAGGGTCAAATAGTGCAAAAAATTATTCTAAAGCTGTAATTTAGAAAACTTATGTTTTTAAACAAGTTTGGCCAACTCTTGATTAAATAAATCAAAGATTTTTTCAACATTTTGAGGAATTTTTTGTCAAAAATGGGGAAAAGGATGTTTATTAGGGGGGGGGGGGGCCGAATTTCGGCCCCAAAAAAACACTGTGTAAACTATGAAAACACTTCTTTCTCCCCATGAATTCTTTTAAAAGCTGAATTTTTATAAGTCAGCATCGGGCCGGTCACTAAGGCATTTTACTGAATTCCTATTTCCCTGTGAGAGTTGGTATTAACATTCCTATTTCAAAATGTGCATCTACCTGTGAGCGGTTAAATTCAGAAATGTAATACAAACCTGTGCATAGTCAGTGACATAGAGACCAACGTTTTCACAATCTTTAATGAGACAATGCCGTATAAACGGATCTGCTCCTGAACCCGACACACATACAGCAGCACCTGTAAAAACACATTCAAAATCAGTGTATACTGTATATTTGACCACCACTAAAAATTCCCTACTTTATAAATAGTAGTGAATTTCATTATTTTAGGGGACATTCTCAAAATTACGAACAATTTAAACATGTACATTACCTTATCTATAACATGCATTGTCAAATGGGAAATGCATCTGTGATGCAATTTTTGTAATGTATTTTGACATTATTCCTGGTGGATGGTGAACATTACAAAAGGTGAACATGGAAATCATTCCGAATATATGTGCCATGTTTACAAATTTTCATCATTTGAAATCGGAATAAAATATAGTTGAATCTTTAGTTATATCCAAGTTGATTTCATTATCTCCATCATATGAATTATTCTACCATAAATCACTTTCAATCTTCTATTGCTTCCTCTCAAAAATATATCATTTACATCTTCATATACATGTATTTGTGTAATCGTCAAAGCTTCAATGAATTACTATATGAAATGAGGATACATCATTATTATCAAAACTACCACATGTCATGTGACTCTTCAGAGATTGACACACTCTGAACACTTACCAACAGAAGTACTCTTGATTCTACAGTGATCTATGGTAGGTGAACAATTCTCTGTAACTTCAAGAGCGTAGTGTTTATGGTGGGGTACCGAGGAGGCTATGTCTGGGGTAAACTGAAAAATTATATATCATATTTGTTAAACTAATGGCAAAGGCTTCAGGTTATATTCCTGAGACAAGGATTTTTCAGATGCATTTTACTCCAATCTACACCTTCATTTATTTCACAAAGAACTAGAGCTATCACTAAATGTGATTAATACCCCCAAAAGGATTGCTTTATAAACTGAAGAAGTTCGTAGTAACATAAACCTTGCAAACAAACAAAAAGAGAATTGTTCTTGAAGTTCCTCTCATTGTGCTGACCACTGTATGAAGTGTATTGAATTCCAACTTGGAGTTTTCAAAAAGCTCCAGACAGGGAAAAGTAACAAAGGGCAAAACACGTAATTAGTCAAGATGGAGTTATGGTTCCTGGCACTGCACTCCCTCTCACTGTGCTTGACCATTGTATGAAGTTGTATTCAATTCAAACCAGAAGTTTTCAAGTTATGCTCCGGACAAGGAAAAGTAACAAAGGGTAATAACTCTGTAATGAGTCAAGATGGAGTTATGGTTCCTGTGCACTGCACTTCCTCTAAATGTACTTGACCATTGTATGAGGTTGTACTGAATTCCAACTAGTAGTTTTCAAGTTATGCTTCGGACAAGGAAAAGTAACAAAGGGCAATAACTCAGTAATTTGTCAAGATAGAGTTATTGTTCTTGTACACTGCACTTCCTCTCATTGTGCTGGACCATTGTAGGCAGTTGTACTGAATTCCAACCAGTAGTTTTCAAGTTATGCTCAGGACAAGGAAAAGTAACAAAGGGCAATAACTCTTTAATTAGTCAAGATGGAGTTATAGTTCTTGTGCACTGCACTTCCTCTCAATGTGCTTGACCATTGTATAAAGTTGTATTGAATTCCAACTAGTAGTTTTCAAGTTATGCCCGGACAAGTAAAAAGTAACAAAGGGCAATAACTCAGTAAATACTCAAGATAGAGTTATAGTTCTTGTACACTGCACTTCCTCTGAGTGTGCTTGATCATTGTATGAAGTTGTATTGAATTCCAACCAGTAGTTTTCAAGTTATGCTCCGGACAAGGAAAAGTAACAAAAGGGCAATAACTCTGTAATTAGTCAAGATGGAGTTATGGTTCTTGTGCACTGCACTTCCTCTCAATGTGCTTGACCATTGTATGAAGTTGTATTGAATTCAAACTAGTAGTTTTCAAGTTATGCTCCGGACAAGGAAAAGGAACAAAGGGCAATAACTCTGTAATTAGTGAAGATGGAGTTATAGTTCTTGTGCACTGCACTTCCTCTCAATGTGCTTGACCATTGTATGAAGTTGTATTGAATTCCAACTAGTAGTTTTCAAGTTATGCTCCGGACAAGGAAAATGCAACAGACCGCCCGACCGACCGACCGACCGACCGACCGACCAACCGACCGACCGACCGACCAACCGACCGACCGACCGACCAACCACCGGGTGACTCCTATATACCCCCCTAAACTTCGTTTTGGGGGTATAATAATAACATCTTAGAAATTACATTCCCAATAAGCACCCATGATATTGATTTATCAAATAATTGTACAGTCCAGACTGGAAATTGGCAATCCATTATAGAAATGTTTAGCAGGGTGAAGTTTAGCTGTAAGATGAAAGCTTTAATTATCAACAGGCTGTATACCTTTAATGTTACATATCCTAGATAAGCATCTCTTGCTCCCTCCACAAACACGATGGTTGATTCACTCTCTCGCTCTATGATCACATGATCCATTACATTGCCTGGAGCTGTAACAAGAATATTCAGTTACAGTAATTTTATATACAATCATTAAACTAAGGTAATTTTATTTCCACAATACAATCTTTCTGTGTCTAAAATAACTAGCAAATAAATGTATTTTAGTATTAGTGCTAAACACCAGCTAGAGAAAATCTAAACACATGACTTTTAAGAAATGTGACAAAATAAGGGGACTAAAAAACTGACTATAATTTTGTTGGGTGTCAAAAACTGGTGAAAAGTTTTTGAGTCAGGCTGTTAAATTTTGTACCCAATGGGTCTAATTGAGCCTGAATTTTCCATTTTCAGATCTTTCTAATCGACTGACTCAACACTAGACAATATTGTGTTCACACATTTTGATTCACTTGCTCCTAGAATTAGCACTGTTACCATGGTTACCTACCTGCTCCCAGTATTGAGACATTGAGGTCAATAAGAAGGAATTCCCCAACATAAATCCCCGAGTGGACAAAAATGATGGCATCTTCAATATCTTCTGTATCAACGTATGTGTATGCTTGTTCTATGGTGTCAAAACACTGAAAACGTAAAATTACTGAAAATATAACCAGTTATACCCTGACATTACTAATTTAGTCTAAGTCAGTTTAGTATGCAAGCATATGTACACTATGGCCATGTTACATCCAATACCCTATATGTAAGAGTATTTCTTTTACAATATGTAGATTGTTTAATATGTAGATTGTTTTAGAAAAATGTTTCCAAGAAAAGAGATTTTTTCATTTATACATTGTACAAAGAATCAAAGATAGAATTAACAACGCTGTATCCAAAAAATCTTCTACCACAACAGACTCATTCAGTTCATTCCACAAGATTTCAAGACTTACCACAAGATCTCTACTTCTCAATCTTTTTCCACGATAAGAATACAAATCATAATATCCAGGTCTCACATGAACTCCTTGGTACTGAAAGGGAAACAAGACCTCTTATGGTAAATAAACCAGTAAATAACTACATGGAAGGTAAGGCTAGGAACTGATACAGCTACCAAATGCCGTAGCAAATTACGTCAATTTACAGCTTTTGCACAATTCTATGTTACAATTTAACGCCTGTTTAACAGTATTTCTTT
>JAFMSR010000001.1:48299958-48345199 GCA_022818135.1 Saxidomus purpurata | reverse complement strand
ACCTGATGTTGTACCACAACGTGAGTTACCTGATGTTGTACCACAACGTGATGAATTTTTTTTATCGTGAGCAGTTAGTAGCCGCTCCCGTTAACAACGGTCGTCAATTGTCAGCACCCCGTGATGCACCGCTGCTGTGATGCAAGACAACAACCTTCGTAATCAACAACAACGAAGTGAACGGCCAGTGTTAGATGTTCGAGATGTTGTGGTGGCAGAATTGTCGTCTGGAGAAGACGAATAGCAAGAGACCAGCCAGAGGCCGCAGGGGAAGGGCCCCTATCAAAATTGTTCGGGAAAATCATATTCAATTAAAAGGTTAAGGTAGAGTGTTTGTTTATTACAGTGTCACCCCTACTTAAGGGCCAGCCATATCTGACTTAAGGGGACACCTTTCTGAGCAAATTTACCTTCCGAATCCTATCCTTTTTAAATACCCTATAACTGATGTCAAACTAAATATCCTTCAAAACATAAATGAATGAGTGTCTTTGGAAGTATAATAACGTAACCTAAAAGTTTCTGCTATGGGTGCAATTTATTACAGAATGCCTCTTTCTAGATGAATTGTGTTAAAATGAGGCATTTTTCGCCATAGGTTCTTCTTTGAAATTAAATTTATTTATCATATTATGTTCAATGAACACATAATCTATGTTTCGAGAATATAATCTGCTAGATGTAGGGAGTGCCTCTTTAATGCTAAGCTCCCAAGGCGGATGCCTAAACCACTAGACCAAGGGAGAAAATTCATGAAGAGCAAAATGTTAAAAAGACAAAACGAATTGGGACTTAGCTCTGATGACGACTGAAATTCATACTAGTAATAAACGATTTTAAAGTCATTAAAATCTAAAATATCCAGATTATGTGTGTGTGTTACATTAACCGAAATGTATGTTTTGCCTTGTTAATCTTTGTATCCACAACCTATCCAGAATACTTTTAAGACATCCGTAATCTGTTGTTCACATATGATCTGCGTCTAACCTCGCAAATGTGTAGGAGTCTGCTGGTAGTACAAAATGTAGTGTTTGTAGTTACCGTCTGATAGTCCTTTCGTATTGATCATATAAAGAACATTAAAGAAAATCTAAAAATATTTAAAGAAAATCTAAAAACATTTAGATTTGTTCAGTTTGTAGACCTACAGGACGAAGTCCAGCGGAGCTTATGCCATGGTGGTTCGTCCGTAGTATGTCTGTCCGTAAACTTCTCCTTGATATTGCTCTACAGGTCGCAATATTCATTTGACTTTGATGAAACTTTGCGGATAAGGATTCCTGCAACTTGGTCATGGCAATTTTCCAACTGTATTTGCTAAAATTATACTGTTTTGAGACACACCGCATGTTTGGTGTTCAACCCGTTTACAGTTGGACGCTATGCTTCCCTCTTTGATTGTGTCTGACGGAAGAGGGGGAGGACTCTGTGATGGGCAGTTTTTAAATCCCACTGGGACGAAACTGTTTTGATTTCTGTCCTCTGGCCTGTTTCGTCGGGCCCTTAAGGGTGTTTCTCTTGGTGCTCTGCCTTCTGCAAAGGCATTGAGTACATACGTTTTTCGGTTCTCAAGGTTTGATTTTTATATATTTATACACGAGCATTTTTGTGTTTTACATACCATGCCTTTTGTTTCCATTGCGTGTGTTAGAGATTCACCTAGCAGGGATTACTTTTATTTACACTGTCCTGTGACTTTGGAACATGGTGGGGGTAAGAGTGAGGTTGGGTGCGCACCATAAACTGGTTTAAGCTCCCCAGTGGTGTTTTTGCCACTGACCGTTCCAAGGCGGTGCCCCACTGTGTTCCTTTAATTGTTCGTTTTGTCCTCGTGTGTTTGCTTTGTATGCTAGTGTGTGTTGGTAGTGTATATGTGTGTGTGTACATGATTGTGTGTGTGTGTCGTGTGTGTGTGCGTGTGTGTGTGTGTGTTGGTGGTGTGCACTTCTGGGTGCTGTGGGGTTCGTTTTGGGGAGGCTGCGTTTTTGGTACGTGGCATTCCCTGTTTGATATTATTTTTGTTTTTTTTGTAGATATTCCCTATTATTTTTTGGGGTCATTAAGTCACAGGTCAAGGTTACAGTGACCTCCGATAGCAGTTCCTTGATAACACTCCATAGGTCACAATTTTCATTCAACTTTCATCAAACTTGATCACAAGGTTTCCCTCAATATGTAGATAAATTCTATTGATTTCGGGGTCAGTGTGTCAAAGGTCAATGTCACCGACATTTTTAATCAATTTCTGCTAATTCCTACCTAGAATTTTGCTTATATTGTGATTCTAGCCTTTAGTTTTATATAGATGAATAAGTATGTCCATTTTTAAAAAAAATATTTTTTTCAACGATAACTGAGAGCGAGCAGCTTTAAGTAATAAATGTCTCTCAGCGCACACGTGGTAACATGAATGACAACGCAGTTAATATACTCCCTCAAACTAAATAGCATCGTTAGCATCTGAAGATAGGTAGTACAGAAATTGAAAGTACTGAAGCAGGTCCTATCCCGATGGCCAATCACCACATAAAAGGCACACATGCAATATACAGCAATGAAGCGTTATAGTGGCCTGCTTGTGCGGAATGCAATGTTTAACAATATAACAGACCTATACACTTTGCTTACAATACGTCAGCTAAAGGGAATGATCAAATATGGTTGTATATGCCTGCATACAGACCAGTGTCACAAAACAATTACATCAAATACCGTCATTTTCCAGCAGAGGATTAGTGGGCGACATGGATTGCAAGGTTGGCTCAACGTAGCTACTGGAGAAGCCAGGAGAAGCTCAACTATATTCACTCTAGACTAGAGGGAGGGTCAATTGTTTTTCACACAGTTATCACGATTGGCCTTGAGAAACAGTGGAGCTAAATAGACGCTTTGGAATAATTGAAACAGTTAGAACATTTGCAGCAAAATTCAGCCGTAGGTCACAGAAATACGGAGAAACCGCCGAGACTGCTGCAGATTTATAGAGATTGTACGATAAAGCCCAGAGGATCAGTGTCACGCGTATGTATCAAAGAACGCTTCGACGCGAAGTGCTGTTTAACCCCCCCCGAAACATAGTGTTAGAGGGGGGTATATAGGAGTCACCCGGTGGTCGGTCCGTCCGTCCGTTGAATTTTCATTGTCCGGTGCATAACTTAAAATCTACTGCTTGGAATTCAATACAACTTCATACAATGGTAAAGCACATTGAGAGGATGTGCAGTGCACAATTATCATAACTCTATCATAGTTAATTACAGAGTTATAACCCTTTGCTTCTTTTCCTTGTCCGGAGCGTAACTTGAAAACTGCTGGTTGGAATACAATGCAACTTCATGCAATGGTCAAACCCATTAAGAGAAAGTACACTGCACAATAACCATAACTCTGTCTTAAGTAATTACAGAGTTATTGTTCTTTGTTACTATTCCTTGCCCGGAGCATAACTTGAAAACTGCTGGATGGAATTCAATATAACTTCATACAATGGTCAAACACAATGACAGGAAGTGCATTGTACAAGAACCATATCTCTTTTTTAGATTTTTTGAAAGGTATTCTGTTACAACTAACTTATCAACTAACTTTTTCAGTTGACAAAGCTGTCTATCAGGGGTATTAATCACATTTAGTAGTTTTTCCAATTATAATGTTGGGGATATTGTTTGGATGCTGCATGAAGCCGAAGACAGTGCCCAGGACACAACACCAAACCTGGAACGAAACTTCAATGGTCTACCATGACAAATTAAAGCATAACGTAGGTGCTGGTGTCCCAATTTGGATAGAGAAAGCCGGCAAAACACCGAAAAAAAAGGCAGGTTTATGCTTCAGTTACTGTCCAGTCGTTTAGTGTATATGTCTCCTTTTCAGGTAAGTTCAATAAACATGACTTATATAAGCCCTAGAGTAGATAGCAGCGTAAGTTTAAATAGTGAAGAAGAAATCCAAGGTGGTCCTACGATGTTACTATAAAAGCAAAACTTACATTATGTTTGAGCAAAGATTCCACCAAGATTGACTGAAGAGCTTTTCACTGTTAAGATTCTTTGTACTTCCAGGAAGGAACCTTAATTTATGTTTTCAGGCTTCAATGGACCTTCCAGGGGCACCAAAGCGAAGCAGGATGTATGCTTGCACACACTAAAACAACCGGAAGTTGTATGTTTCCTAACGCTAAGGGTTTTGGACCATGTCTAGAAACACCATCTTATCCTTAATGGGACGGCCTTTTGCTGCAACCTTTGTATGTTCAGGTGAACATCAAGGGAGCAACTGGAGAAACACATAACCGCCTATAAACGCCACGTAATGATGTCGACCAGCCTGTGTTGGCGCTGATGTCAGAAACTGCTAGCAGCAAACCCGAATCCGAGGCAGATACCTCAGGCAGGCTGTCTTGGAGGATCAGGCAGTCAAGCCCTTCTCACGACCAGAGGATTGTTATCTAAGTACCCCAAGACAAGGCACATGGCCTGATCACTGTACAGATTACTCCGGCTATGTTAGCTTCCCTTGTCTGAGCAGAGGTTGCCTTTTTAACTGACTATTCGTTCTAAAATATGTTATTTCCAGTCAGTTGAAGAACTCTATTATTTACCAAATCTGAGAGCGAGCAGATTTAAAGGGGCACTCCCTACATCTAGCAGATTACATGTATATTCCCGAAACATAGATTATGTGTTCAATAACCGTAAAATAATAAATAGATACAATTTTAAGGAAGAAACTTTGGCGAAAAATGCCTCATTTTACCACAATTATTCAATAAAGAGGCTTTCTGTAATAAATCGCATCCACCCATTAATTGTACAACAACAACTCTACATAGATTATTGAATGGTTTACGGTACTGCAGTATATTTTAAACCGCTGATTTTATCGAAAATGACTGGGAATGCATTGCTGAAACTTGGATGTTATTTGTTTGGCATCAGTTATAGGGCATGTCCCTTTAAACTGAATCTATAAAACTTTAAATGTGTTCAGTTTTTATTGATTATGGGTCTAGCAGCGACCCAGGCCAACCCCTGTAATCGTGAGGGCGTAAGTTCCGAGTCCATGCTAAGAAGTTAGGTTTCGCCTAACTAATGTGAATGA
The DNA here is from genome assembly GCA_022818135.1 of Saxidomus purpurata. NCBI lineage: Eukaryota > Metazoa > Mollusca > Bivalvia > Venerida > Veneridae > Saxidomus > Saxidomus purpurata. The sequence continues at coordinate 48,340,096 of JAFMSR010000001.1, read as the reverse complement.
GGTCTGTCTGACTAGTCCGATCATAGTCTTCAGTCTCGGAAGAAGAGAAGGGTAGCAGTATAGCCTGTACACCTGGAAGAGTTGTTTAACTCTAGCAAAGAGATTATAGTAGTGTAGTAACTTACTTAGTGTAGAATGCTAGTATATAGAGCACTGCAATAAAAGAGTTTTTTTTGTATTCAATTGTTTGCCCAGACAGGTAGTTGGGATATCTGCACGCCTGGGGAACCCGCATATGAAGTGCAACATGCACGGTCAAAATCATATGCGGAGCTTCCGGAACTCCATATGCGGATGAATTTAAAGGAAAAACAAGGTAGGTGATGTTACATTTGTCCATTTTTCGTATTGCAAAAAAGTTCGAATGCTATTCGACTCTCATATAAATTCTGCATCTCTCCGTATATGTTGTTTGCTTGAACGTTTAGAAATGACAATGAAAACTGTAAACAAAGTGTCTGACAAATGTGAAAGAAAGTAGTCAACAATTATGAAGGATCATGTTTTTTGTTGTAAATCGCATTTCTGGCGAGGAATATTAGAAAATATGTACACATTTGCTCTTGGAAGAAAACAACATACACAAAATGATCTGGGAAATAATTCCTCGGCAAAAATGTAGGTGCACTACATATGCGCAGTGTGCACTCAATATGTGCTATAAGATGTTATATGGGGTTGTTCAAAACTCGTATGATTCATAACGCACTGCTTCTTGGGTTATTTTCAAAAAAGTTAGAATGATACACCAATAGAAATCCGTCTATTGTAGCAAATATCAATTTTAACAAGCAAAGAATAGTGTAATAACTTAAGTTATTGTTATATATGGCTTTACACATGTTTATATACATCATCATATAACGAAATAAGATTTTTATCACAAAAGCTCTCTTGACTCCTTCTCCGGAATGTGAGCTAAAAGTGTAGGTGTAGACTGTGTAGCACAAGGATTAATGTCTCCCACAGCGATTTTGGCGGGCCGAGATCAATCATGGGCCCAGCAATTATATTTCACATCGGCAACGTTTAACCCACAAGACCATCCCAGTTTGAACAAAATTCATGATAGGAATTTCTACGAAAACAGTTTTAATTTTGTGCCTACAAATGAAGATACCATTGTCTAAAATAATTCAAAAGTTTAATGTGAGGCGATAAAATATATGTTAAATGCTTAAGTATGGTAAATTTTCACTCATTGGACCGCTTACTAATTTAATAGATTCTCCATCTTCTCTAACAATTTTCCATATAGATTAAAATAAGCACAAGTAACACGTCTTTTTAAGAAGAATGACGCTTTATTTCTATCTAATTACATAACTGTAAGTATTCTACCCATACCTTCTAAAAAAAATTATTATACCCCCGAACACAAAGTGTTTGGGGGGGGGGGGTATACTGGATTCAGCTTGTCTGTCCGTCCGTCTGTCCGTCTGTAGACGGAATCTTGTGGACACTTGATCTCAAATACCCCTGGTCAGAATTTAATGATACTTCACACAAGTGATAAGTACAATGCTTAGTTGTGCATGGTCCATGTTTCGGGTCTCTAGGTCAAAGGTCAATGTCACAGGGGCTCGGGATAGTAAAATCTTGTGGACGCTAAATCTCCAAAACCCCTGGTCAGAATTTGATGATACTTCACAAAAGTGATAAGTACAATACCTAGTTGTGCATGGTCCATGTTTCGGGTCTCTAGGTCAAAGGTCAAGGTCACAGGGGCTCGGGATGGTAAAATGTTGTGGACGCTAAATCTCCAAAACCCCTGGTCAGAATTTCATGATACCTCACACAAGTGATAAGTACAATGCCTAGTTGTGCATGGTCCAGGTTTCGGGTCTCTAGGTCAAAGGTCAATGTCACAGGGGCTTGAGATGGTAAAATCTTGTGGACGCTAAATCTTCAAAACCCCTGGTCAGAATTTCATGATACCTCACACAAGTGATAAGTACAATGCCTAGTTGTGTATGGTCCATGTTTCGGGTCTCTAGGTCAAAGGTCAAGTTCACAGGGGCTTGAGATGGTAAAATCTTGTGGACGCTAAATCTTCAAAACCCCTGGTCAGAATTTAATGATATTTCACACAAGTGATAAGTACAATGCGTAGTTGTGCATGGTCCAGGTTTCGGGTCTCTAGGTGAAAGGTCAAGGTCACAGGAGCTTGGGATAGTAAAATCTTGTGGACGCTAAATCTCCAAAACCCCTGGTCAGAATTTAATGATACTTCACACAAGTGATAAGTACAATGCTTAGTTGTGCATGGTCTAGGTTTCGGGTCTCTAGGTCAAAGGTCAAGGTCACAGGGACTCGAGATGGTAAAATCTTGTGGACGCTAAATCTTCAAAACCCCTGGTCAGAATTTAATGATACTTCATAGAAGTGATAAGTACAATAACTAGTTGTGCATGGTCCATGTTTCGGGTCACTAGATCAAAGGTCACAGGGGCTTGAGATAGTAAAATCTTGTGTGCTTTTAATCTCCAAACCCGCTGGTCAAAATTTAATTATATTTCACAGATGTGCAGGTCCAATAATTAAAGCATCAAATACTACATAAATTTTAAATACTGTGTCAGTGGGATGTTCGAGGGTTATTCATCACCTGCAGTGATAGTTCTAGTTTATTTTTAGCTCAACAACTTTCAACTTACGTTGACACTATTTTTGACAATTTTTTATGCTTTCAGGAAGTTGTAAGACTATTATACTAACATTGTTGGATGACTTGAGGCAGGCCCTCGACAAAGATGAGTATGTAGCATCAGTCCTCATGGATCTGCCAAAGGCCTTTGATTGCCTCCCTTACAATATCATTCTAGCAAAATTGCCATAACATGGCTTGTCTGGAGTTAACTCATGGGCTTGTATAACTGAAGTTGTGCCTTAAGGTTCAATTTTAGGCCCGGTACTGTTTAATGTATTTATAAATGATATTCTTTTGTTTCATACACAGGAGTACATTATAATAACTCTGCTGACGACAGCACCTTGTCATTTCATTCGCCAAACTTTCATGCATTAATACAAGTTTTGCAAAATGAAAGTAATGTACTTCTTGACTGGTTTAAATGTAACAAAATGCAAGCCAATCCAGACAAGTTTCAGTCTATAGCAGTAGTCAAAAGATCATTTTTGAAACATCCAGTTTTTGTCATAGGGCCCAGTAACTATCCTGTGAAGATACAGTGTAACTATTGGGTGCAGATACGGATTACAAATTAAGTTTTGACAATCTGTAAAAAGGCCGGAAGACGGCTAAATATTTTGAAACGCATTGGAAAAGATTTAATTAACTTAAAAAGCTGAAAGTTTTCATATATTCATTTTGTCAAATTTCAATTTCTAGTCTATGGCTTGGCACTTTTGTTCTGAAACAAATACTTGAAAAAAAGGGGAAAAAATACAAGAAAGGGCTCTGACTCTGAAATTTGTGTATAATGATTACTCATCTTCCTACAATGAACTGCTATACTGTAAACTGCATGCTTTTTTTACTGTTTGTAGTATTTCCGACATGATTTGTTTACTGTTTGTAGTATTTCCAACATGAAATATAACTTACCTTATCTTATCTTATTTCAACTCAGTGTAACTATATTTGTTCACCGAGACGTACATTTAAGTCACTCTCTGAAGATCAATGTATATAACTTACACAAAATATGTGTAATGCATGCAAAGATGTAGCACATGCGTCAAGCATTCAGCATAAGTAATTCATATGTAGTGCATGCGTCACATTTGCAGTAAGCAGTTGCTTCTATGCGATACATAACGAAGAATAATAAATCATAAGAGTTTTGAAAAATCCCATACAACATCTTATAGCACATATGGAGTGCACACTGCTCATATGTAGTGCATCTACATTTTTGCCCAGGAATTCCTTCGCAGAACAGTTTGTGTATGTTTTATTTCTTCCAATAGCAGGTTTATACATATTTTCTAATATGCTTCATTCATACCTCGCCAGAAATGCGATTTACAACAAAAAACATGATCATTCATAATTGTTGACTACTTTCTTTCACATTTGTCAGACACTTTATTCAAAGTTTTAATTGTCATTTCTAAACGTTCAAGCAAACAACATATACGGAGAGATGCGGAATTTATGTGAGGGTCGAATAGCATTCGAGTGTTTTTGCAATTTTTCTTTGATTATATGAAAAATGGACAAATGTAACATCACCTACCTTGTTTTTCCTTTAAATTCATCCGTATATGGAGTTCCGGAAGCTCCGCGTATGATTTTGACCGAATTGCATGTTGCACTTCATATGCGGGTTCCCCCGGCGTGATCTGAATACCGCTTCTCGGCGCGGTTGTCATTCATCTCATACAGTGCTACTTATGCCACATTACCTCGGATACAGCGGTAAAATGTACTTAAACTTTTTAAGTACTGCCGATTATATCGTGCCGAATAGCACTGGAAACACACAATTTATGTTTTGAGGTTAATTATTTGATATCAGTTATAGGGTATGTCCCTTTAATGTACAACAACAACTCTTCATAGATTATTAAATGGTTTATGGTAATGCAGTATATTTTAAAGGGACTTACCCTATAACTGATGCCAAACTAAATAACCTTCAAAACATAAATAATAGAATCTTTGGAAGTATTATAACTTAACCTAATATACTGCAGTACCGTAAACCGTTAAATAATCTATGTAGAGTTGTTGTTGTACAATTAATGGGTGGATGCGATTTACTACAGAAAGCCTCTTGATTTACTAATTATGGTAAAATGAGGCATTTTTCGCCCTAGGTTCTTCTTTGAAATTGTATTTATTTATTATTTTACGGTTATTGAACACATAATCTATTTTTCGAGAATATAATCTGCTAGATGTAGGGAGTGCCCCTTTAAGAAATGGCAAGTTATAGCCAACGTAGGCCGACGGACCATTCGATCCTTTTGCATCGCCTTTTCTCTGAAAGGGTGACACAAAATGAAATGAAAGAGCAATCCGAAAAAAAAGGAAACTAAACGATCGCGAATGGACAAGAGGCAAATGCACCATCAACGAAGTGTTAGAAAAATCTGAAAAAAAGTAAACAATGTAATTCAAATATTGACAAGATATGGAAAATAAAGTAAAAACATACATAACAAAATAAAGCACAGGTTGAGCCAAACAAAATGCATAACCATCCTGTAAGTTATCTAAAGAGGCGATGAAGCTGATTTGATGACATTGGTATCGCATGTTTCAAAGGCCTTACTGCGCTAAACAAATCAGCAAAACATTACATATACCCGTCAGCCTTCAAAAGAATGTTGACGCACGAGCGTCAGCAGATTCTGGGCAGAATAAAGGAATAAATAGTGCTTTTTTGCATGATTAAATGCCTTCAAATGCGTGCTGTGTTAATAATTGATTAAGCCTGATGCTCACAATAAAACATTTCCTACAAGAAGGAAATCAAAATTTAATGGAAAAGCCTTGAAGGGATTTTTAAAGTAGTATATAGTAGTTGTATTCACGACATTTGCAAATCTGGTGTCGTGTTAAGTGCTGTGTCACCTCTGGTTTCAGCCTCCGTGGCGCTGCAATACCATCAGGGAAAAAAGAATTAATCAAGTGTTTAAGTCTTCCCTGTAAGCACATGTCCTCTTAATGAAAACATGCAATGAAGTCCTTCCAGTGTTTGTTGTATCCTTGTACATTTGCATCAACAATGAACACATGTGTCGTCTGCTGTCGTATATTAACGTTAGTTCTGTCTGCTGTAGGTATTTAACATTTAACTGCACATGTTTTGTCAACAGAGGTACTGATTATGAACACAATTGTAATCTGCTGGATGTACAACATTGATAACAAGTATCGTTTGCCGTAGGTATTAACATTAAACTTCACAAGAGGTACTGATATTGAACACAATTGTTCGATTCTGAGAGTATTAATATTGAACGCGTGTGTCGTCTGCTGGGCAACATAATTAGAGCTTTAAGAAAAAACGTAATTCCGCAAATGTTGTTAAAATGTGGCGGTGACAATATGATTAAAGTATACTGCAATAAAGGCCTCAGATTTCATTAACTGAATAAACTACTGCATATGCAGTTCATCTCCAAAACCAGTTATTGGATTTTCATCAAACTTATAGGGAAGAATCAGTATGAAGTCTAGTTGTGTATTTTACAATCGAGGGAATTTGAAGGTCTCAGGGGCCAAGAGAAGGACAAAGTCGTTTCCGTTCTTCATCTTCGAACCCCCTAGTTTGATTTTCATCTAACTTGGTAAGAACCATCAGCTTGAAGTCTAGTTGTGTATATTGTTACTTGGTACCATATGGTTCAAGGTCAAGGTCACAGTAGTCTGAATTGTAAATAAAATCTTGTCGCTGTCCAATTCAAAAGCCCTATGTTGGATTTTCATCTAACTTGATAGGAACGAATAGTATAAAATTGAGTTATGTATATTGTAAGTTTGGGTCATATGGTTAAAGGTCAAGGTAACAGGGGCCTGAAATGTGAATAAATAAAGTCCACAGATTTTCTCCAAGATTCCTTGTCGGAATTTCATCAAACTTGGTGGCAAGAATCAGTACGAAAGGCAGTTGTGTATATTCTAGCTAGGGCTCACTTTGGCCTAGTGAACTGTTTCCTTTAGGAGGGGCGGATTCGGGCATTGGGGAGACATGTGTTTTGTTGAGTTTGCATTGCGTTTTTCCAAAAACAATTCTAGTTCCTGTTTAATATAAAAAAGAACATATAGTTTTTTAGAATCAATCACAAAGCTTAATTGCACAAACATGGGTTAATATGCACAGTTAAATTTTGAAGTTTTTGTGTCATTGGTATTAAGTTATAATTTATTCGTTCCAAAGAACATATAACATAACATGTACAATTAACATACAAAAATGATATGTTATGAAAATTTTTATATTATACGAATAAAACTGTTATTATGTATGAAGTAAATGAGTAAGGTCGTGTAACTTGTATGCTTTATAAAAGTAGCGACTGAAATCCCCATCCCCATAAACTGTTAAGGAAGTAGCTAGAAATAAACTTCATTCAGCGGGTCCCTTTACATACAGATAATTATCTTTAAAAATAAATTCATATATAGAATGTTATTTGATGTCGGTATTTCCCGTTCAAGGTCACTTTTCAATTCGCATTTCCAAATTTCAAATCTCGGGCCTATTTACAATATAGGTCCGCACTCAAATATGATGAAATCTTTTCATTACAAATCTAATTTCAATTCAATTCAATAGTTTATTCAGTATAAAGCACAATACCATGCTTATAGCCTATAACAACGAACAAAATATAGTGGAACAAATAAAATGGATAAACAAATCTAAATAAAACTCCCCCACCCCAATTAGAAATAATTTTGTATTTCTTTCCTAAAACATGTCATTTAATTAATCATGAAGCACAAAACATTTCAGTTCATGACACGCTCTCGAAGTGTCTACTTTTATTGACGGATTCTTAAAAATAATCAAACGCCAGGCGGTGTTTAGCTTAATCATTGATACATTTCTGTTGTATTGGTCAACTGGAATTTACAAACTGTTAAAATCATATAGAGCCGTGTATAAAACTATATCAGCTTATATTGTGAACCATGTCATACGAATAAAGTTACTTATCAGCGAGACGCACTTAGTATAATGTATTATTGACATACGCCAGCGGAATCGGACTATTCTAATACTTAAAACCACTAAGCGTTGATATGTTGTCGAGTTCGAGGTATCTTTATGCACTTTGTGTGTTTCTATTATTAGTTTTTGGTGTTTTTATTAGTTCGCACTCTTATTATAGAAACAGAGAGCAAACTGAACATATTTGGTATAAGCCGATCAATTATCCTTTGAATGCATCGGAAATTAAATGGGTGAAAGAAAAGTTTTCTGAGTACCATGCAAGGTCTGAGATTGCATTAAAAGATTCTAAGAAAAAACATGAGGAGTTAACTGGAAATATGATTAAACATGTGCAGTCAGGGACATCGAACACTGCGGATGGTATGAGTAGCGTTAATTCCGCTAGCACGGGTAACTGTGTTAAAAGAAAAGTGAAATTGTCAAAGACATTGCTACCTGTAACGGGATTGGTGAGTTTTCCTGGATCTGGAAATACATGGATAAGACATCTCATACAACAAATGACAGGTATTATTATATACAACTTTGTAATGTCCAATTTTTAAAGTTTTATTACGTCACAGGTAATGCATTAAACAAAATAATTCTACAACAACATGTTCAATACATTAGAACATTGTTATCGCTCGCTGAGTGACTTTAATATATTTTGAAAATTTACGACAAACTGTCGTATTGATAAAAAAGACGAAGTGGCGTATTCGACATTGTGTCATTTCGACTAAAAGTTAGTAGACAAAAAAGCATTCGACCAAACGTCTTTCGACGAAATGTCGTGCACCGCAAAAACAGGACCGAATCAGCAAACTTGGTGTACTGGTAATTCTGTCAATTTTTTTAAGAAAGTTTTTTGTGTAAAAATCGAACCACTGTATTCGAAGATTTGGTTATTTTTCACGGTTTCTATGGATTATAAAGTGATAATGCGGATTCTAAGATTTTGTAAGAGGGTTGATTACATGTATTTGTGCCACCCGATTAAGATAACACGAATACTTAAAGCTTCTTAACAACATATATATATATAATAAAATGTACTACGGGTCATAGCTCTAGTGTTCAAAAACCAACGTAACCGAAACTTGCAAGGCTGCATTTCGTCATAGTAGATCTCATTTCAACGAAGGTTTATGCAAACACAGGTACTCAAACAGTCCCAGAAATAAGAAAACAAATGTATATGGAATATATAAGAAAAGGAACCAAGGTTCATAACTTTAATGTTCCAGAAGCAATTTGCGGAATTTTTGCTCAAAAGTTCTTATAATGTCTTTGATATGGCTTCTAGCGGAAAGACGCTTGATATGCGAAATGACGGACAGACAACTTCAAAACTCTTTATTTCCACCTTTGGCAGTGGATAAAAAGGCTATACCGTATTTGTTATTTAAGAAAACACCTATGTAAACACTGTCACAAAGTCAGCAATGTCACGACAACAACATTTCGCCGTTTTCCACAAGACTAGTTCACACATTCGGTATTTTCATACAGACAAATCAAAACTATGGAGTTAACTTGAAAATTTATTGATAATAATTAGTTCCACGTATCAAAGTGTTGACCTTTTTGTGAACTGTTTCAAATTAAGTTACACTTAAAAAGTGTATGTATAGTCCCTGAACAAGAAGCTTAATCCTCTCTTTCAATACAATAAACACATGTGTATACCACCAACATGTTTTAGTTAGGATTTTCTTGCATATTCCCAGATTGGGATATATGCAGTTTTTACCAGTGCTGGAAAATCTCATCTTACACCCCTAGATGTAAGACGATTTAATTACGTCAGAACGAACTACTTTTATGAATATTGTGTAAATTCGTACATTACTACAAGGTACATTACTACAAGGAAATAGAGCGTAACTATAAGTCATTGATTTAATCTTATTTGTGCTATCACCGGCTCTCGGGTAACTATTTTTTGCGGTATCTCGGTAGAGCCTTGTTGCCGCATAAAACAGTTACCCTCGAGCCAGATATTCCCATCTTCACGTGCAACCAGTGAAAGATTCTTATAATAGTTTGACCAGCTATTATATATCTAATTGCGTATTTGATTATTGTACGATGAATACGGCATATAAATTTGTTTAAACTTAATCGTTAAAAAGACTTGTAAGAAATAAATGAAAAAAATATTTGTAACATATTTAGCCCGATTAAAGTATGAGTAAACATTTCGTCACGCGAAGTCATTGGATGTTATTTATTGTGAAACACGCAAATCAAACATGTAAAAGTCAATTGGGATGTGTAATTGCGATTGTTAATTTACCTCAAAAGCACATTTCATGACGATGCAACACGTGCAAATGTTCAATCTGCACCCAAAATACACAATAAAAAGCATATGATGACACTTATACAACTAACGTTTAAAAATGAAAACATGTTAATACTACTTTATCTAAAATAGAACAGACTTTTCAAGTCTTTTGTAAATAAAAAAAAATCTGAAATATGGCCTTGTTGTGCAGGAGAAAATATATTAACAACCATCGATGTCATTACGAGACAATTTCATAAACTAAATCGATTCTTAGTGGCTTGGCTATAGGCCAACATTAGGTTATAGCGATTGTGTTGTGCAAAGCAAAGAATCCTTCAAGTTTATATTTAGTTGCGATGTTTCATCAAATATTTATGTAAAGTTTCTAAAAGCATAAACTGCATGAAAATGGAATGGTCTTTGACTTTTGCATCTCATCGATTGTTTGTGATTTCTTTTAGACCTTCACAAACCGGATCAAAAATTAATGAAACCTGCCAAAGAAAAATTATATTGGAAATTCCGAATATTTTTGTAATGGCACGCCGTAAAGGTATAAAACCACACCTCAGCCATCTCTAACTGTGTATCAAATTTGAATAGTCGCTCAAGTACTCTTTGTTTTATACACAAGACAATAATAAAGGAAGACTGCTGGAACTGTTATTGCTCAAGTCAACCTAGTTCTTTAGTTAATTGGCTGCATACAAAAATAAACTAAGGAAGACAATAAGTAATTTATAACATTGGGCACGTGTTGTTTTTTTACACCACACTTCTTAAAATGTCCTATTACATTATTGTTTGGAATATAGACTAAATTCCTTGAACAGATCTTGGTTATATTCCAGAGAAACATGTATGACTGAAGTAAACGAAATTGATTGAACAATTAACAAGAAATAACTTTTAAAAAGGATACACAGATATTGTAGCGTAAAATATGTTCATGGCACGATGTATATGGTCGGGGGGGAAATGGAAACAGTGAAACGAACACATAACAATTATTAAGTTCTTCTTTTACTTTTAGGATTTTTTTAATGATGTAAATAGTAGCCGCAATTTTACAATGATGTAAGCAACATCTAAGAACTTAGAACTTAGTCCTTAGAAGTAAATATCAGCAGTCGCGCCATTTTTCGAGGAAAGCGGAAGACGACAGAGAAGATCGCATACATGTATATGAAAATATAAAGAAGTTTCTTGTTCAATGTGTGTTGCATTTACGTAAGTGTGACCTTTTAGGCTGTTTCTTATGGGTCCTGTCAGGTTTGAGAATGGACGACCTGAAAACTTTAGTATCACGTTATTAGTCAGGAAACTGTATAGGTATGTCAGGTACACTGTAGGTCAGGAGCCATATGGTGAGCGAAAAAGGCTATTTTCTGACGAAACAGAGGAACCTTCTCAGTTGTCACTGGACCATAGAAGACCTTCAGAAGCTTTAGCCTTTTACACAGAAATGTTACAATTAGAAAGACTTAAGATGATCTACGATATGAACATGATAATTGTATGGACACAAACCATGATTGTTCTATAATCGTTCTGCACAAACAAAATGGTTGTGCCCATTTGAATGGTTAGCTTTTCTAAATAGTTCGACTAATAAGACAATGTTTCAGACCAACACAAAAATCACAACCTTCTACACATTTCTATACATATTGGGCTATGTTGGGTTGCATACGTTGCTTAAATTGTTTTGGACCCTGTCCCATATTCTATTTACTTGACCTTAATGCGAGTTTTGTGACCAGCGAACTTTTCAACAAAGCCCAAAATACACAGAAAAATGTGTAGGCGGTTGTTATTATGAGATTGTTTAGTCAAATGTTGTCTTAAAAATGGGACAAAAATAGAAACAATGTGCGATGCCATTGTGTTTGTTTGTGTAAGGTTAACTGCGCATCTCCCCCATGTACGTGGGTTTGAAAGTTACATTCCATTATTTTTACTCATCTTACATTATATAAAGAATGCAATATAGCAGAAGACCAGCATGATCTTGTGTGTTTAACTTCTTTCTCACCATGAGGTTAATTAAACTAATATTTATTTTTATAACTCATCCTGCTACATGTAGTTTACACAAGTTAGTATATATACATACATGCTTCCTTTTTTATTATTATGATAGGAAGGCTATTGTAATGAAAAATCTTAAAAGTATGACTCCCAAAACAGAAATGTCTGCAGGCAAAATTTTGATCTAAATGTTCATGTCAAACAAGGGAGATACATTTTCAACAGGCTGTAAGTTAAAACCTCAAGATTAAGTGAAGCGTCATTCCATGCCTTCATTACCTAAACTGCATTACTAAGATTAGCAGAAGAGCGATAAAAAAAATGTCTAAATGTAAAAGGGGGTGGGGGAGAGGGAAATTGGTAAATACTCTTACGCACGTTATGGACTGATCTCTGTGACCTTGATGATTTGTGAGATGTTACATGCAATAATAATGTTTAGTTCTCGCAAATCAAACTTGCACTTAATTTTCTAAGTTCTGTGAGGGGAGAAGATTTGTCACAAGACAGGTAAGAGTTATCAGAGCTTGTTCAGTGATCTGGACTAAAACTCTAAAGACATATGTGAAGTTTCAAACAAGTAATCTTGACACTCAACACTCAAAATAAAGTTTACAAATTTAATTACAATAATGAATATATACAAAGATGAACTCAAAATATGAAAATAGAATCAGGTGATAAAGTCTGGACTATAAATAAAGTCTTCAGTTTAGTCCTGAATAATTAACGCTAACTTTTATACTTGAATAGTGAACATTTTTTATTACAAAAATAGAATGTCCTTGCCATTCAGAACAACATCTCCGTCTTTGCTTTTTGTAAACCTTAATGTCAATTTCACCAAAGGTATTTCCTGTGTAAATTGGGTACAACGTAGACTAGTCTGTGCCCGGGAATCAATACATACGGGCGAACCGTGTAGTTTATCGACGTAAAAGGTCGGTATTCTCCAGGAAAGTCATCGTCTGGAGGTATAACAGCTTCTCTACCACTCCGGGCATTGTATCTTTCAGTGGAGAAAGCTTGATAGAGCTAAAGTCGGGACTTTATAACATATAGAATGTCAAAGTAGTGTTCCTTATCTTCCCACATGAATTGCACGATCACTCAAATAAGTTACATAAATTGAGGTCCAGTATAGTGGTCTCAGTAAAATTGTTATGCAACAACCCCAAATGCAAAAAAATAACTTTCTTCTTACTGAACCGAATTTAATGAAGAATACTTGAAAATAAACGAAACTCAATGCTAAAAACAATGCTCTTACTTTTATAGGAAAAGTCTAGCAATTTACACAATAATTCAAACTTTACGAAAACAATGATGAAATTGCTTTCACTATATCTATATGGAAGATTGAGGCCCGTCTGTAAACTTTGTGACACTTGTAATCATAAGTTAGTGTGCCAAGTTTGAAGTCAACTATGATAGTATATTAGATATTAGCCTTTAAAAACTTTAATCGACGCCGACGAATATTCGAGCTTATATAATAATTTGAAATCAGTCTCACTATGTGATCGTGACCCTTAGTCATTTAAAAATTCCAAAAAGCCTCTTCTAAATGAAACTTATGCCAGAACTGTTGCCACAGCTGTCATTTTCAAGATGCTTTTAACTTAATATCTCTTATTATTTTCAGACAATAGACATGACTTCCAAGTACACATTGATGCTTCGACTGTTGTTGTTAGCTACATGTTTAATATGACTGAACTGTACATTAGAGAGCCTTTTTGGAATTTTGAAATGACTGGAGAAGATAACCCTGTTGACCTTGTAGTTGAATGCATGTCTAAAAAGGACAAACCAATGGTTTGCATCATATTGAGAGCCAAGGAATTGTGCCAAGTGAAATGCTCCACATGTTGTCTCAATGGTTGAATTTTGATCCGTCTGCAAGACCTTTATCTTTACCTTGCGAGACCAAATCAATTTGCAAATATAACACTGTATATGCTGCAGCAAAATCTAAGCAAAGTTTTTAACATACCTCAAACCTATGAGAGCATTATGAAGATAATTTTAATGTAACTTGATCTTGCTATTTGATTCTCTGTGAACACGGGGCCTGGATACTTTGAGTGATTGTTTTCATGAAACCTCCTACGGTTTTTACTTAGGAAACATGTGTGTTCAGTAAAGTGGTATTTATTCGTACTTCTGCATCGATTTTATTTTATCTTCATGAAACTTAGACATAATAATTGTCTTGATGGAACGGCAGACGATATATGGGTCAATTTTGGTCGATAACAATTTTACTGAGACCACTTTAACGGACCTCAATTTATGTAACTTATTTGGCCGATTGTGCAATTTATGTTTGCATTGAGATTATAGACAGGCGGGAAGATAAGACATTTAAGATAAGACCGACCATTAGGAAATTGCACACACAGGTTTCACGACTTTGACATTCTATATGTCATATAGTCCCGACTTTAGCTCAGTCAAGCTTTCTCCACTGGAAGATGCAATGTCCGCAGTGGTAGAGAAGCTGTTATACCTCTAGACGATGACTTTCGTAGAGAAAACCGACCTTTTAAACTACACGGTTCGCCCGTAGGTATTGATTCCAGAGCACAGAATAGTCTACGTTGTGCCCAATTTACACAGGAAACACCTTTGGTGAAGTTGACATAAAGGTTTACAAAAAGCCAATACGGAGATGTTGTTCTGAATGGCGAGGACAACTTTTTTTATAATAAAACATTTTCAGTAAAAGTGTAAGCTCGAATTATTCAGGACTAGACTTAGACTTTATTTAAAGTCCAGACTTTATCACCTTATTTTAAATTCATATTTTGAATTCATCTTTGTATATATTCATTCTTGTAATTAAATTTTGTAAACTTTATTTTGAGTGTTGAGTGTCAAGATTACTTGTTTGAAACTTCACAAATGTCTTTAGAATTATTTGTCCAGATCACTGAGCACGCTTCGTTTACTCTTACCTGTCTTGTGACAAATTATCTCCCTTTTCAGAACTTAGAAATTTAAGTGCAAGTTTGATTTCTGAGAACTAAACATAATTATTGCATGTGACATCTCACAAACCATCAAGGTCACAGATATAAGTCCAATAACGTGCGTAAGAGTATTTACTATATACCAAATCCCCCACCCCGTTTTATATTTAGACTTTTTTAAATCGTTTTTCTGCTAATCTCAGTAATGCAGTTTTATAGGAAAAGAAGGCATGAAATGACGCTTCACTTAGTCTTAAGGGTTTTAGCAACAGCCTGTTGAAAAATGTACATGTATCTCCCTTGTTTGACATGAACATTTAGATCAAAATTTTGCCTGCAAACGTTTCATTTTTTGAGGTCATACTTTTAAGATTTTCAATTACAATAGCCTTCCTATCATAATAATAAAAAATAAGCATGTATCTATATTAATCTCTGTTTAATAGTGACAATTTTTTCGAATAGCCGCGCTTGGCTGTCATGTGACATGTCATTTGTTATACATGCGTTTTGACGAAATTTGGTACAATCTATCATCATGAACATTTGTTTTGCATAAATCTAAGGTGTGTAAAACTTCATTTCTTTTCATAGGTTCAGAGCCAGAACACAATATTTATGTTTTAGAAATGTTCGTTTTTAAAATACCCAAGGTTTAAAAAGAATTTTAAGATGTGAACTTTAAGTTTTATTATCCAAGTTGTTAGTTTTAATTTGTAAGTTCTAACGTTTATGTTGTAATTCTTTATTTTTACGTTTTAATGATTAAGTTGTAAGTTGTAAACTATAAAATCTAATAAGTTGCCAATATTGTGATAGCATCTTCTCTGGTGAGCGACTGGGGACTATTTGGTCCTCTAATTTTAAAGTTTGATGTGGTATATAGCCATTGCGCGAATAAAATATATTAACAGCACCGTTTTGGTCAAATACAAAGTTAAATAGAGAGTAAAAGAGGGGTATGTGCTGAGGGGAATAATATTGTCTCTTTTAACATTTGTATGTCTGCCATAAATTCTAAAATGTCTATAAAGAATTACAGTCAACCCTGGAATCCAGTTATGTTCAAACGAACAAAGAAGAAGTTTCTTATTTTGTTTAGTACATATATACACTGGCAATCTGTACATACGCAATTTAATAAAGGTACTATTTCTCATATCAAATTAAGTAATATACCAACTTGTGTAAACTACATGCTGCAGGATGAATTGTAGAAAATAAATATCAGTTTAATTAACCTCATGGTGAGAACGAAGTTAAACACACAATATCATAATGGTGTTCTGCTATATTGCATTCTTTATATAATGTAAGATGAGTAAAAATAATGGAATGTAATTTTCAAACCCACGTGCATGGGTGAGATACGCAGTTTACCTTACACAAACAAACGAAATGGCAGTGCACATTGTATCTATTTGTTCCCCATTTTTAAGACAACATTTGACTTAACGACCTCATAATAGCAACCCACTACACTCTTTTCTGTGTATGTTGGTCTTTGTTGTAAATTTTTCCTAGATGCTGGTCACAAAACTCGCATCAAGGTCAAAGAAAAGTACACCCAAATAATAATATAGAATATGGTGCAGGGTCAGAAAAAATTAAAGCAACGTATGCAACCCAACATAGACCAATATGTATAGAAATGTGTAAAAGGTTGTTATATAGATGTTTGTCTGAAACAGTGTCTTAAAAATCGAACTATTTAGAAAAGTTATCCATTTCAATGGGCACTACCAATTTGTTTGTGCAGAACGATTCTCTCCCTCTAATTGTAGAACAAGCATAGATAGATAGATAGATAGATTTATTTTAGTATATCACAGATGTACAACATGGTTAAAAGAAACATGATGCATACATATACAGATAATTAGATGTATACACAAGTTTATAAACCATGATATGCACATCAATACCAAGGATGACACAAACAAGAGGGCCATGATGGCCCTTTATCGCTCACCCGAGTACAACTGCTTTTAACAAAGTTGCTAGAAATAATCGAAACAACCTTTCTGACAAATTTCCAGGATATTTGGGCTGAAAATGTTACCTCTAGAGTGTTAACAAGGTTTTTCCATATTTGGGCTCTGTGACCTAGTTTTTGACCCCAGATGACCCATATTCGAACTTGAGCTAGAAATCATACATACAACCTTTCTGACAAATTTCCAGGATATTTTGGCTGAAAATGTTACCTCTAGAGTATTAACAATGCATTTCCATATTTGGACTCTGTGACCTAGTTTTTGACCCCAGATGACCCATATTGAAACTTGAGCTAGAAATCATCAAAACAACCTTTTTGACAAATTTCCAGGATATTTGGGCTGAAAATGTTACCTCTAGAGTGTTAACAAGGTTTTTACATATTTGGGCTCTGTGACCTAGTTTTTGACCCCAGATGACCCATATTCGAGTTTGACCTAGAAATCATCAAAACAACCTTTCTAGCAAATTTCAAGGATATATGGGCTGAAAATGTAACATATAGAGTGTTAACAAGGTGTTTCCATATTTGGGCTCTGTGACCTAGTTTTTGACCCCAGATGACCCATATTCAAAGTTGGACTAGAAATCATCGAAACAACCTTTCTGACACATTTCCAGGATATTTGGGCTGAAAATGTTACCTCTAGAGTGTTAACAAGGTTTTTCCATATTCAGGCTGTGTGACCTAGTTTTTGACCCCAGGTGACCCATATTAAAACTTGAGCTAGAAATCAACCAAACAGCCTTTCTGACAAATTTCCAGGATATTTTGGCTGAAAATGTTACCTCTAGAGCCTTAACAAGATTTTTCTATTTTTGGGTCATGTGACCTAGTTTTTCATCCGAGATGACCCATATTCGAACTCGTCCGAGTAATTACAGGGACAAACATCCTGACCAAGTTTTGTGACAATTGAGGCAAAAATGTGACCACTAGAGTGTTAACGAACTGTGTGGACGGACGACAGACGACGGACGACGGACATTCATCGATCCTAATAGCTCACCCTGAGCCAGCTCAGGTGAGCTAAAAGGGGAAAAGTGATTCTCCCTTATTTCCATCGTGGTCCTTATACAGCGACTGAAGGTCTGACATCATATTTGGTAACTGGAATAACAAACTAAGAATATGTAAATAGTTGAGAAAAATAGTAAAAAATACCAATCACAGTACCTCTGAATGATCATGATGGAAATAATTTGGACGTTCGTCACGTCGGAGGGTGTTGTGAATGATCACCGAGTACCACGATGAAACGGCACATCACTATGATATTTGTTCAGTCTCAAACCTTACAGGGCCCATAAGAAACAGCGCAAAAGGTCTCATCTAAGTTATTTTCATATATGTGATCTTCTGTCGTCTTCCGCTTTCCTCGACAAATTGCGAGCCTGCTGATATTTACTTGTAAGAACTAAGTTCTAATTTTGTACTCCCCAAGTTCTAAGTCAAAACGGCCCTAAAAGGCTTCTGTAAATATAGGATATCTATTTTAAACATTTAAGGGATAGGGACATCGAGTGTTTACTGCGACAATAAACTGAAGTCGCGAGGATTTCCACATGAATGTGTAAGACAGAGAGCAAAAACGATTTGTGTGAAGACGCATGAAGCGAGACACGTTCGCATGTTCAAGAAAATAGTGCTGCTTGTTCGGAACCCGTATGACGCATTGCTTTCCTATGCAAACTTTGCAAAGGCAGGACACACTGGTCAACCTTCGAAACAAGTTTTAATTCAAGGTATAAACCATTCTTCTTGCGATAGGTAGACAGCCGCGTTTTGGTAGTCACGTGACTAATCGCCACTGTGTCACGTCACTAACCGCCATTATGTCATGTGACTATCCGCCACTGTTTATAACGAACATTAAGAGCTTACTTTGAATTTTTTGAGAATTGCCATTAGCATAAAAACGATAATTAACCGTAGTCGCCCTTTCAGCATGTTTGACATCATTCTTACTTAAGAAATGAAACCCTTGACCTAAAAAAACCCTTACACGTTTCATACACGTTTTGCATTTTATTGGACTAAAGTTTAAAGTTAGCTTAAACGGGCACTCCCTGCATCTAGCAGATTTGTTCACAAAACAAGAATACTGTACTCAGTGTATTTAAATGGTAAATAAATACAATTTTAAGAACAATGTACATCTGTATATCGAAAAATACCGCATGCCACAGCAGTGAACCTCGCAATTCCTTAAAAAGCTAATGATTTAAAAAAACAAACTTAGGAAACATATCTTTAAATGTTCCAGTCATTGTGGTTTTATACTTAGCCCGTCTAATAGTTTATAATATTTAAAAATCTGATTAATCTCTATTATATATATATGTATGTCTGCATGTTAATGTTGTTTATGTCCAGTGGTCAAATAACTTTATGACTTGAAGCATTACACGCTGTGTTTCTATACGTTTTCTTTCATAATTCATTCAGCGGAACATGTGTCTTCTATTCAACAGCAACCTATTTATACCAAGTCCGGAGGATACAAATGTATATCTAGCTCTTAGTGTATATTTATGGATAATGACCCGGTTACTTTCAGGCGCACTATGTCTAAAATTTTGAAAAAGTACTATGGCTCAATAATGTCTAAAGCACGTTACGAGACCTTTCCCTCTAAATATTAGTTTTTGAATGCAGCTCAGTTGGAGCTATAATTTATTCATACATGGATGCATTTTAGATTTGGACCGACTATCAAAACTAGCATTGTCGTTATGACGATCGACCTAGTCCAAAATTGATGAATTTAACCACTAATTCGTCCACTATTGATAAATCGTATTAGATCCATTATACAAGTATGTCTATTCAATGACAAATGTTAATATATTTGTTGAGAAAGTTATAATGAAAAACATTTATCACAGAACAGATTTAGAATAAATATTTCTTTGTTCGCATTTCATGTTGTATGGGTTTTGTATAAATACTGATCCGTGACTCAAGCGGGTTTATATCGATTATTATTAGGTCCACTGGACAAAGTCCAGCAGAGCGTATGTGGTTGTGGTTTGTCCGTCGTACGTCTGTCCGTAAATCTTTCCTTGATAACACTCTTCGGATCACAATTTTCATTTGACTTTCATAAAGTCGCCTGTAACCTGTAGTTGATCCCTATTGTTTTTGGAAGGTCAAGGTCACAGTGACCTCCGAAAGAGTTTCATTGATCACAATTTTCATTTAACTTTAACAAACTTCCCAGAAGGATGCCTACAACATGTAGATGAGCTCAGTTGACGTTGGGGTCAGTGGGCCAACGGTCAAGGTCACAGTGACCTCCGATAGATTTTCCTTAATAACATTCGAAAGGTCACAATTTTCAAAAACTTGCTCGAAAGGTGGCATGCAACCTGAAGATGATACCTACCGTATTGGGTTCAGTGGGTCAAAGGTCAAGGTCACAATGACCCGAACTTTGAAATTCTTTTCTACTCAATATCTTGAGATCTATATGACATACACAACATGCCCAGTCACGCAGAATCCTGCGTTTTTCACGCAGAAAACATGATGTGCACGCAAATTTTTCAATGTCCGTGCGTGCAGGTACGCATCTTTGTTGTGGCCAGCAAATGAACGAATTCGGCTCATAAATTGGTGGTCGGTAACCTAAAATCGGGAAACGCTTGCTTTTCAGTTGAAAATTAATAAGCGCCCCGCGGCAAACTCTGTGCAATCTAGACTACTCGTATTACGTCACATTTTCAAAATGGCGAACAAATGAACCTAAGAAGCTTCCTTCAGACTCAGGGTCGGAATCAGCGTAAGTTGTCAAAGATCGTATTCCAAAACGGCAGCATAGTGATTAGTTTTCATCTGTATAAATTAGCACCGTTGCTAGCTAAGCCTAACGCATATCAATTGCCGGGGATTTACCGCGAAGCTTGTGTTCCGCTTCGATCATGCGGAAAGTTTGCTGTCAGTGTCAGCTGATTTGTCATGTAACCAGTTATTTTTGTATATGAACAAAACCAAATATTTTTATCTTTTAGGACATTGGACCTGTTCAGGCCATATATGCTTTGTTTCTTTGCTTCATGACTGTCAGTTTATTTAACAACAATGACTTTGATGAGAGAGACTGGTCCTTGGTCCTATTTCTATAAATTAGACCTCACATTACTTTTAGTTATAATACCAGTCCATATCTTCATGTTTTAGGAAAAAAGTACCAGTGTACCCAGATTTTTAAGCCTGTACCCACTTTTTCCAAAACCAGTGGGTACAGGTACCCACATTTTAAAAATCCTGTGGGCATGCTGATACAGTCTTCAAATTTATAGGATGACTAGTTTGACTTAGTAGACGATTTCCTGATTTTGGGGACAGTGAGTCAAGGGTCAAGGTAATAATGACCTCCGTTAGCTTTTCCTTGATAACACTCTACAGGTCACAATTTTCAACTGACTTTCATGAGCCTTTCTCAGAAGGTTGCATGTAATCTGTATATGATTCCTATTGTTATGGAGGCAGTGAATCAAAGGTCAAGGTCACAATTATCCGAACTTTAAAAATTATTTCAGCTCAATAGTTTGTGATCTAGATATCAACAACAGTATTCAAACTTCATAGGTTAAGTGGTTTTACTGAATAGATCGTCCCTACATTTTTGGGGTCAGTGGGTCAAAGTCAAGGTCACAATGACCTCTGATTATAAAAGACTACAAAACGTACTCATAACAGTCAAGTCAGTCCAGTAGAGCGATACTGGCCCTTTAAGGCCACTTGTATTTATTTAAGATATATTCCCTTTAAAATGGCCATATCGAATTAATTTTAAGATTGAACACAGTAAATACTTTGAAAACATGTAACAAATAAGCTTTATCCAGTCCTGTCTTTTACTAACAGATATAAATGTCAAATTTCTTAACAAAAAAGCAGAATTTTTTAATTGAATAGGTTAGTCAAAAAACAGATTTTCCGGATATTCAATGGGAATAGAACTATTTCACATGTTCATACATATTTGTTAAACTTGGCAATTTACAGTATTATAGTAGATGAATCAGTGATTAATGTTTTTCTTTAAAATACGATACTAGGGTACTATTACTTTAAAGACTGTTACCAACCACTATTCTAAGTCACATTCATGGTAACATGAAACACTGTGTTGATTTTATCCAGTAGTAATGAAAAAGCATTGATCTGAAGTTTCATTGAAACATTCATTTAATTCATTAAAGGTTATAATTACGACGTGAATTTGATGTCATACAAAATCTAGTGAATGGGGTAATGCATGGGGCGGTAAGCATTTTTGGAATAATTGCACGTCGGGAGTAGTAGCAACGTTTTTTAAACTGAATGTCTGGTTCAAGGTAAACAATATAAAGACAAAGACAGTCGATTTCTATCATTCGATGTAACGTTTGATGATGAAAATTATTATTGCGTGTCAAATACATATGCTCCAAATAGCTCCAAAAATCGAGCGCCATTTTTCAAATCAATAGAAGAATCGAAGCATTGCAATATTAATAGAAGGTGATTTCGAAAGATGTGATCTTGCGAAAACGCGATAAGCAGTTTAATAGCCAACACTTTTCTGGTAAAACATCAAATTTAATTCGTTAGATATTTAGGTTAAATTAACTGCATACAGAAGTTTTAAAACTGTTTCGTCATTTTATACATTTACTTTCAAGTTTCGTTTATGTACTGTAACTACTGGGTGTACGTGTCGTTCACATATGAAATACATTGAGGAATGTAATGAAATAAATTCCAGTACTAAACTATATCCTGACCCAACATCATATCAACGTCTCAATTTAGACCGACTTGAAAAATTTTGTTTCTATTTTTAGTACATGACCTTCTAGCTGATTTTCCTGAAATAAGAACACAATGTCTATATTTAAATCGGACTTTACCAACTGATAAATACGCGAACTTACAACAACGAAAACGCGATAACATGATGATAATAACGCGATAGTACGATAACGAAAATGCGGAAATACGATAATACGATGATGAGAATGCGAACAACTATTGTGTTTTCTACGGGATTCCGTTAGGGCCATTGCCTTTGAATACGCGATACTCGATAGTACGATGATGAAACACGAAATCTCGAGACTACAAAAACGAAAACGCGATAACACGATGATGATAACGCGATAGTACGATAACGAAAATGCGAAAATACGGTAGTACGATGATGATAAAGAGAAATACTATTGTGTTTTCACCATCGTACTGTCGCGTTTACATCATCGTAATATCGTGACATCGCGTTTTCGTTATCGTACTGTCGTACTATAGCGTTATCATCATCGTACTGTCCTAAAACTATTATCATTAAATGTATGTGGAATAAGTGCGAAGTCACTCTCGTGTCTGCTTCCCGGAAAAAAACCAGTACTTGTGTCATATGAGGAGGTACGGTCGTGACCTTTTTGGGACTCGAACCCGCAACCTCAAAGATGAGCGGCAGACACCTCACCGAATAATGATAAAGGCTTTTTGAGAATGGAACCTCGATTATTAATTGTAAATACAAAATGAGTTTTGGTAGGTAAGTGCCTCTAGCTTTTCATTTACGGACAGTTTACCCATAACCATTGTTTCTTGGCCGAACCAGTACTACGTGTAGATCCATATCCTCCGTAATAAACTGGAGTGTGTTGCTCACGCAAAGAAACAAACATGTTCCGTAGCAATGCTCGAACCCACGAAGATGTATTGCATCTGTATAAGCTGGGATTAGAGGGATATTTCATCAGGACAGACGTGTTTGTCACCAGGTGATATTAAGTTTTGATAATTTTAAATCAACTTTAAGCTTTGAAGAGCGTAAAGGTATAATGTCCGCCTTTGCCAAATAATGAAGGGACTAATGCCCCCTTGTGCAAAATTGGGCTGCAGGGGTTGTTTAACGCAATTGTTGCTCGCATTCCTCACACGCCACATTCTGTAAGTATAAATACATTTAAATTACATGTTATAT
Organism: Saxidomus purpurata; assembly: GCA_022818135.1. Lineage (NCBI taxonomy): Eukaryota > Metazoa > Mollusca > Bivalvia > Venerida > Veneridae > Saxidomus > Saxidomus purpurata. The sequence continues at coordinate 48,316,182 of JAFMSR010000001.1, read as the reverse complement.
AAATAAATTTATAAGTAAAGCAAAATCATGTGTATAGTTTATACTAATTTAATTTAGATCGATTGTGAAGAAATCTTGAAGCTTTTGGAGTCACTCTCGAGTCCGCTTCCTGGAAAAACAGTACTGGTGTTGTAACCCCGGTTGGGCTCGAACTCGCAACCTCCTAGATGATCGGCATACACCTGGACTACTACCACCCTCTAATGTTTCATAATATAGGATAACTAGATATAATTATTGATTTTTGTGACAAATTGAATAATATTAAAACCTCGTTCTCAAAACGTTATATTAGGACCCAGTTTAAACTGAAATGGGGTTAAAGTGGGTTAGGTTTATACAGACAATCGTGCCTTGCTTCTTATAGTACTATATCGGTATGTTTCCTGTGAAGCTAAACATTTTATCGCATATAATGCTTTATAAGAAGTCGTTAAAAAACAAGTTAACCAATAATATACAGTCGCAGCAGAATTAGTTTTGTGTCACAGTGGTAATTATTAGTGATTTTATACCTAATAATATTTGCACGAGTTGTACATGAAATGTAACAACTCAGTCATGTGATCATATAGTATCAGGTGTAAATGGAATTTTAACATAATAACTGGTGATTGGTTTATCTATAACACCTGATCAAACATCCCACCGTTTCTCGTGCTTTGGGGGATTTTGAATTCACACAGTTGGACATATACAAAGCTAGGATAAACATGTAGTTTTCCTAGCCACATTTATTTATGATTCAAACAGTTATGTATTACAGATCAGTTAAATCCAGGTTTTCCATTGTCCCAATTCCTTTGGCTTGTCCATCAATATCAGTTATTAATTAATTTGGTAATTAATACATTTAGTTAAGTTCCTTTAATCCGAATCTTGTTTACAAGTACAATGTAATAACTGTTACTGTCTTAAAGCTGCTCGCTCTCGGTTACCATTGAATTTTTTATTTGTTTTAAATTGACATACTTATACTTAATTATAAAATTAAAGGCTAGAATCAAAATATAAGCAAAAATCTATGTAGGAATTTGCAGAAATCGATTGTAAATGTCGGTAACACGGCACCGCTACACTATATGTTTATATTGGAATTTCAAAAGCGTTTGCAACGCTTTTGAATTTGGTAGCGTATTATTTAAAATTTAGAAATATACGTGACAGGAATTTATACTTTTTATATGACTATATGTTCTAAAATACGTTATTTACAAACAGTTTAAAGAACTTTATTTTTTTACCAAAATCTGAGAGCGAGCAGCTTTAAAGTAATTCATCTATTTCAGAAACGTCTGTCCTAAATTATTGTTGTGCAATAATTTGCTTTTGCTTTTAGTTGCTTTTATATGTTTTTATTTGCTTTACGTTTATTCTTGTTTTCTTATATTTGTAGGTCACCCTTTTAAGTCAGTATGACTTATTGAACCTACAAAGGAAATAGAAAAATATTACAATTACATAAACATAAAGTGGTAGTAACTCTAGCACTCCAAACCCTAAGGTAGTGCAGCAGCATAGTACATGTAGTCAGGTTTATAATACATCTGATTCTAATACTCTTGTTTTAAAACAGCTTCAAGAGCTTATGAGTAGAATGAAGGTGTTAAAAAGTAAAATGGAGTCTTCTTTAGTAAGTAACTCAAACTCTCACTCAACAAACCAACAGTCTTACAACAAAGATAGTGGTAGTGATTATTAGTAGGGGTATGTACAACAACCCTGGTCAAACTAGAAGTCGTGGTAGAGGTTACGGCAGAGATTACGACAGAGGTTATAGCAGAAGGGGAAACAGTACAGGTAATACTGGCGGCCGTGGTAATACTTCTGCATGTAGGGCAAACAGACGAACATGACTTCACGGAAACAATGTTGAGCCAAAAATGTAATATTGAATATGCAGAAGAAGATAGTACAAACCCTACTGTTTTAGATAGAATGGTTGATTCTTCCAATGTTAGTTCAAATACTATTTGTGGTGTAGAAACAAATGGGTAAATAAACACAGGTTCTACAATTTCAGAAGAATTATCTCATTCACTTAAACCTCTGCCTATTTTACATGACACAGCCGAACTTGGTTTGGCAGTTGAAAGTGCCACAGCTAACCAGTTACATTACAAAGGTTACATCGCGGCGGATATTTCTGTCCCACAACAGTGGTTCTTTCTGCATACCGGTATTAGTTGTTCCTACTACAGAGTATGGTAACAACGTTCCTGCAATTGTAGGCACAAATTTGATCAGGTTGTGTAAAGCGAGTAGAAATCTTAGACTTCCATCCTTCTTTCTAACCAGAACAACGTGAAAAGAAACGGACTACTTGAAGGTCTAATGCATTTCTTTCAAATGCTGCCTGACTTCTTCTACCATACCTGGGGGTATTCTCCGGTATGCATCTTTAGATGGAGTATCGTCAGACAATTTGATTTTATGCTGTACGATATTTGCTCTTCCTAAATCTGTTAAACCAGAATGAAGATATGTGACCAATTTCCTAAAACTTTCTTAACTCAAAGCAATTGATCTGGAGTTAAATTGTCCTTATCAATCTTAACGTCCATTTCCCAGGGTGGATGACCTACGTGACTTTTGGATAAATGCGACGACCCAAAATATGAACAAATCGTCTCGATTCAGGTAGGTTTTTTGACGATCACTTTCTAAATACTGGGAGAATTTTTGTATGTATATTTTGGTCAGGAATAACAGGAAAAATTTAATATTTTCCAGGCAGTACTTTATAACCGAGGAAAGCACTCTTCATGGCGGGGTTTATGCTGAAAAAAAAACGAAAATTCTCCCAGTATTAAGAAAGTGATCGTCAAAACACCTACCTGAATCGAGATGATTTGTTTATATTTTGGGTCGTCGCCTTTATCCAAAAGTCACGTAGGTCATCCACCCTGTCTCCTCCAATTGTGAAGTTTAAGGAGTTGACGATTGCGTTGAAGAAGGATTCCATGAATCTACCACCTTAACACTGTAATGAACACAAAATAGATTTTGGCGGAATATTAATGAATATTAAGGTTACAAACTCCGACAGGTACTCTAACAGTACTACCAGAAGACTTTAAAGAAACCACTCTATGGCATATGGTAGGACCTCCTGATAGGGCAGCATCAATATGTTCAGTGACTGCCTACTTAGTGCCATCTACCTTTCTATAAAACCATGAATAGATTTGACCTCATTTGGTTGTATTCTGATACCATAATTGTTTGTAGTTTTAACAGATATACTACCATCTAAACTATCCAAAGCAGTTTGCTATTCACCTGGTATACTACCATGTACACTACTCGCTTTACACAACCTGATCAAATTTGTGCCTACAATTGCAGGAACTTTGTTACCATACTCTGTAGTAGGAACAACTAATACTGGTATGCAAAAAGAACCACTGTTTAAAAATGGGACAGAAATTTCACCTTAACTTGAAAGTGAAATAATAACAATACAAACAATTTCATAAAAACCACACGGTGTGATACTAAGTAAAGGCTTCATATGAGTTTCCGGACAATGCTAACACACTCAGTATTGGTATCTGAAAAAGAATCAAGAATGCAGCCGGTACAATGATTGGGTCACCCTACCTACATGTCTCCTTCCACACCCTGACACCATTCAGACAAAAACACTGTGAACAGTCAACACTTGCCCTTTGTGCAAAACGCCTTGCCCAGTATTTTGACAAAAGAAAACCTATGATTACCTATGTAACGCCACAGCTGTCTATGTCTTTTTGTCTTGTCCACTCCGTGTCTTATTATGTCAAATTGTTGCGTGATTGTGTCAGGAAGACGTTTCATCATGTCCACTAATCATGTGATCTTGTCTATTCATTGTGTGATTATGTCAAATAGCCGTGTTGATTTGTCCATGTCACTGTTACTCAAGGTCACTGTTATTCAAATTAGATTGAAAGAAAAAAAATCAATTTTTATTTTTTTAAGCACGGGAGGGGGGTCAAGGTGATTGTTTAATTCTACAATTTCTACAGGCACCGTTTAAACCTGCTTTGAGTCGTCTTGTTGTTTTCTGTAAGGCTGGTAGGGGATGCACCCCGACCCCTATCACGCTATGTACGGGGCAGATAAAAGGGGTAATCCGAATTAGGCCTCAAGAAAAAAAGAATTCATTAAAACATATTCAGACAAAGTCTGTGACAAAATATGAAACATGACAAACCTTATGTTTGTAGTTAGGGGCCTATATATGTGTTGTGAATTTGTTCGTTGAATGCTTATTTAAATAACATTGCACAAATAATTCTATCGATTCTCCTACTTCATTATATAGCATACTTAAACTTAACATGCCTGCATCACTAGCTCTACAAAATTTACTATCGATTGGATGATTTAAGCATGAACTGATTTCTTTTTCCAGCCAGTGACAAGATGTTCAATCACTCGCTCAGATGGTACATCAATCTGACTAGAGCCGTAATCGGAAAATTCAAAGGGCCCGTGCATGTCGTGCAATATGAGAAAGTTAAATCGGATATGGTGACTGAGTTAAGAAGTCTTGCTACGTTTTTAAATGCAAACATAACCGATCGTGATATAGACTGCACTGTGAAGATTCAGGAGGGAACTTATCATCGGCGGACGAATGACTCTCAACATATTGATCTCCTGCGGTCTGTTTATAACAGGGAGAAGCTGTTACGGCTACGTGAAGGTGCTCGAACTCACGAGAAAATACTTAAAGAGGCTTATAATATAGACTTAGATTTAGGTGGTACTGCAGAAAAAGTACTGTTTAATTCCTCGGAAAGTTAATATTTAATTTTACCCCCACAAAACGAAGTTAGGGGGGTATATAGGAGTGATGGTCGGTCTGTTGGTTTTCATGGTTTCCGGATGATAACTCATGAACGACTTTACCCTTTTGAATAATTTTTGGTACACACGTGCAACTTCATGAAATACAGGTCAAGTTCAACTTTGGAGTCAGTAGGTCAAAGGTCGAGGTCACAGTGACTCTGAACGGTAAAACAGTTTCCGGATGATAACTCATGAAAGTTTTGACCGATTTAAATAATTTTCGGTACACAGCTGTAACATCATCAAATACAGGTCAAGTTCGACTTTGGGGTCTGTAGATCAAAGGTCAAGGTCACAGTGACTCTGAACTGTAATGTAAAACAGTTTCCGGATGATAACTCATGAAAGGCTTGACCGATTTAAATAATTTTCGGTACACAGCTGTAACATCATCAAATACAGGTCAAGTTCGACTTTTGGGTCAATAGGTCAAAGGTCAAGGTCACAGTGACTCTGAACTGTAGTGTAAAACAGTTTCCGGATGATAAAAAACCTATTAAATTGAACAATAATTGATAATTTCTAACCTTACACATTTTGTATGCTATTAAAACAATATATTTATACAAGTTATTGTATAATAACTCAACTCTATGTCCTTGTGGCCATTCCTTTCTTATGGTTGCCATACTTCTGTGACAAAGCTGTATTGGGGGGGGGTGTATAATTCGTCACTCTTGTGACAGTTCTAGTTTTATCAAGTATTAAATTGTGTTTAAATAATGATTCAACGAGTTTTAAAGATGATCGCTCTCAGATTTCGGTAAAATATAAAGTTCTTCGAACTATCTGAAATGAACATGTTTTAGGGCGAATGATCAAATAGAAAGGTTCCATAATAGAAAGGACAAAGTATTTCTGTATTTTCTTAATAATACGCTACCAAAGTATAAAGCGTTATAAAGCACAATGAGAGAAAGTGCCGTGCACAAGAACCATAACTCTATCTTGACTAATTACGGAGTTATTGCCCTTTGTTACTTTTCCTTATCCGTAACATAACTTGAAAACTACTAGTTGGAATTCAATATAACTTCATACAATAGTCAAGCACAGTAACAGGAAGTGTAGTGTACAAGAACCATAAGTCTATCTTGACAAATTACAGAGTTATTGCCAAGAACCATATCTCTATTTGAGTTTTTTGCAAGGTATTCTATTACTACTAGCTTCTATAGTCAATAAAGCGGTCTTTCTGGGGGATTAATTACATTAAGGTAGCGATCTAGGGTCGTTTGAGTGGAGATAAATCACCCATTTAGACAATAATTGTATTATATATTTTGTATCTTTTATATAGATTATGAAAAAACCAAGTCGTTTTTTTTTAGTTTGGTTTTAAATATTGTATGATATTTTATAAATTTCGTAAAATTTTGAGCAGCGATATTAAACCCATATTTTCCATTTCTGACCTCTTGTTACGTATTTAACGATAATTAATCCCCTGACCAATTTATCAAAATGCCTGACACGGATCTCTCCGTAATTAAATTATCCTTAAACTAGTCCAAACCCCATGTTAATCGACCCCAAAATTAACAAAATTATGCTTGTTCAAAGTTGACATATCTTCCTTCAAAGTAATGGTCAAAAATGCCTATTTCTAACGACACACATAATTTGATTGGATTATATGAAACAAAACCCGTTTAAATGCATCCAATTATACGTAAGTACAATTATTTGATCATCCATACAAGACTTAACCCTGTCACATCAGAAAAATTACAAGATCCGCCCACAGAATCATTTTAATGCGAGAATTACAACTTTTTCTATGTGATTTATTGCCACTACGGTATTTAGACAAGACGGTCACGTGATTATCTTAAGTATTTGAGGTACACAGCGGGGAAAATGGAGAAAGTTGAACGAAAACTAGAGTCAGCGGGGTAATTGATAATTATTACACTCGAAGCTGTTGTAAACAACTTGAAAAGATGTAAATGGTTTTTTTATATAAAAGTAAACAAATTTAATTTGTTTAAATTTCGATTTTATCCGAAAAAAAGTAATTCGTTTAGTAATCTGAGCTAATAAGGCGATTAATAAAATTTGGCAACATCTGTAAATAATAAGCACAATTATAATGCACTGGCCTTCGTGCAACTGTTTTATACAAATTATTAGATATCATAATAATAAAAGGTTCTGAACATTGTTAAACAGAATGACTTTGTCAAAAACGCAAATTCATGTGAATACTGTGATAGCTTACCTGTACTTTTGTGAATAATTTTCTTTGACTAGAATTATTTTAAATGTGTTCGAATTATAACAAAATCTTATTGCATTTTTTGCCTTTTGTTTCTCTTGTTTCCCATGTTTACTAATACAAATTAAAAACAATCTCAATTATAATTTCTGAATTGCTAAGCGTACATATCTAACTATCGAAACAATTATCTATTCAAATCAAATCAAATCAAATATCTTTATTCACTCAAGACATGTAAACATGACAACATGAGGTATAAAGAACATAGTAATACGAGGCATAGTCAATACTAATGGAAATAATCTAACACAATTAAATATCGGAAGATAGTAGAAACAATTTACTATATAACCAAAGTACATAAACTTCTACATACATATTTAAAAAGATTACCGTTCTATTCTTCTATTCTGTGGGAGAAAAACCAATTCAAAGTACAGACAGAGTATATGTATATTCAATTAAACACACATAATATATGTTTAACAAACTCGCAGAATTTCCTGCATTCGGTCTTATTTGATATTGTCATAGTCATTGCTTTTCTAAAGGTAATGATATTTGGTCTAATGTAATAGTCAATTTTAAGTAACTCTTTTCTTTTATTTTTAAAAAAATTACAACGTAAACGATAATGAAATTCGTCACCTAATCCGGAATTACATTTAGTGCATATTCGTTCATTTAAAGGGGTGCGATTCCAAGTTCCAGTCTCTATCGGTAACCTGTGACCACGTGTCCTAAATTTGATAAGGTAAAACAAATATTTTGGTGGAGTGTTTATTAGATAATTTTCAAAACAAAATTCGCTTTTAAACAATTTATAATTCATACATTTGCTTGAGTTAACGAGTGTTTTGTACCATTCATTGAGAAATAGGTCAGACAGTTTTTGTTGGACGGTGAGCTTTAACCATTTCGCATTAGAGAACTCGTGTGTCGACCATATGCCAGAAAGGCCACACTCGATAAGAATATTTTTAACATTGTTAAGCCAAGGGAAATGTTTACGATTATTATTTACTTGGTTGAATCGGTTCAATAAAATGCAGTATAATTTAAAAGTAAGCTTTATTGTTGTTGGAGCAATTGTAGTTGCCCAAAAAGATATAATTCGTGTTTTTATGTCAATAATTAAAGGTTTGACACCAGTTTCTCCGTATACCATACAATTTGGCGTACTGTTTTTCAATTTTAATATCAATTTCAAAAATTTTAGTTGGACCCTTTCAATAATATCTACATTTCCGTATCCCCATATTTCGCAACCATAGAGGAGAATTGGTTTAACTGTTTTTATAAAAAGCTCAATTTGCATATCTATCGGTAGGGCAAGGTCTCTTGATTTTTTAACAAGTGAATACATTGCTTTAGTAGCTTGCCGGGCTATTGCACGTTTTGCATTAAGAAATGAACCACTTTTACTAAATAATATGCCCAGATATTTGTAATCTTTCGCTATTTCAAGCACTTCATTTTTATATGTAAATCTGTATTGTCTTTGCCTACCTTTTGAAAAAATAACAACATTAGATTTAGTAATGTTCACTTTTAACTTCCAGAGATCACAATACTGTTCATAGATATTTAAAGCATTTTGCAAGTCTTCGGCTGACTCTGATAGGATAACAGTGTCGTCAGCATACAAAAGTATAAATAACTTAACATAATTCAAAATCGAGTTGTTCGTTTCTTGATTTTTACAGGTAACTCCATTAACTGTTTGGGCAGAATTAAAAAACTCATGAAGGTCATTCAAATACAGGGAAAATAAAATTGGGGACAAATTCTCCCCTTGACGCACGCCAATGTTACATATAAAAAAGTTAGATTTTTGGCCATTTACCATTACACATGACTTTGCATGATCATACATATTTTTAATAACATTTAGAAATTTTCCTTGTACATTATAAGAAATAAGTTTGCCCCAAAGACCGTCGCGCCAAACTGTATCAAAAGCAGCTTTCAGGTCGAGAAATGCACAAAATAACGATTTTTTAATATTGCCTAGATATTCTATCAGACATGACAAAACGAACATGTTATCTAATGTAGAGTGATGCTTCCTGAAACCTGCTTGGAACTGGTTAATGATATCATTTTTATCCGAAAAAGTTTTTAGTCTAGTATTTAATATTGCCGTAAAAAGCTTTCCTAGACAGCTAAGAAGTGTAATTGGTCGGTAGTTGGATGGGTCGGTTGGAGAGCCTTTGTTTTTATATATAGGTTGTATTACCCCAATTGTCCAAGATTTTGGTATAACCCCTGTCGTAAAAACAATATTGAAAAGTTTTACATATATATCTTTCATCAAAGGCAACGATATTTTGATATGTTCATTCAAAATTTGGTCTAGACCATTGGCTTTATTGTTTTTTAGAGATTTTACAGCAAAATCTATTTCTTCGTAGGAAATCGGTCCATTTAGTTCAGTGTTTAAATTGTTAAGAATTTCTACAGGTATTTCGTAATTTTCATCGTTTTCATTGTCCAAATTTATGTTTTTAAAATGATTATAAAGAACATTTAAATCAGCTTCTTGTTTGATTTTTTTCTACCACTTAAAGCTCTCCAGAATTGTTTTGGAGAAGACTTCTTTAATTTTTTAATTCTCAAAATATTCTTACGTTTATACTCTAAGTTTGTTTTATTAAGTATTTTCTTGTAATGCTTACTCTTTGTATTTAAATTTATTCTGTTTTGATCTGTTTTTCTTAATTTGTATTGAAATTTTGCCCTATGAAAATCTCTCCTAGAGTTTTTACATTCTAAATTGAACCATCTAGGTGTATTTCTTTTACTAGAATTGGTAGGAGCTTTTCGATGTAAATAACCAAAACTTGCTTTTGCACTTTCAATAAAAACATTAGAAATACTGTCTACAATACCTTCCAAATTTTCAATATTAGCAAAATTATTCCTTTCTATGTCATGTAGAGACTCATACATTTGATTGATTTTGTCTAAGTCAATATTTTCTACAAAAGAATTTAATTTTTCTGAATTCCAAAGATTGACAGAGTCCACATGGTCACTGACAGCAATTTTACTAGCTACATTGTTTAAGTTTAGGTTCAGTTTAATAGGGTTGTGAACATCAGAATACAAGGGGCAAAACTCTAAAACTTCTAACAAATTTACATGTTTAAAAAGAGAATTTGAACATACAATAAAATCAACACAACTTGTACCTCTACATGTTGTTTTGCCTTCTAAGTCACCTTTAGTGCGCCCATTTAGAATAAAAAAATTGTTAAATTGAACAAAATCAATAAATTTATAACCATAATTATTACAACCTTTATCTAAAGATTTTCTCTCTACAGAAATATTTGTATTTTTGAGATGATCAAACTCAGATTGAAATTCATAAAATAAATCATCTAAGTCATTTTCATGTAAAAATTCAAAGTCAGGGCATGTATAGTCCTTTAAATCTTTAATTCGAGAATTCCAATCTCCAATCAGACAAATAGATGAGTACTTATTATTAAAAGAATCCAATTCATTTTGAATTTCTGTAAAAGGATCTTCAACAGAAAAATCAGAATTTTCCGGTGGCACATAAACTACACCGTATAAAATATCGTTCGTCTTGGTAAATTTCTTAGATAAAACGAACCAAAGAACAAGTTTACTTGGTGTTTCTATAGTACATACATACGGCTTAAGATAATTTTTTATACCAATACAAAGGCCACCTGAACGCCGTTTCATTATCTCTTTCCTATGCTTAAAAAATAGATCAAAATTTTCTAAATTCATTGTACAAAGAGAATCAAGTTTTGTCTCCTGAAATAAAATAATATCAAAATTTTGAACAAAATCGCAAAATTCAGGACAAATTTGTTTACTTAGTAAACCACACGTATTCAGTGACAAAATAGAAATACCTTCATATAAGTAGTCACAATTTGATATTGATTGGTTATCTAATAGCGAGTCATTCGTTCCGCTTATAACTTCATGGTCAACAATATCGCTGACCGATAAACAATTACACTGTGTAAAACTATAATGTTCTACAGGTAAATCTCCCAACCTGTCCTAGAAGTTGACATCGGTAGGATCTACTGAACTGACTGTCGTCTGCTGAGGAGGCCCTGCAACAGAATATATGTCAAGAGTTTTAGCAAAAGTTTGTTCACTTGCAGAATTTTGAAAATTTGAATCAACTTCACAAACACGTTTTACTTGGGTGTCCATGCTATTTTCAAGTGGGGAATTTGCCTTGTGTTTATTCTGTTGCTCAGTTTGGCGCAGTGGTGCGTATCTGTTTGGCGTGGTAAAGTCAACTGATCGCTGCGCCTTGTCCCTAGATCGTTCAAATTCGGCCATGGTTTTGGTTGGGTGTTGTGCACCAGCTTTTCCGGAACTTGTAGCCCATGCAGCTCTCGAACTAAATTTTGCATTAGTGGTCGAACCAACCGATTCTGTAACAGAGTTTGTGTTGGAGTTTGGGTTAACGAAACTCGTATCAAACCACTTCTCGTTATCAGGGTCATAAGTTAATCCATTAACTTTAAGAGTGTCATTCTTAACCAATTCTTAACTTATTCAATACCGGTTGACTCTACCCGTTTATTGATAATCCCTTATCGGCGCCTCAAAAGGGGCGGAGCTATGAACGGTTATTGACACACAGAGAGCGCGACGCTGTCGGAATTCGTACCGATCAACTTTAACGATTCATAAGGCACGTTTTAATTATTTTTTCATCATCACTGATTTCGCTAATATGTAGAAGTTCAACTGAACATATGATAATGCATAAAAACGGAAATTTGCTATAATAAAGCAAATAAGCATCGATAGCTACTTTAAGTGATAGGTCTAGTTTAATTAAGGATACATATCAGACATACATGGATTTAAATGTAATACAAACTACATCTTATTTTCATTTGGCCTTCAATAATGTAAAAGAAAAATTAGATTAAGCCAGGTAAGCGATATAGGACTATCTTGGCCCTCTTGTTTTTATGTGACAATAAGTTATTTTATATTAAAAAGGCGACAGACACAGACAGCAATCCAATCCCTCCATCGCCTGAAACATTTGGATGTTCAGTACACTGCATAATATATCGTCTGATAACCACGACTGCTGATAACACTACAATGAATATCGTGCGATATCCACGACTGCTAATTACACTACATTGTATATCGTCTGATATTCGAGACTGCTGATTACACAACATTGTATAAAGTCTGATATCAGCAACTGCTGATTACTCATTATATATCGTCTGGTATCATAGTCTGCTGATAACACCGGCTGCAGCTAACTCTACATTGTATATCGTCTGATACCTACGACTGCTGACTGCACAACATAATATATCGTCTGATATCCGCGACTGCTGATTATTCAACATTGTATATCGTCAGATATCCATGACTGCTGATTACACAACATTGTATATCGTCTGATATCCACGACTGCTGATTACACAACATTGTATATCGTCTGATATCCACGACTGCTGATTATTCAACATTGTATATCGTCAGATATGCACGACTGCTGATTAAACAGCATTGTTTATCGTAAGATATCAACGACTGCTGATCACACAACATTGAATATCGTCTGATATCCACGACTGCTGATTTTACAACATTGTACATCGTCAGATTTCCACGACTGCTGATTGCACAACATTGTATACCGTCTGAAATTCACGACTGCTGATTACACAACATTGTTTATCGTCAAATTTCAACGACTGTTGATACCACTACATTGTATATCGTCAGATATCAACGACTGCTAATTACACAACATTGAATATCGTCTGATATCCACGACTGCTGATTACACAACATTGTATATCGTCTGATGTCCAAGACTGCTGATCACACAACAGTGTATATCGTCAGATTTTCGCGACTGCTGATTACACAACTTTGAATATCGTCTGATATCCACGACTACTGATTACACTACATTATATATCGTCTGATTTCAACGACTGCTCATATCACGACATTGTATATCGTCAGATATCCACGACTGCTTATTATTCAACATTGTTTATCGTCTGATATCGGCGACTGCTGATAACACTACATTGTATTTCGTCAGATATCCACGACTGCTGATTACAAAACATTGTATATCGTCTGATATCCACGACTGCTGATTACACAACATTGTATATCGTCTGATATCAACGACTGGTGATTACACTACATTATATATCGTCTGGTAATCAGCAGTCGTGGATACCAGACGATAAACAATGTAATATCGTTAGCTGTCAAAAGTCTTTAGTCCTGATTGACCGATAGCGATCACGTGCATGGTCTGCAAAAACACGTCATTTCTGTTATATTTTCGCATTTTTTCACTACATGTTATGAGGCACACGAAATAGTAATATTAGGACCCAGTTTAAGACTACTATTGAGGTCAATATATTGTTGTTCGAACCTGTTAGAAAGTGTAATTGGCCGAGGACAAACCATGCATGGCTGCTTTCTTACGCTACTCTGTCTTAATAGCAGGACTTTACTGTACCATTGCAGGACATAACATGTAATGAAATCAGCAATAGAGTCTACTCCATACTGCATAGCTATATCATTGTTTAACAAACGCTAAGAGTTTTACAAAGTACAATTATTTAAAATGCACAATGCAATATGATATTCCAATAACTTATGGTTCGTTTCTCCTAAGCAATCAGAAATTCTCAAAATTATGTTTTACGGATGCATCGATTTCTTGATTATAATTTTCATGTTGTTATGAAGAGGTTATTGTTAACGTTACATCAATACTAGGTGTTTGTCGTCTTTAGACAAAGTGAGACAAGGTAAAACAAGTTCCTAACAAGTCGCTCAACATGTGTTTATTAGCTCACCATAGTGACCTGTTAGGATCGCTCAAGGTCCGGCGTCCGTAGTACATCGTCCCTTCACATTTTCATTTGAACGATGTCTCCGCATGAAACCACCAAGGCCGATGTTGATGAAACTTGGCAGGGATGTTCATTGCACTATGCCCTATCATATTTGTTCAAATAATGTCATTCCATGCAAAACTCTGTTTGTCATGGCAACGGAAAGGAATTTTTTTTAAATCTTCTTCTCAAGAACAGGAAAGCCCAGAGCTTAGATATTTGGCATGTGGCATTGCCTAGTGCACTACTACAAAGTTTGTTCAAATTATGACCCCGGGTCAAAATTGACCCCGCCGGGAGCCACTTGATTTTACATAGGCTTATATTGGAATAACTTTATAATTATCCAATATTCCTCACAAGTATTGAAGTAGTCTCCCTTTTATCCCTTGGCATGCAGCATTATCTTTACAAAGCCTAAGATATAAGTGAAAACATTAAAGTTTTCCTTTTCTGAAACAACATGATCTAGAGCTTAGATATTTTGCATGTAGCATTGCTTATTGGTCTTATACCAGGAGTGTTCAAATCATGACCCCCGGGTCAAAATTGACACCGCTCAGGAGGTAACTTGATTTGTCAAAGGCTTAATTGACTTTAAAAATATTCTGCTTTGAAACCATAAGGTCTAGAGCTCAGATATTTAGTATGTAGTACTACGTAGTGGACGACTACTAAGCCTTTTCAAATTATGATCCTCTGTTTTCTTCTATCAAACCACAAGGCATAGAGCTTAGATATTAAGCGTGTAGCATTGCCAAGTGGACCTCTATCAAGATTGTTAAAATCATGACCTCGGGTCAAAATTGACCCCTTTTAATTTTACATAGGCTTATGTAGACAGAACTTCAAAACTCTTCTGGGCTAGAATAAAAAAGCCCAGACTTGAATTAAGTTGCGGTGATATTCGCCATGCATGGACAATTTGTGTATTCGACTTACTTAACAAACATGATGAATGAAACTAATCCCTTTTTACAAGCTTCAGAACATTATGCCAGTTTTACTGATATAGCAAGCAGGTCCGGAAACCAGGAATTTGCCGGTATTATTCATAGTACACCGTTGAATCACAGGTGGTGAACAAAAATGTCACGTGACCCCTTATGCAAACGCCGGTAGCAAATTTACTCCGACTCAGGTAATCATCCTGGGGAAGCATTTGGCAATCAATTCGAAATATGATGATATTGTGGTTGGTTCATATCACAAGTTTCATATGTTATCAGTGTATTTTAATTTGAAGACCCTGATGTATTTACTATAAATAATATGCAAAATACTCTTACATGTACCGCTTCATGCTCTCTTTTGAAAAGAATTGCTTCTCGAAGTATCTCTTCCTAGACATTCATGTCGCCGCTCATGTATTTTCAACCCTCATGTCCTTTTGAACACATTTCCACAAACGCGGCAAACAGATGACATCTAAAAAAGACAATGACAATCTTAATGCCGATGATTTTTAGTTTACTTCGTCAATGAAGCATATTTATATTTTTAATAAACGATACATACAATGGAATGCACACCGCGAGATGACAATCGGATTTGCCGAAATGCGTTCGTCATTTGAGTAAAACAACGTACGTTTGCATCATAAAAATGCCAATTTGAGTTTGCCAAATATGAAATTCTGTACGAAGTCTACTTTTTATATAAAATACATCGCAAACAATGGCCATATAACACATTAGAAACATAAATGAACAATCGAAACACATACGTTCATAAAAATAATTTGGTCAATAGCGTAGTACAGAAGACCATGGATTGTTTTGGAATTGATTGGTCAAGTTCAGTTAACAGTATTACTGGTACTTCAGGCACTGGTCGAAATAAATTAAGAACTTACAGATTATTTAAACAGGAATTTTGTGTTGAAAATTACTGTAAGACAATTATGTCAGCAAAACATAGATCAACTCTTAGTAAATTTAGATGTGGAGTTGCTCCACTAAGGATTGAGACAGGAAGATATGAAAAGTTGAGGGTAGAGGATAGAAAGTGTTGTTTTTGTAATGTTTTAGAAGATGAAATGCATGTTTTAATGGACGTCAATTTTATTTGTGTAAATAATGCTGAATAGATTTTCTTTACCATTCACCTATGCAGTTTCTGCTAATCAGTTTATTTCTGATTTGATCAGAGGTAATAAATGTTATTTTAAAACATTTTGTAATTGCGCAATAGTGCTTATTTTCTCACATCAGTGTTTTATATTGTGACACTTTTAATTATTTTTTAGGT
>JAFMSR010000001.1:47951592-48299458 GCA_022818135.1 Saxidomus purpurata | reverse complement strand
AAAAAAAATATATTTTTTTTTTTTTAAAAGAGAGAGGGGGGGGGGGGGGGGGGGGGGGGTTTTTTTTTTTTTAAATTTTTTTTTTTTTTTTTTTTAATTTTTAAAAAATTTGGAGAAAAAGGTCCCGTTTCTGTCCGATTAATTGAAAGAAACCAGTATACAACTAATAGTTAATTTCAGTGTATTCAATATACAAACATGATGAAAGTATAACAAACATTTACGTCCCATATCGTAGATACTAACAATTACATAGTTAATATTTACAAATATACCGGATAAAAGCACTATTCCTCAATAACTGTTTATATTCCAACATATACATGTAGGGAGTTGTTTTTTTAACATAAGCCACATACAAAGTCCTTTATCACTTGTTGATATATCAATAGGTGCGTCTATACAAGACTTATGATACCAAGTGGCACATTTATCACACTCTACCATAACTGTATCTACACATGATGGCAAATTACAAACACAATATTTTTCGATGTCAAACTGTACCGTGCTATTTTGTCTTATCCGCTAAAGGGAATTCTGTCATTTCCTGTTGTTTAAAACGTAAGTGTGATCCGGGTTTTTTGCTGTCAGACATTTAGTCAAAACAGAATTTCCTTCTCAGACAATAAACGTTACAAGTGTTATTACATAGCGTCCACAGTCAATATTGTAATTTTGTTTCATTATACTAGTAATTTTAACCTTTAATGTTGATTTCTCTCTTCCGTATATTTGAGATAGTTGAATTTTTAAACAATTGAGGATTATGATCACTGCCTAAACAGTCGAGAAGATATATACAGTTGTCGTGGTAAATATAAGAGACCCAGTGGTCGTTATGGTTGTGGTGGATCTGGCAAGCTGGCGAGTGTACTGGGTTTATTGGCAGTTTTGTTTTCAATCTTAATTTTCCTTCTGGGAATATACTGGAACTTTATCAGTTAATTGTAAGCCCATAATGTCTTTGTCCATTTCATGTTTTAACAGTTTATTCACAGCTTCCATGTGATTAGAGTTTAGCTTTTTATTTTCGTTCAAAGAATTTATATCTTCATTTGTTAACCTAACCCCAAACAGTCATTCTAAATTTCATTATCGTAGCTTTCTGCTAATATTCTATTGTCGCTACTGCTTAATTCGAGCGTTGTAATTTCATTTTCATCGTTTATGATTGACAGATCAGGTTCAATATTGGGGATTTTATAAGATGTATGTTGCTGCTAAGAGTTCATTTTTTGTTTTGCCTGAAGAAAGTGGAAGTTTCGGCGTGTTATGTGATTTTGGTGTTGAATTATGAAAATTTAATTTTTTTTCCCGCTTTTTCACTGTGCTCTGTTTTTGAACTTATGTTTACATTCAGTGTTTCACATATAGAAGTATTTACTGTTTTAAGTACTGAATCTGGTGCAGCCACTATTTCAAAATCGGAGTCACCGGCTCGAACCTGTCTTTGTACCGCACTTTTTAGCATGTTTAGGCCTACAGTTCTTTTGCAGTTGGGTATGTCCATGCCTATTGATAACATTGCTGCCATAATGTGAATACACCTACTTGTTGCCGGGCATGAGCACGATTCTTTCGGGAATAATGTAACCGAATATTTGTTACCTCTTGTTCCATTCACCATAAATGCACCCATTTGAGGAACTCATTCTCGGATGTAGTTTTTACAGTCAAAGATCGCTGGGTCAGCAAGCCTTTATTATTTCTCTGGTTTTGATTTGTGTTGTTTTTCTGGTAAGTCTTTATCTTGAGAATCGGTGTCTTGTTTATTAGTAAGCATTTTGTGGTCAACTATTTCAGAAAATTCAGCTTTAATTAAATTGATCATTTTATCTGGATGGCATACATTTTTTGGCATTATGACTCTGTCCAGGTCGCGAGCGACAGACTTGTATTCGTCGCGTAGCATCCATTCGCTTTCTCCGCAAAAGGCTTTTAAAAGACTACATTGGTAGTTTCCTTGCAGATAGTAAGTTATAGTACGATTCAAATACAAATACAAATAGTTTATTTTAAGACTCATGTTTTACAATAACAAGCAATTACGTTTGTGTACTACCCGGGTTCGAATCCCGAAACGATTTGTTGCTACACATATAAGGCTACTGATCGGATTTCAGCATCTGTTAGATAACACTGGGAATGCATGAGAAAAACGAAATACACCGCAAACCTCAGGCGGCGGACATAATATAATAACAACATATTAAATCAACAAGAAAACTATTTCAGAAATATCTTATTATTTCGTTTAAACTTTCAGTATAGACATCCACAAAACATGATTAATCATTCCAATCTGAAGATCTACTGAGGTACCGTATGGGGCAGCATCTGAGGTACCGAGGCAGCAGATAGACTACTGAGGTACCGTATAGGCAGCAGCTATATCTACTGAGGTACGGCAGAGATAGGTCTACTGAGGTACCGTTATGACATAGATACGAGGACCTGGCAGCAGATAGATCTGAGGTATGGGTGGGGTACAGGCAGCAGGTGATCTCTGAGTCGCGTAGACAGCAGGTAGTCCTGAGGATAGGCGCAGGTAGATCTCTGAGGTACCGTAGTAGGTAGTAAATACCTGAGGGCAGGTAGATCAGGAGATACCGTGGGCAGCAGGTAGATCTACTGAGGGTACCGTATAAGGCAGGTAGATCGCTGAGATCGTATGGGCAGCAGGTAGATCTCTGAAGACCTAGGCAGCGGTTTTCCAGCAATAGATACTGAACTTAGATAGATCACTGAGGTACCGTATAGGCAGCAGATAGATCTACTGAGATACCGTGTAGGCAGCAGATAGATCTACTGAGATACCGTATAGGCAGCAGCTAGATCTACTGAGGTACCGTATAGGCAGCAGATAGATCTACTGAGGTACCGTATAGGCAACAGATAGATCTATATAAAGTCCTTGATACACGCTGATAAACTGTCTTTTTATCCTCTGAATTCAACACTATTGTATTACCACTCAAGTCATGTTAATAAATCACAATATGAGGTAAACATACTGAATCATCATATATAAATCGAGGCTATTATAACATTACTTATCAATGAGGGTTGATAAACAATATCAATAAGATATGAAAAGTTTTAAAATAATGTGGGAGAGTAACCACATCATTGCTTTTGTGTAAACTTTTTCTAGAAATTCTAGAACAAACAGATAATTTCTTTACTAAACTCACAGATCTTTCTATATTCTACGTTTTTATTTATATTATTATTCATCAATTCTTCAAAATAGAGGATATTAGGTCTTTTGTAATACTTATTTTTCAAATATTTTTTTTTTGGCTGTCTAATAAAAATTAGCATTCGAAAAGTTAATGAAACTCATGCCAATGCCGTTATTGCATTTTGGACAAACACGTTTATTATACCCCCAAAACGAAGAGGGTATATAGGAGTCACCGGTGGTTGGTCGGTCGGTCAGTTGCATTTTCCTTGTCCGGAGCATAACTTGAAAACTACTTGTTGGAATTCAATACAACTTCAATTGACAGAAAGTGCAGTGCACAAGAACCATAGCTTTATCTTGAGTAATTGCCCTTTGTTACTTTTCCTTGTCCACAGCATAACTTGAAAACTACTGGTTGGAATTCAATATAACTTCATACAATGGTCAAGTACATTCTGAGGAAGTGCAGTGCACAGAAACCATAACTATATCTTGACTTATTACAGAGTTATTGCCCCTTTTTTACCTTTCCTTGTCCGGAGCATAACTTGAAAACTACAGGTTGGAATTCAATACAACTTCATACAATGGTCAAACACATTGAGAGAAAGTGCAGTGCACAAGAACCATAATTCTATCTTGACTAATTACAGAGCTATTGCCCTTTATTACCGTTCCATGTCCGGAGCATAACTTGAAAACTACAGGTTGGAATTCAATACAACTTCATACAATGGCCAAGCACAATTAGAGGAAGTGCAGTGTACAAAAACCATAAATCTTTCTTTAGTAATTACAGAGTTAATGTCCATTTTTACTGTTCCTTGTCCAGAGCATAACTTGAAAACTACTGGAATTCAATACAACTTTATACAATGGTCCAGCACAGTGAGTGAGTGGAAGGGCAGTGTACAAGAACCATAACTCTATCTTGACAAATTACAGAGTTATTACCAAGGACAATATCTCTACATTAGATAATTTTCACCTTGCCGAACACAAAAGTTGCATATGAAAAATTCAGAGTGGACACCATTTGCAGAGACACAAGATTTTGCATTTTCAAACATGTTTCTAACAACATTCAGAAAAATTCCCTTAACATTATATGAAATAAGTTTAGTCCAAAGACCATTTCTCCAAACAGTGTCGAAAGCAGCTTTAAGATCATCAAAAGGGGGGGGGGGGGGGGGGGGGGGGGGGGGGGGGGGGGGGGGGGGGGGGGGGGGGGGGGGGGGGGGGGTTTTTTGCCCAAAATAGGGGGGAAGGGGGGGTTTTTTTTAAAAGAATTTTTTTTTTTTTTTTTTTTTTTTTTTAAAAATAAATGTTTACTCAAAATAATATAGTTTTCCCATGCAAAGATTGTTTAAGAACCTAAATATTATTTTTGATTGCCCCATAGATATTCAATAACACGGGATAGTACAAACATATTTTCAATAAGAATGTCGACATAATAGAGAAGATCCATACAGACTTTTTAAGAAAAATTACAAAATGAAAGAGAAGTACACCAATGTATATTAGTTGTATGGAGTAGTTAGAAGCTTTCAAAAAATCGGCTATCGGGGGGGGGGGTTTGGGGGGAAGTGGGGGGGGTTGGTGGGGGGGGGGGGTGGTTATTTTTTGGTGGGTTCGGGTTTTTTTTTTTTTGGGGGGACCACCCCCCGGGGGGGGTTTTTTTTTTTTAAAACTCAACCATTGAAATTACTATTAAAACTAGAATGATAAAGTTCTGGAGCAAACTAATATCCGCTAAAGAAACTAAATTTTCAAGTTTATGTCATAAATTCATGTTACTTTCAAACCAATCGTTTAAACGGAAAACATTTGTCAAGAATTTATTTGATAATAATTGTAATTCGATAATTTGGCTAAACCAGCTTACTGGTAATGTTGTATGTATTTATTTCAGAACCAGGTACCAAGGATAACACAATACAGAGCAAGTTTTTATTTCCATTTCCATTGTGGTCCTTTATTTTAGACACAGAAGCAGATACAAGGGAATCCGGGTACCAGACCCTAGCTCTTTTACGAACAGACCCCTTGGTTCTTTTCTACGTGGCCGGCGTATAGCACCGATACACGCGAGACTACCTTGGGTTTCTAACCAGTTCATCTCAGATAGGTGGGAAACACTGAAAAGCGTTTCTGAAATATCCAGTGCCCCGGCCGAGAATCGAACCGGGGACCTCCGGATTGGTAGTCCAGAGCGTTACCCACTCGGCCACCACACCATGTTAATCCTTTATATGTTCACAGAATAATTAAAAGATCATTGATAGATCAGTTCTTCCAAAACTGACACGCACAACTGAACAATTCACAAAAAGGCAAAAACTATAGCATCTTTTAAACATTCTGTAAGCCAACTAAGGGGGAGGGGGATAATTTCAAAGAAATACATATAGTTTAAGTTTCAAAACAATCCTTTTGATAGGTTTCAAGATATTGGACTTAAAAAGGGGCAAAAGTCTGTCATAAATCAACACAAAGTTATTGTAAATGGTATTGTTTCCTAGGGTGTAGATGTTGATGATAAAAACATAGTTTGAGTTCCAAGTCAATACGTTTCATAGTATTCAAGATATTGGGCTTTACAAAAAATCTTTAACCAAACATTTTATGTTTAAAAGGGCATACATCTGTCAAAAATCAAAACAGTTATGGTTATCATTTCCACTGGTGTATATGTTGATAGTAAACATACATTTTAAGTTTCAAGTTAATACCTTTGATAGTATTCTAGATGTTAGATTTCATTCAATTTTGTAGCTATAATTCTAAGTTAAAAAGGGGCATACATCTGTCAAAAATATAAACAGAGTTATGAGGATTGTTTGCTCAGGTGAAAATGTTGATGGTAAACATATATTTTGAGTTTCACGTCAATACGTTTCATAGTATTCAAGATATTGGACTTCATAAAAATCTTTAACCAAAAATTCTAAGTTAAAAAGGGCATAAATCTGTCAAAAATCAAAAAAGAGATATGAGGATTGATTCCTTAGGTGTAGATGTTGATGGTTAAATCATATTTTGAGTTTCAAGTCAATACCTTTGATAGTATGCAAGATATTGGACAACTAGATATTGGATTTGCACAACTGGCGAAGGGACATACCCTATAGCTGATGTCAAACTAAATAACATCAAAACATAAGGAATAGAATCTTTGAATGATTATAACTTAACCTAAAAGTTTCAGCTATGCATTCCAATCAATATCGAAATAATCAGCGTTTTAAAATCTGCTAAGTACCGTAAACCATTCAATAACCTATGTAGAGTTGTTGTACAATTAATGGGTGGATGCGATTTATTACAGAATGCCTCTATATTGATTAGTTGTGGTAAAATGAGGCATTTTTCGCCATATGCTCTTCTTTGAAATTGTATTTATTTTTCATTTTGCGTTCATCGAACACAAAATCTGTGTTTCGAGAATATAATCGGCTAGATATAGGGAGTGCCCTATTACGAAGTTGTGTATAATAATACCTGTCGTTTGTTGTATCAGATGTCTGGTCCATGTATTTCCAGATCCAGGGGAAACTTACTAATCCAGTTATAGGTAGCCCTGTCTTAGACTTTCACTACAGTTACCCGGCGTGTCAACGGAATTAGCATTTCTCCCGCCATCCATAGCTTGCGCTGCCCCTGATTCTGTTCCAATAAACTCCTTATTTCGCTTTGAATATTTTAATAAAAGCTCAGATTCTTCATGGTCTACAGAAAACATTTCTACTTTCACCCAATTAATTTCCGCAGCATTCAAAGGATAATTGATGGGTTTATACCAAATCTCTTCAGTTTCCCCTCCGTTCCTATAATAATATGAGCGCAAAGTAATTAAAACACCAAAGACTAATAATAGAAATACACAAAGTGCATAAAGATGTCTCAATCTCGACGACATTTCAACGCTTAATGGTTTTAAGTATTAGAAAAGTCCGTATGTTAATGGCCATAGACTTTGTCAATAAACGAAACGAAACGTTAATAAGTCCTTTCGAAATCAAGTCAAGTCAAGTAATATTTATTTACGGAAAGTCGAATGTTTTAACAATATAAACATAAGCTCTGTAGAGCTTTTGACACCGACTTATACATACATATTTGCATATCAAATAATCACAGTCTATATTATTTTACTACGTATAGATCTAGCACATTTAAAAGTTACCGTAAGATTTCTTTAAATACCACAATATATATTTTAAACCATGCATAATTGCTATGCTTGACTATAAATTGAGATACATATCACATAAAATACATTGATGTTCATTTGTATGACATAATTACACAATAGCACATTCATAATTTAGGATTTTAGGCTTCCATCACATATTTATAAATAAATCTGTGTATACATTAAAAGAAACGGATTATCATGCGCCATGTTTGCCAGGGGCAGCAACTCAATATTAGAGAAGAATTGATTAAAGATTTAGTTATCTCCCTCTAAAAAATAAAAGCAATATAAAATAAGCATTACAAAGGCATTATAAAAATTGTGGGAAAGCTGTTGATCTTGACCTACATGTAGGTCTAAAAACTGCCATAAAAAGAAGAATAAGATTCTGAATTTGCAAATATATCACAAATGTGTGACCGATAAAAATAAATTACAGACATTTATGGAACTCATGTAGATTTATATTGAGGTACAGCCGTAACAATTACATTTTCCCCCATCCCAGGTATAAATCAATAAACGTGAAGTTGGCAGTAGCAAAAACATAAGGTGGCAGTAGCAGTAGTCAGCAGTAGCAGTAACAAAGATGAAAACGGATTTATAACCTTTACGGAATATGTATGGGATAGTAGCAGTAGTAAGAAGTAGCAGTAACAAAAGATGAAAACTGATTATAATCTTTACGGAATATGTGTGGGATAGTAGCAGTAGTCAGCAGTAGCAGTAACAAAAGATGAAAACGGATTATAACCTTTACGGAATATGTATGGGATAGTAGCAGTAGTTAGCAGTATCAGTAACAAAAGATGAAAACGGATTATAACCTTTACGGAATATTTGGGTGTGCGTAGTCGCGTGCGTAACAAAAGATGAAAACGGTTATAACCTTTACGGAATACGTATGGGTAGTAGGTGTTAGCAGTGCGTAACAAAAAGATGAAAACGGTTATAACCTTTACGGAATATTTATGGGATAGTAGCGTGTCGCGTAGCAGTAACAAAAGATGAAAACGGATTATAACCTTTACGGAATATGTATGGGATAGTAGCAGTAGTTAGCAGTAGCAGTAACAAAATATGAAAACGGATTATAACTTTTAAGGAATATGTGTGGGAGATACAACTCGTTTGGCCTCGCCTTCTGCAATGTAAATCAGGCTCCGACGTCTGTAATTGCTGAATTTTGTGGTACTCACTGTAACACTGTCGTGAACGCGCACCGGTACGGTGTTTCCGTAGACCGGTACTATCAACCAAGATGGCGGAAGAAAATGACCAAACAAGGTATGTGTCGGTTTAAGTCTCTGTTACTTCAGTCGAATCACGCTTAGAAGTGTATCTTTGACATTTACTCGCGTGGAAAGGGTTATTATTCGTGTTGCAGATATTCTTACCGGACAAAGTGCTAAATTTAGACTGCAAATTTCAATCGAATGAGTCATTTCTAACCCGATGAAATTTGAATCGAGACTTGATGCTGTTTTTGCAAGAAAACTGACACGAAAGTATAAGAATCAGCCAACCTTTAACAGAAACCTGACCAACTACTGCTACTACTACTTGCTACTGCCAGCTAGTGCTACTGCCAACTTCACGTTTTTGCTACTGCTACTGCCAGCTAGTGCTACTGCCAACTTTACGTTTTTGCTGCTGCTGCTGAATACTGCTGGTACCAACTTCACGTTTGTTTTGCTACTGCTACTGCCAACTTCACGTACATTTGTCCGAGTCATATATTATTTACCATTAATAGCAGCTCAACAGAGGTCGATGTTTAAATAGAGAAAGACATGCGGACGTGCATTGAATATGACGGTAACTGACTTCAGTATATCAAATACAATGTATATTTATAATATCCCTGTACATGTATTATAATATATTTTGCTAATGTTATCATCGACAGATTTAATACAATTTGCAGAATTCCATTTTCCCTTGAAACATATATTTCAGCCGGAGACACATGTATTCAATATTCATTCACGCGAACGATTAACAAATATATCAATAAAAGGGTTAAAAAGACTAAATGACAAATGAAAGCGAAGATTAAACTATTCAAATCCACCAATCGGAAAGGCACATTACTCTCCAAAACTGGCAATAACATTCAAGATTGTGCAAACGATCCCGACCTACTTAGTTTATACTAATTTATTTTAGCTCGATTGTGAAGAAAGCTTGAAGCTTATGGAGTGACTCTCGAGTCCGCTTCATGGAAAAATAGTACTGGTGTCATATGTGGAGGTACGATCGCGACCTCAGTGGGGCTCGAACCCGCAACCTCCGGGGTGAGCGGCAGACATCTAAACCTGTACTTAGATATTTCTTTTGTATTATATGGTTCATTAAATAGCAACATCAGCTATATGCAATTAACTTCAGCTCCCTAGATTTCTGTAGGGGTTTGCCTTGCCTTTAGTTTCTGGTCATCGTCGGAACCCACGGTTAATTCCTGCCGCTTCTCTCCGTCAATTGGATACTGAATAGCCTGGGTTACCGAGGATGGTTTCTGGTGTAAACACCACTCCTTGAAAAAAAGGGAGTTGTCAGGGATTATCAACCGAAGTTACTCTTAGCTGAGGGCTTATTCGAACGCATTTTCATGCACATGTAGACCCTGCATTTTGTATGCAATATTTCCTTAACGTCCCATTTGGTTCAGCCTAAGGCTTGGTGTTTGACAAGGGCAAAGTACTGATGTTGTATATATGGAGAGATGGGTGAGAGAGCGGGAGTTGCAAATGAGACTTATACAGTCGATTCCTTTTGATACACGACTAACCAGCGGTGACGGCTGAAAGTTAGCGTAGACGAGCACCTAACAGTAAGAACACAACACATGACACATAACATTTGCTGAACTGACACATACCATAGCATTCGACAACTATCAAGTTCATATGTGCGAAGCTATACATTGACCAATTTCAGGCAGTGCGTATTCCACTGTCCTTTAGCATGTACCGTATTCTTCAGGGTCGAGTTCTAGTCGACTAGTTCAGTAGCAGTAACATTAGCAACAGTAGTACATAAATATCACATGCACTTGGGGGTGATAGCAGATATTGTGAACCCGAGAAAAGTAATGTCAAATGAGGCGAAGCCGAGGTCGACATTACTTTTCAAGTTACAAAGATAAAATGTACATTCAGAATTGTGCAAAAATGGTGGTTGGGTACCCAGTCACTACATTATTAATTAATATATTTGAAGGAAAGACAATGACTTATAGACCATGTGGCCTTCATAACAGCAAAGATAACATGAGCAGTTAATACATGTATGCATTCTCGCACAAAACGTCAAATGAATCAAAACTTAAACTAGAACGTGCAAAGCATTAAATTTTAATTATAGTGAACCCGCCAAATTTCTAAAATGGACTAGTCCATCATATAATTTGGACATACCATTTATTATTGAAAGTGGTGCTCATTGAAAATTTTTAGACAGGACATCGAACAGTGTAGATCATGATCAGCATGCACGTCCGCGTAGTCTGAACACTGACTGCAGCCGAACCAGTTGCCGCTAGCAGAGTAAAAACTTTGTCTGGGAGTCGTACATTCATGATAAGAATTTTGTAAATAGAAATTAATATTAAAGACAAAGTGGATTGGACTCGGCACAACACTATGTTATTAACTGGTTGAATTGATATTGGCGTTCTTCAATTAATCAATGACAATTTATTAATTAACTGTATAATAAGCTTGCAATATGTCTTAAAATATTTCTAAAGAATTTAAGTACAGAAACAAGTTTCCATTTTGGCGAAATGTTTTAAACAAATGCTTGATTCGATGTAATTATTTTTTTTCAAAATGGCATCCAAAACTAGAGACAAGGTCCCGTATTGGCAATCTGATTGGGTAGATCTCGTATTGGCCGATCATTTTTCCGGCCGGGTGTGAGTATTAATTGGCGAAGTTTCTACAATATTGCAAGAACAGATTAACCAGTGTCACGTCTACACTTTAAAAGAAAAGTGTTTGTTATCTCTAAATATAGTATACATCAGTTGCAAAATGGTGTGACCGTGTCAGTGACACCGCTTGCGAGAAGAGAATCACCAAAATGCAATTTTACTCCAGAATCATTGAAGAGATACTCCCGATCTAGCGTTTTGTATATCCATACAAGTGTTAGTTGGTCAGATACACTGACTGGGATAAAGTATTCTTGCATACCAGATGGGGATATCTGCAGTTTTTACCAGTGCTGGAAAATCTCATCTTACACCCCCCCGTGTAAGACGACTACGGCTTACTGTGACGTAACGTTATAAACAATGTGACGTCACGTTATAAAAAAGTGACGTCACTTTCCCATACATAACATCTAAAGAATGTTTGTTTTATATCAAAAGCATCATTTCGGTAAGTTTGTTTTTAAATATCTATTTCAAAGGCAAGACGGTATGCAAGAAAAAGTTTCTTCCATGAGATACTTGGTTCAGATGGAAATATCCGTCACTTCGGGAAACTGTTTCGCGGGAACTCGGCAGAGCCTCGTTCCCGCCAAAACAGTTACCCTCAGTGACGGATATTTCCATCTGAACCTCGTGCTCATATAAGAAACTAATAACATGGACATGTAACTTTGCCCTACAATGATGTCACACCTACGCTCAAGTCGGTGTATTGCT
Organism: Saxidomus purpurata; assembly: GCA_022818135.1. Lineage (NCBI taxonomy): Eukaryota > Metazoa > Mollusca > Bivalvia > Venerida > Veneridae > Saxidomus > Saxidomus purpurata. The sequence continues at coordinate 48,287,410 of JAFMSR010000001.1, read as the reverse complement.
TGCCGCGCCGTGTATCGTTACACATGTAAACTGATCAAGCACTTGTATGTGCCTTAATTTTATGCCGCAAATATGGTCTCAAAATGTAGCATGACATAGATGGACACATCCGTGTATCATACATGAACAGTTACAGGTTGCTATTATTCGCGAAATCTTTCTGTGACGTTTAGGTAGATCTACGAAACCCGTCAGAATGTTATAAAGAAATCAAATAAGTAGTTCTTCGAAAAAATTAAATATATAACTACTGGCTAAGACCCTCATAAGTCTTTTCCTTACACAAACTTCTGTTTAACATTCCCGAAGAATGTTGTGGGAGTGATTGGACCAATAACTCCAGTTTTTGCCGTCATTTTTTGGTGAAAGGGTTTATACGTAATGAAAGTGTACGCTTACATTGAGGTGTTACGCTTTTCTTGCATATCGGATCAGCTTTTCCGGTGATTTTACCCATGCCGGAAAAACCGGTCTGGCACCCCTCCTATGCCAGACGACCCACGTGAAATACTTGTGACGTAACGTTATAAACATTGTGACGTCACTTTCCCAAACACAACGCATGAAGATCGTTTGTTTTTATAGGAAAATGCATCATTTTGATAGGTTTGCATTCAGAAATCTACTTTGAAGTGCAAGACGGTATGCAAAAAAAAGTTTCTATCATGAGACATTTGGATCTGAACCGCGTGCTCATGACAGAAACTATTAATCTTGCGAAGCACGTGTTTGGTTACACCATTTAGGACGTCCTCTGATCTAGGGTGTATTGTTTCCATGAAAACAATAGTGTTATTTTACACTAAAATGGTTGGCAACTCAGCTGTTACCCATTAGGATGTAAAGTTTCCTTATAGAGCAATGTCGGGTATTACCGACCCTCTTCTATTATCGACCCCCTCTCTTAATTGGCACTTAATCACATTAATTCCTAGAAATCAGTGATCATGTCATTCACTATCACCATATAACGTCACAAATTTCTTCCCGCACCATTTTAAAGTTTACACAAAGTGTGACTGCATGAGATATATTTCAGTGCCCATCTTTACATCGTCCGATAAGGAAAGTACCTTTCTGTTACTCAGATTTAGCTTTTATAGAATCCAATCAGTTTAATTTTGCATTTAATCCAGCTATACACATAGTGAACCCGTTCCTGGCAGCCATTTTTATAGCCTCTTGCAACTCCTTGAAAGGTCACGTGGGGGTCGATAATAGCAGATGAAAAAAATTAACTTCTGCAAGACCGACCCCCTACGAATTATATTAAATAATTATTTAGTTGACTCGAGAAAAAAATCTAAATGAACATGTTTAGCTGATCTAGTTTATACCATTGTAAAATATTGTTCTTTCGAGACGAATTGGTATCAGAAAGGTTTATTATAAAAGGTATTGATAAATTAATTCATAAAGTATTTATAAGTGATAATTGGTTACTTTGATGCCAGTTAACAGAATTATTATAAAGGTATTTATCAAATGTATTCTTAAGTAATAACAAGTGCTAACTTGTTACTTTGATGCAGTCCCACTTGTGATAAAATTATCTACATGTGTTCAATAAATAGATTTATTATCGGGACATTAAAACAAGTTTCGAACTTAAAAAAAAACATATGATTAAGACACAACAATAAAAGGGTAGTCCAACGATGGGCCGTCCTGGAACCGTTTATGGTGGCCTTTCACTTGTACCTTTGATAAATGGACTTTTTTGGATGAGCCTTTTAGGACTGGTCCTTTCTGAAAGTGGGTCTTTTTTCGGGACTATAGGCATAGTATAAACTATTTCCGTGAAAGTCAATTTCGTTATCATCAGGATTTATAATATATACGATCCCTGTTATCATCTACTTGATATTCCTGATAGTGTCATTGTCATATACTTTTACAAACACCCGATGTATTCTTATCATGCAGTATTGCTCAAGACTGTTACTCTAATAATTATGTTAAAATAATGTCAAATGAAGTTCAATAAAGAATATAACCCTTTCGAGTCATATTATACACTTACCTTGGTCCTAATTTTTAAAAAGATGTAGGGGGATCGATAATAGCCGAAGGGGGTCGATTATAGCAGACACATATCACAAGACAGAATACTACATAATACCTAACTATGTCAAGTAACAAGTGTTTCATTGATCAGAATCAACCAATGATAGTTTGTCTGTAATTTGAGTGTCACTTTGGCACTGAAAGTGAAAGTAAGTATTACATACGGCACAATATCGTACTAAAGGGTCGATAATACCCGACTTTGCTCTAGTTTTTACAGTGTAATAGGCCTATTATAGTTAATTAACAAAAGTAAATGTAGCTTTCACAGCTGTACTCTCGTTCAACTGAATCATTATACAATAGAAAATATACATGTCACAGCTGTACTCTCTTGAATATAGTATTGTACTCAACAATATATAACAACCTCCTATATTATCCTAGAGGGATCATCATATGTCTCATTATTCTAGGACAGACAATGTATAGTCTTCGGTGATTGGAACATTGTCACCATGACATGGTAGAAACAACAATTTTCAAAAAGTGTAAGTGTTTTCTAGTTCATCTTCTTTTTCAAAAATAGTTTCCTATACAGTCAGTAGTCGCCAAGTCGACAGAAAACGACAAGCTTCGTTGTCTACATCGACTAAACAATAGTCGACAAGCCTCGTTGTCTGTGTTGACATTAGTCGGCAAGCTTCTTTGTCTTTGTTGACAGTAGTCGGCAAGTTCCTTTGCCCATGTCGACAGTAGTCGATAAGCGTCGTTGTCTGTGTTGACATTAGTCGACAAACTTCTTTACCCACGTCGTCAGTAGTCGGCAGACTTCGTTGTCTTTGTCGACAGTAGTCGAGAACAACTTCGCTGTCTTCATTACATTATACTAGTATCCTTTTGGACATTTAGTTGTACAAGATAGCAAAACTGTAGACAGTGTGCATAACCCACGTGACCTGCGACGTCAGTTTTAGCTACTGCGCCAAGTAAAAAAGCCCCCGACTTGGAGTTTCAAATGGCTGTAAGTATTTCATTTTAAGGTCTATTATGTTGAAATATAGCTTATTCTAAGCGGAAAACAGTCTTCTTTCCATAGATTATAATCTTTTCTTCACAACCTTAGTCGTTTGGTTCCCAAAATCAGGCAAATGGTCAAATTTGAGAAATTTTGGGAGCTAATGTGACAAGTGTAAATACAATTTGTAACCTAGCCCATTACTTTATACATAAACAAGGTTTCTATCAGTCAAGGAGAGTTCACGATGATAATAAGCATCTGAAAAATGATTTAAAGAATGACTTAAATGTCAAAAAAGCCAAATATTTGTTTTTTGAAAATGGGCTACGGTGCAAGCAAATTTAGTTAGGGCTAATGCGACAAGTCACCTTAGAAAGAGAAGAGATTACATTAACTGTTATCAATCAAACAGATTGTCTTTTATACGTATGCGTTTTTGTGTTTACTTTTCATGTGCATTTGCATGTATATTTACACGAAACTGAAAACAAATGAAAACAAAATATCAAATATTTTACACTAGATCTATTTTACTGGTTTCAGATCATGGAAAACGTATGCACTTATTGCGGCAAGGCATTTAGTCAACTTACGTTGACACTATTTTTGACAATTTTTATGCTTTCAGGAAAGGTCATTGTTGCCAGGCTGTAATACTAACATTGTTGGATGACTTGAGGCAGGCCCTCGACGAAAATGAGTATGTAGCAGCAGTCATGGATCTGCCAAAAGCCTTTGATTGCCTCCCTTACAATATTATTCTAGCAAAATTGTTATAACATGGCTTGTCTGAACTCATGGACTTGTATAACTGAAGGTGTGCCTCAAGGTTCAATTTTAGGCCCGGTACTGTTTAATGTATTTATAAATGATATTCTTTTGTTTCATACACATGGGTACATTATAATAACTATGCTGACGACAGCACCTTGTCATTTCATTCGCCAACGTTCATGCATTAATACAAGTTTTGCAAAATGAAAATAATGCAAGCCAATCCAGACAAGTTTCAGTCAATAGCAGTAGTCAAAAGATCATTTTTGAAACATCCAGTTTTTGTCATAGGGTCCAGTAACTATCCTGTGAAGATACAGTTTAACTATTGGGTACAGATACGGATTACAAATTAAATTTTGACAATCTGTAAAAAGGCCGAAAGGCAGCTAAATATTTTGAAACGAATTGGAAAAGATTTAATTAAACTTAAATAGCTGAACATTTTCATATATTCATTTTGTCGAATTTCAATTTCTGCTCTATGGCTTGGCACTTTTGTTCTGAAACAAATATATCTACTTGAAAAAAAGGAAAAAATACAAGAAAGGGCTCTGAGATTTGTATATAAGATTACTTCTCACCCTACAATGAACTGCTATACTGTAAACTGCATTCTTAGTTAACTGTTTGTAGTATTTCCGACAAGAAATATAACTTACCTTATCATATCTTATTTCAACCCAATGTGACTATATTTGTTCACCGAGACGTACATTTAAGTCACTCTCTGAAGATCAATGTATATAACTTACACAAAATATGTGTAATGCATACAAAGATGTAGCACATGCGTCAAACATTCAGCATAAGTGATTCATATGTAGTGCATTCGTCACATTTGCAGTAAGCACATACTTCTATGCTTCTATGCGATACATAACGAAGAACATGTATGCGTTGCATAAGTTATACATGCGTAAAATTATGTAACTTGCTTGCGTCACAAATGAAATGCATGCATCACATGTACAGTACATGCGTAACATAATTTAGTGCAACTGAAAATTTGAAAGGATGGCCCTGTATCGGGAAAGGCTGTACTTTTATTCCGTAATACTGCAGATTTCATAATAGCTTGCCGTTTCAGTGTTTGCTTTACACACAGGTAGAAAATGACGTCGATGTTACATTCTGTAGTTAGCTCCGCCCAAATCGATACCTTTATCTATCGTACACTGACAGGACATCTAAATATATTAGTTTACACATCTGCGACATTATTTGATTTTTTTATTAATCTAGTGCTTATGTATTCTTTCTAGGATAAATTCGGTTAATTTTAAACCTCGAAAGTTTACGTCATAAAACAACTGTACTGAAACTAAATTAAGATCTATTCAATCTTTACAAACGAAACCGAACTGCGTGTTCTATAATCAACACGAAACAAAGATTTTACACTTGTATGTTATTTGGTCCATATAATACAATTTTGATGGAGGAAAATGTGTCCTCGGCTTTGTCTCTGACACGTTTGCTGTTCTAAGAAGACACGGTTGTATAAAATCTGACTTATACGACGTACGTTTTACAAACCTGATTCAAAGAATGTTTAGAATGAACTGATTTAAGACATTTTATATTCGTGAATCACTGTTGAACCTGCAGAGAATATAGCATCCCTAATCATCTTTCCTGTATATTTTTTCATACGGGAAATCCTTTCTAAAGCGAGATTAGAAATGTATAATATATATAGTTGTTGTTTTGTTGCATCATCGTCGATTAAACTGAAATTCACCTTCGTAAAATTTATAAAAAAATGTCTAGATCAGTGACTGACCACACTTTAAACTTAGGTAAATTATATACATGGTACATGCGCTCGGTGTACCATCTCAGATTCAGGTAAATGTATCGCTGTACAAACTTACGAAAAGACAAATCGTATGTCGATAAAATAAACACAAATTGAAAACACTAATACTTGGTTCGATTGTACATGTAATCGTCACCATTAGTAAGTGAACGAAACTACTTATAAAACAAAGTAAATTTAATTTGTACTGGCGATATGACAACTTGTACTTGTCTACCGGTATAGGTAGGTAGACCTAGAAATAAGACCTCGCATTTATCATTTTTAGTTTTCACTTTTATATTTTACTTTTTATATTCATTGAGGAAATAAACACCAAAAATTAAAAAAATATTAAAAAAAGCAGTATGTCTAAATAGTTGGACTACCGGTATAGGTATACGCTCTACTTTTTGTTTTTGAAAGCTGCATTTACTACTGGTTTCTCCAGTTTTACGCAACGAGCGCAGGGATTGTAGAAATAATCTAATAGTCAAAAGTGTACATGATAGATATAAATCCTGTCTTTAGATAAACAAACAAAAATTAACGGTTTTTGTTACATTTCTTTCTACACAGATTATCATTTTAAAGATTTCAGAGCATCAACAGAAACTTTTTAGCAGAAACACTACAGCACGTGCAAAGCATGCGCGGTTGTAACAAGATATCAGAATAGTCGTATTTTATAATGCATAATGCGAGTATTGCGATCCGATCATTTATAGACAAATTATTATGAAAGTGCGAAATCGATATTTTACAATATTTTTATTCACTCTACTTCTGTGACAGATATATATAGGGTACTCTAAATTTATGTAAGTGAAATGACACTTGTACTGGATTTACACGTACATGTTGTATGCGTGTATCCTTTTCTTTGATGGGACTCTAGCTCACAAGCTACATGTACGTAAACCCCGACTAAACACTATCGAATGCCGTAAATAAGAAGACCGATTTATATTTTTTTTCTCAGTTTGAGGTTATCTGATTGCTCTCCGTGCTGTGTAAAATGTAACTCTGCCTACAGACGCTTTAGTCATTCATTATAGTCCAAGAGCCAAGGGCCATTTATTTACAATTCGCGCCCAAAAGCGAAAATAGTCTTAATCAAAAGCAAAATTTCTACTGATTACAAAAACCCATTTCTTACAAAAATTATCTATCACACGGCTTAGAAATTCAAGATGGCCGACAAGATGGACGCCGAAAATTTTAAACTTACACCCGTAAATAACAAAGCATATTCTGAGTTCCTTGTACAGCCGATTGAAACAAATTTTCAACAAACTGAACAGAAATGTATAATAATTGACAAAAATAATAAATTGTATGTGACTGTAACCGCCATTTTGGAATTAGTGCAAAACATATCCCCAAAAATGGTCTAAAAATCAGTGTTTTTTTAAACAGTGTACCTGTCAAGTGCCACATACCTCAAGAAATCCACCACATTGTGTCAAACACTTTATAGGACAGTAAAACAGTTATTAAACAAGACAATGCTCACTAAAAGTAGTATCTTGCTTGGTGTTTTAGACACAAAATTTCTGTAAAAGTGGGTGGGGTAAATTAACCCCTAAAATGAATTATAAACAAAGGTTATTTTTTATATAAATTATGAGCATTGTTATCTCTTTGATGCAAGTTTTGGAAATTTATTCATATAATTATGCACTTGTCAAGGAAATACAGCTTACTTTTATTAATTTTTGATATCCTTAAGTTAATTGAGTTGTGTTTTCCAACCTTATAAGTAAAAACAAACAGTTTCTTTCGCCTTACCAATGTCTTACATGGAAAGTCTTAACAAATGAGATTTAAATTAATTGAATTGACACATGTTGTCACTTCATTAAGAATTATTTATATGTGGTAGAATTTCATGTCTTTATTTAAAAGGATAATGCAAAAGTGGGTGGGGTAAACCAAGGCCTTAAAATAAAAAATATATGTGTTTATGTAATTAGTCGAATTCTAGGGCTGATATAATTTGAATATAATTTTTGTGTTATATTTGTTTGCTTAAAGTATGCCATCGATTGAATATATGTATAAATATATTGCTGAGTTTGGTATACAAGTATTTGATTGCATTTTAAACAATGTGTGAATAACATGTCTACAAAATTATAGGGTTTCAGCAAAACTGGTACGAAATGCTAATTTGCGCTTTCAGGATCGATGAATGTTCGGCGTTTGTCGTCTATTGTTTTGTTTCAAACAAGATCTCCCACTAAACCAATTTCAAAGAAGCTTTACATGGGTGTTTCTTGCATAAAGCTCTACCAAACTTTGTTAAAACAACTTATTTCTATGTTGATCACTGAATGTTGTTGGAACAAACAGGATAATATTTAGAAATCCTCTTTTCAAACACCAGAATGTATAGAGCTGAAATATCTGACATGTAGCATTGTCTAGTAGATCTTCATCATAATTGAATAATTTATTACCCTTGGGTCAAAATTTACTCTGCCAAGGGGTCATTTACTTTTACATAGGTTTCTGTATAAGAAATTGAACAAATCTTCTTCTCTGAAATCTAAGGGCATGAAGCTATGACATTTAGCATGTACCATTGCCTTATTGACCACTACCAACTTGGCTGAAATCATGACCCCGGGTCAAAATTGATCTCGCCTAGGTGGTTAGTTGATTTTACATAGACTTATAAAGGGAAAACTCTTACAAAAAGTCTTACTCTCTGAAACCACACGACTCAGAGCTTAGATTTTTGGAGTGTAACATTGCTTTGTATGCTCCTAGCAAGATCGTTCAAACCATTACTCCGGGTCCAAATTGACAGTCGCAAGGTGGTCACTTGATTTTACATAAATTTCGATAAGAAAAATCTTCTTTTCTGAAACAACAAGACCTCAGGGTTGGATATTTTGCATGTAGCATTACCCAGTAAACATTTACCAAGAAAGTTCAAATCATGAACCATGGTTCAAACTTTTTTTTTTTTTTTTTTTTTTTTTTTTTTTTTTTTTTTTTTTTTTTTTTTTTTTTTTTTTTTTTTTTTTTTTTTTTTTTTTTTTTTTTTTTTTTTTTTTTTTTTTTTTTTTTTTTTTTTTTTTTTTTTTTTTTTTTTTTTTTTTTTTTTTTTTTTTTTTTTTTTTTTTTTTTTTTTTTTTTTTTTTTTTTTTTTTTTTTTTTTTTTTTTTTTTTTTTTTTTTTTTTTTTTTTTTTTTTTTTTGGGGGGGGGGGGGGGGGGGGGGGGGGTTTTTTTTTTTTTTTTTTTTTTTTTTTTTTTTTTTTTTTTTTTTTTTTTTTTTTTTTTTTTTTTTTTTTTTTTTTTTTTTTTTTTTTTTTTTTTTTTTTTTTTTTTTTTTTTTTTTTTAAAAAAATTGGATTTTTTTTTTTTTTTTTTTTTTTTTTTTTTTTTTTTTTTTTTTTTTTTTAAAAAATTTTTTAAAAAATTATTTTTTTTTTTTTTTTGAATTTTTTTTTTTTTTTTTATTTTGTTTATTCTCTTTAGTCACTACTGTTTTGTCTGTCGTTTGAAATAGTACAGTCTTGAAGGCCAGTGACTGAAGTGCCTTTTCACAGTTGTTTGGTGTCTTACCATTACAGACTATGCCGTATTGTTCTCATCCCGCCATAAGTGTTCAATATCTTTTATTGTGGATGTAATATACGAACGAGTATGTGTCACAAACAATGTGAACAAGCTTTGCCGTTCTGGATGAGTCTAGAAAATTCACCAAAGGTAATTGGGACGATGTTCAATGTATGCAACAGACAACCAGCATCAACAAAGGTGACACTGGCACTTCGTACAGTGTAAGAAGACAGTCTGCAACACCACTGCCAAAACGAGGAATCTGACATCAGGCTGACACCAGGTTACTGTACCTTCATCAAATGACTTTGAATGAAAACAGCAACATAAAATGTACAATGAGAAGCAATAATACAGATATCTTGATATTGCAAATAATTTAAGTATCAAATGTCTGGATCTATGATGGCCTTTGCACACGGCATACAAGGCGTTACATATAATATGAGAGGTACGTTTATTGTAGCAATTAATCTATATGTCATCCGTGACATAGAGAATACAAGGTTACTGTCTTTTGATAACAGTTGATATCAGACGAGGATGAGGCCAGGGAAGCCGAGGCTTGCCGAGGCTTTCTGGTCGATATTCATCCGAGTTCGATATCAACTGTTATCAAAAGACAGTAACCTTGTATTCTATTTATTATGCAGCTGACTTCAATTCTCCCTTTTCACAATTAAAAACAAAGAAGTAAATTAAGTGATTTACGTTGTATTTATGACGTCATCAATGGTTTAAATTGGCGTTTTAAATTCAGCGCCGTTAATCATGTTAATTTTATGCTTTATAGGAAATGCTGAACATTAAAACATACCTAGAAAGCACTTGTGCATTTTTTAGAGGCGGCTTATAACGTTTCAGTTCATATCATTCAGGTAATAGGACATAACTATGAAAATAGGAAGGGGTGAAAAAATGAAAATCAACTTTTCCCGAAAATTGCTATAGATGGATAGATAATGTTCTAACTAAGAAAATGAATACCGACAACACTATATTTAATTCAAAAATAAAAATTCTACAGTCATTTTTCGATTTTATGTGATGTGCTGTTGCTTGTTTTCCCAGAAATTTCAATGAAACGCGCCCCTGTATCCTAAAGCAGCTTCTGGAATGTTGATTTATAGTGTAGCGTGTTAGAAATCCACAATAGCCTAGATCTTATTTCATAAATCTCACTAAATGTCTAAAGTGGGCGGGGCCTAAAACGTGATATCAGGACAGTGTCATAATAACACTGTCCTGTGATATCAGACGTCGCAATATCAAGAAATATCAGACAGGTTTAATCGGGTCGTCGTCATGGCAGTTGCATAATAAAATTGTATATCATTCTACAACGTTTTGGCCATGATTCGAAAGTTTTATTTGTAGTAAGTCCGTCCAGTTCCCCCATTCGCCCTTCAATGCTAGTTTAAAACATCAACGAGTTTATCGTGCGCCTTTGCAGACGTCGCTTCACGATTCACCATATACATGTACTATCGTCAACGGGACGGCATCATGTGATTTAGGCATCCATTCTTCTGGTGTAATAAAGTTTATATTTCTATCGTTTAGGAATTTGATAGTCTGTTTAGAGGTATCATATGGTGAGACGCACTGTTCTGATGGAGCACCATATGTTTTACCCTTGCGGAAACAGACTGGGCACATCTTTATTTAAAAATGGCTTAAAAACTCTGTAAATATAGAAGTGACAGTCTACTTTGTCAGTGTTATCAATTATACGATTTTCAGTTTTGACTCAGTATGATTCCATAGACCGTGTCATAAACCGCTGGCAAAAGCATTATGCTTCATAAATGCATTTATTCGTTCTTTTAAGTAACAAACCCGTCTTCTACCAAAGCTGCCACCTGGATTAAACCTTGCCTCGTCAGAGGTCACAAAGTTTTTTCCATCGTCCACCACGTAACTTCAGATACAACTTCCAAGATCTGGTATGTTTTTCTTTTGTAATCTGGATCACATTTAGCTGGTGTACTTTACACATTTCCGCCGCTTTTATTACAAAATATTGGTAATAATTAGATATACAGTTATCATGTAGACACCAAGCTTATGTGCCATCTGTCTCTGATCCGCGGGTATGACTTCCGAAATCATGCGAGCAATTTTTCGAACGTCAGAAGTGGCCAATGTTGAAAGTTTTTTAAACTTTGTCGGCGGTTCACCAGACGAAGTGTTATTGCAATGTATTCCACCGTAACGAATATTCCGTATAGAGCTTTACGAAACTGTATGTTCAGTGGATTTTAACACTTTTCAACACTTCTGTAAGAGTAGTTAACATTTCTATTGCGTTTAAAAATAAAATGAGCACCTCTTGTATTGGCAGTGTAAATGCAAAATTTGCGTCAGTTGTGGCAAAGGGCTCTGCCTGATTTATATGTCAACAGCACGGCTTTTGCAAAGAAACATTGAGTGCCTCTCATATTGGCAGTATAAATGCAAATATTGCGTTAGTTGTGGCAAATAGCTCAAACACAGCGTTTAGTGAATTAGGTTATCTTAGAGATGTTACAACCTGTACCCCTCAAAGTATTGATTTATTTACATGGCGTTTGTGCGGCAAATTAGAACAGATTGATGGGATTGAAATCCACGTGTGCATGTCTTAAGAAAAATACTAAGTTAAGTTCACTAGCAAAGCATCTACACCACTTTGCGACTTAAATAGTTTGATGCCGCCATGTCATAAGGTTCTGGCACATAAAACGAACAGAGCGAACATTGCTGTCCGTGTTTGAAAGAGGGCAAAGCCAAGCTGTTACCCGAGGAATATGGTTGGTCACTAGATGAGGTCTCGAACCAAGTAATTAGGTTCAAAGGTTTAAACCTACCACATTCCGGTATTGACCTTCTGATAACTGCGGCGATGTTTATTGAATGTAATTACGATTTTGTTGAAGATGACTCTATAGTGAACTACATGTATTGACAAAGCAATAGTTACTTAGAGTATAAACAGGAAGAAAAGGAGATAGGTAGTTGCTTAAGACAAAACAGATAATCTTTAATATTAGTATTGTTTAAATCTCTTTTCAAATACTGCTTTAGTTAAGTGGTACAGACCAGCAAATGCATATACATTTGCAAATACATGTAATGTTGAATCTCTTCGTCTGTAGCACTACATTGTAAAACAATATATTTTTGAAGACATTTTTACACAAATGGTGTTTTAAAAACTAAGCAAGTACTTTAATACCAAAAGCACTTGCATAATTTATGCAAAAACATAACACAAAATCGGATATAAACATTAAATCAGCCCTTAAATTTGACTCATTACATAAACAAATATATTTTCAGGCCTTGGTCTACCCCACCCACCTTTAATGCATTTACCCTTTTATATAAACACAGGAAAGTCTATCACATTTATACAGTTTTAATTTCAGGAACAAAATTTATCAATCGAAGACTCGATTTGATTAATTTAAGTGTCAATTGTTAAAACGTCCCGTGCCAAACACGTAGCAGAAAAAAACCAAAAAAAAGAGCACGACAAGAAACTCCAAACGAGCATTAAAAAGTAAAAAAACCGAATTAAAGTTTACCTTTGTTTTAATTTTTTCTTGGGGGGGGGGGGGTTATTACAATAGTTTTAGCGGAATTTTTTTTTTTCCACCACCCAACAGATTATTTTTTTAAGCAGCATTGTCTTGTTTAATAACTGTTTTACTGTCCTAGACTGTTTTTGACACAATATGGTGGATTTCTTGAGGTCTGTGGCACTTGACCGGTAAACTGTTTAAAAAACCTGATTTTTAGACCATTTTTGGGGATTTGTTTTGCACTAATTCCAAAATGGCGGTTACAGTCACATACAATTTATTATTTTTGTCAATTATTATATATTTCTGTTCAGTTTATTGAAAATTTGTTTCAATCGGCTGTACAAGGAACTCAGAATATGCTTTGTTATTTACGGGTGTAAATTAAAACTTTTCGGCGGCCATCTTGTCGGCCATCTTGAATTTCTAAGCCGTGTGACAGAGAATTTTTGTAAGAAATGGGTTTTTGTAATCAGTAGAAATTTTGCTTTCGATTAAGACTATTTTCGCTTTTGGGCACGAATTGTAAATAAATGGCCCTTGGCTCTTGAACTATTACCTGTATTCAATCGATACGCAACGAACACTGAAACGGGCGTGCTATTATGAAATCTGCAGTATGCAGATGTATACAAATGTGTGTAAAGCCGTGTAAAGTTATAAGTTTTGGGGTGGACAAGAAATTTTCCTGATAATATCAGTATCAAACAAACTTTTATTTCCTTGTAACTAATTTTACAAGTCACATTTGCTACAATAAACGGACTTCTTTAGTGTATCATTCTAACTTTGTTGAAAATGACTCGAGAAAAAGCACATTATGAATCATGAGAGTTTTGAACAATCCCACACAACATCTTATAGCACATATGGAGTGCACACTGCGCATATGTAGTGCATCTACATTTTAGCCCAGGAATTCCTTCCCAGAACATTTTGTGTATGTTTTATTTCTTCCAAGAGCAGGTTTGTACATATTTTCTAATATTCTTCGTTCATACCTCGCCAGAAATGCGATTTACAACAAAAACATGATCATTCATAATTGTTGACTACTTTCTTTCACATTTGTCAGGCACTTTGTTTAAAGATTTCATTGTCATTTGTAAACGTTCAAGCAAACAACATACACGGAGAGACGCGGAATTTATGTGAGGGTCGAATGGCATTCAGAGTTTTTTTGCAATTGTTCTTCGATTATATGAAAAATGGACAGATGTAACGTCACCTACCTTGTTTTTCCTTTACATTTATCCGCATATGGAGTTCCGGAAGCTCCGCATATGATTTTTACCGAAGTGCAAGTTGCACTTCATATGCGGGTTCCCCCCGGCGTGGTAGTGTAAAGCAGTATACCATAGCGAAATGCGACAGATAAACGGCCACGGCTGTAAGTACGCATTTTGAACATATGTTAAGGAAGACCAAGTTCTCCTGTTGTGTGATACTGATGTTATCACGATTTAATACTGGTGTCTAAATGTTACATACATTCTAATACATTATTTCTCCTCTCAAGTTCTGGCAATATGAGGGGAGGGGCGGGGGGGGGGGAAAGGTAAAATATGTAAATGTACACTTCGCCAGTATTAAACCTTGTACATTTGTACATTTAACATGTAAAATTGAATTATAACATATAAATAAGGTCATAAAATATCAATATACTTTGACATTATGCTAAGTATGAAATACATTAACTTACTGGTCAATTTATTACTACAAATGTAGTATATGTATCTATCCTAGAACAGAATTACACGCTTAGCATATGTATTAAAGCTGCTCGTTCACAGTTTCCGGTGAAATTTTATTTGTTCTCCAACATTATACACTTCAACATAAAACGTATAAGTAATTGCTATAATCAACAAAACAAGTAAAAATCTTAAGGATGACAACGAATACCAAAATTGATATTCGAGTACTCGATCCTTCTTCCGATTGAGTACTCGGGTATTCGGAAAACGATCATTGACGTGAACGACATATAGCAGTACATATAAGAGCAATGAAATATCTGTAATTCTTTACTTTTATTTCAGGTATTCACTCTTGTTTACCATGCAACCATGTATGAATTCCGGCGTATGTGCTAAGTAACCTAATAGTATCATAAACTCAGGAAAAAGACAGACGAGCGTGAATTTCAAATGTTTTTTTTTTTTTTGGTCTTTTAATGTCGAAGACCAAAGTATCGATACTATTGGCATTTATTGGGAAACTAGCGCTAAGGAAGGTTACTCTAAGGGGGGTTACTCTAAGGTTACAGTCGCATCAAAGTACCGTAATTGTTAGTTTTATGGTCAGAATTTATAAATTGTTGCCATTCATTTATAGATAATTAGATATCTTTTTGGGAGTTGTAATTACTATAAGACAATATATGAGGGACACTGGATGGAATACGTACGTGCACTACACCGCTTGAAATACCTCCAAACAGTCTACATTAGCGACTTGAAAAATCTGTTGACAATGTTTGTGAGCTTGGTTTAACGGCACCGCTACTCTATATGTTTATACTAGAATTTCAAACGCGTTTGTAACGGTTTATAATTTGGTAGCGTATAATTTATAAAAGACAGAAATACTTTACAGGAATTTATACTGGAACCTTTTTATTTGATGATTCGCCCTAAAACATATTAATTTCAGATAGTTCGAAGAAATCTGAGAGAGAGCAGCTTTAAACTCGTTAAATCATTATATCAAACACAAATAAATACTGTATAAAGGTAAATATTAACTTTCCGAGGAATTAAACAGTATTTTTTCGACAGAACCACCTAAATCTAAGTCTATATTATAAGCCTCTTTAAGTATTTTCTCGTGAGTTCGAGCACCTTCACGTAGCCGTAACAGCTTCTCCCTGTCATAAACAGAACGCAGCAGTTCAATATGTTGAGCGTCATTCGTTTTCCGATGATAATTTCCCTCCTGAATCTTCACAGTGCAGTCTATATCACGATCGGTTATGTTTGCATTTAAAAACGTAGCAAGACTTCTTAACTCAGTCACCATATCCGATTTAACTTTTTCATATTGCACGACATGCACGGGCCCTTTGAATTTTCCGATTGTGGCTCTAGTCAGATTGACGGACCATCTGAGCGAGTGATTGAACATCTTGTCACTGGCTGGAAATAGAAAACAGTTCATGCTTAAAATCATCCAATCGATACTAAATTTTGCAGAGCTGGTGATGCAGGCACTGCATATAATAATGTAGGAGAATCGATAGAATTACTCGTGCAATGCCATAAGAATTATACATTCATTGTACAAATTAACAACACATATATTGTGTAAATCTATAAAAGATAATTACTATTCCCGTCTATGGTCTGAACAAATAACCAGTGTGAGAAAATTGAGAACTTATGTTACACTCAAAGCGGACTTTAAGCAAGAAAATACGTTCAGTTAAATCTGAATAGAAACGAACGCTCACTGTTAGCTCAATTCCGAGTAGGTATATTAGAATATTCAGAATTGAAACAGGGCGATATGTTGGAGAAAAACCGGAAAACAGACTGTGAAGTCTATGTGACAGAAACTTAGTTGAGGACGAGGCTCATTTTCTTGTTGACTGTGTCTTTTATAAAGATATTAGAGACAGTATGTTTAGGGAACAATTTTCAGACAATTAGTTTTCCCAAATGCAGAACAACGACAAACTTAGAACATGAGTTCAGTCATATCCGCGAAATGTTGCAAAATATCTTGTACAAGCTTATGTTAAAAGAAGAAATGCAATTTTTAAAAGAAGACTGTATTATAACTTACTGTATTGATCCATATAATGCCTATTACTTTATTAATTTTATTGAACATTTACTTTACTGAGAACAGCTGATACTATTGATTACATTCTTCAACAGGTATTCTTGAAACAAATTTAGTAGTACTCATGTACAGTATTGTATTTGTGTTAGGGTAGATGTTTATGATGCTGTTGTTAAAAAATGAAATATTCATAATTTTCTGTAAAGGTACATATAAATTGATTTATCCTTCTCATCTCAGGACATGATATATCTCACTATGAAAATTTACAGGTGACATATAGGCCTATTGGGACGGTTGTAACGGTTTGTGTATATAGATTATTTATAGTAATAAGTATGTATTGTATAACACATGTCACGTTAATAAACAATTTCCTTCCTTCGCTCCCTCCTTCCTTCCTTCCTCCCTGCCTCCCCTCCTTCCTTACTTCTTTCCTTCCTTACTTCCTTACCTCCTTCCTTCCTTACTTCCTTACTTCCTCCCTTCATTACTTACTTATTTGTATTAATACAAGCATAAGCTTATAGTGCTTTACATTTTGTCACAGACTTTGTCAGAATATGTTTCAATGAATTCTTAAATTAACCTGCAAATATTGAAAATTTATATCGCAGAGGAAGTACTGTAATTAACAGTAATGCTAAATTCTAACACGATCCGCAACTTTTCGTATATAGATATAGAGGGAAAGAAGCTATACATTATTTTACGATAAAATACAGATCACGTTTTCCACGGGCAAATCGTGGGGTAAATATCGCACGCGTCAATCGCATTCCGTGCTTGTAAGTTACTTTTAAAGTTGCTACGCGTCGAACATAGTTCGTGGTATTTTTAAAGGCTATTTCGTGTTAGAATTGAAATAATAAATGCATCTCTGTATTTTATCGTTTAATAAAATACAGTCAATCATTCGGATGCGAAAAATTAAATCACTCGTGCTACGCACTCGTGATTTAATTACTACGCCTCCGAATTCCTGACTGTATTTTATTAAACGATAAAATACAGGGACACATTTATTATTTCTTAATTAATATACATATATAACTTGATACTAGTAACAGTAACGCGGAATGACATGCACACAGGAAAACCCTTCACGCTGTCAAGTTCATTAATGTAAAAGCTGCTTAATTCCAACAGGTAGATAGGGTAAATATTTTATTAGTTTTAGATCAATACTTTTCCATTACTGCTGGATAAAATCAACACAGTGTTTCAGGTGAACATGAATGTGACTAAGAATAGTGGTTGGTAACAGTCTTTAAAGTAATAGTACCCTTCAAAGTGAATATCGTATTTTAAAGCTACTCGCTCACAGTTGCCGGTGAAAAAATTAAAATTTTCAACAATGATATACACTTTAATACGTAAAGTGTAAAACTAATACTTGAACATTTTTATTGGACTATTATTTCTGAAATGTGTTAATATCAAAGAGTTTGATGAACTCCATTTTCCCTCAATAATCTACATGTGAGCGAACAGAAAGACATTAATCACTGATTCATCTACTCTTAGACTGATAGTGAACATTTTAACAAACAATTTAAGAACCCATTGAATATCCAGGAAATCTGTATTTTCGACTAACCTAGTCAATTAAAAAAATTACCCTTTCTGTTTGAAAATTTCTCATTTATATCTGTTAATAGAAGAAAAGACTCGATAAAGCTTACTTGTTCCGTGATTGTGTTCAATTTTAACAATAATTCGATATTGCTATTTTGAAGGGAAATATATCTTTTATAAATACAAGTAGCCTAAAAGGGCCACTATCGCTCTTCTGGACTGACTTGACTGTTTCTTAAACGTAAATGTGAAAATATTTTACAATCAGAGGCCATTGTGACTTTGACTTTGACCCACTGACCCCAAAAAATGTAAGGATGTTCTACTTAGTAAGACCAATTATCCTATGGAGTTTGAAGACTGTTTTCGATATCAAAATATTGAGCTGAAATAACTTTTACAGTTCAGATCACTGTGACCTTGACCTTTGATTCACTGACTTCAAAACAATAGGGATCATATTCAGATTGCATGCAACCTTCTAAGAGTCAATTGAAAATTATGACATGTTGAGTGTTATCAAGGAATGTTGACCCTTGACCCAATGGCCCCCAAAACAGAAAATTGTTTACCCAGATCAATCATTCTATAAATTTGAAGACTGTATGTCAGATTTCAAGATATCGAGTGGAGAAGAGTTTCAAAATTCGGGTCACGATGACCTTGACCTTTGACCCACTGACCCCAAAAACAGTAGGTATCATCTACAGGATGCTTGCAACATTTTGAGCAAGTTGAATGAAAATTGTGAAATGTAGAGTTTTATCAAGGAAAATCTACGGCGGTCACTGTATCATTGACCGTTGGCCCACTGACCCCAAAATCAATTGAGCTCATCTACATGTTGTATGCATCCTTCTGAGAAATTTGCTGGAGTTGAATGAGCATTGTGATCAATGAAACGCTTTCGGAGGTCACTGTGACCTTGATCTTCCAGAAACAATAGGGATCATCTACATGTTACAGGCAACCTTGTGTGAAAGTTTTATGAAAATCAAATGAAAATTGGAACTAATAATAATCGATATAAACCCGCTTGTGGATCATGGATCAGTATTTATACAAAACCTATACAACATGAAATGCCAGCAAAGAAAATATTTATTCTAAATCTGTTCTGTGATAAATGAATTTCATTATTACTTTCTTCACAAATATATTAACCATTGTAATTATTGAAAAGACATACTTGTATTATGGATCTAATACGATTTATCAACAGTGGATGGATTAGTGGTTAAATTCACCATTTTTGGACTAGGTCGATATGCTAGTTTAACGAGTCGGTCCAAAACTAAAATGCATCCATGTATGAATAAATTATAGCTCCAACTGAGCTGCATTTAAAAACTAATATTTAGAGGGAAAGGTCTCGTAACGTGCTTTAGACATTATTGAGCTACAGTACTTTTTTTAAAGTTTAGACATTAGTGTGTCTGATAGTAATCGAGCCATTATCTGTATATAAAAACGCTAATAGCTATATATACATCTGTATCCTCCGGACTTAATATAAATAGGTTGCTATTGAATAAAAGACACATGTTCCGCTGAATGAATTGCGAAAGAAAACGTATAGAAACAGAGCGTGCGTTGCTTCAGGCCATACAGTTATTTTGACCACTGGACATAAACAACAATAACATGCAGACATACAGATATACAATAGAGATTAATCAGATTTTTAATTATTAGTGGAGCCGCCGTGGCGCAGTGGTAGCGCGTTCGCCTCAGGATAGAAGAGTCCCGGGTTCGATCCCTACCATCGCCATGTCGGCAGTGTCCTTAGGCAAGACACAATTAATTCCACATTGCCTCTCTCTCTTCGAGGTTGATTCCATCTGGAATGAGTCACGAGAGCGATTAATATAAGTTGTAAGAACTTCGCAATCGAGCATAAATAAATTAGTATAAACATAATTATTATAAACTTATTATATGGGCAAAGTACAAAACCAAAATGACTAGAACAATTCAAGATATGTTTCAAAAGTTTTTTTTTTTAATTCATTAGTTTTTAAGATATTGCGAGGATCACTGCTGTGGCATGCGGTATTTTATATAAACATTGTTCTTAAACTTGTATTTATTGACCATTTTCCATTCATTGAGTACTTTATTTATGTTTTGAGAATATAATCTGCTAGATGTAGAGAGTGCCTGTTTAAGTGAAATTTAAGCTATATAGAATGCAAAACGTGTCTGATTTTTTTTCGTTGAGGGTTTTGGAGGACAAGGGTTTCAGTTCTAAAGTTAGAATGATTTCTTATATGCTTAAAGGGCGACTACGGTTCATTATCGTTATGCTAATGGCAATTCCACAAAAAAAATCATAAGTTCTTTATGTTCGTTATAAACAGTGGCGGATAGTCAATTGACATTATGGCTGTTAGTCACGTGACTACCAAAAAGCGACTGTCTAGCTATCTAAATGAGCTTGGTTTATACCTTGAATTAAAACTTGTTTTGAAGGATGACCAGTGTGTCCCGCCTTTGCAAAGTTTGCATAGGAAAGCAATGCTTCATATGGGTTCCGAACAAGCAGCACTATTTTCTTGAACATGGGAAAGTGTCTCGCTTCATGCGTCTTCACACAAATCGTTTTTGCTCTCTGTCTTTCACATTCATGCGGAAATCCTCGCGACTTCAGACTACCGTCGCAATAAGCACTCGATGTCCCTATCCCTGAAATGTTTAAAATATATATCCTACATCAACTATTAGCTGCTCGAAATATTCAAGCTTTAACTGACGTTTGAAAAAACTAAAAACGAACATTTTTTTATTTTCCTTTTATTATTTAAATTATATCACCATGTTTTATTCTGTTCCGTTCGGGATCGTAAAAAGTTAAACTTAAAAAGGACTACAAAGATATCCATTAAACATAATTATTTTTATATTTCTAAAAAGTAAAATGAAATATCGAGACATTGTAATAGTGACATGTGTTTTATTATATTTGTTATATTAGCAAAGGGGGAAAAAAAATTAAAAAAAAAAAAAAAATTCAAAAAAAATAGAATTTTTTTGCGTTTCCACTATAAGTCAATGCCCGTAAAAACGGACGGTGATAGTTTTTAAACGTAAAAAGGACCATTGATTTAATACTTTACATTGACAAAAAATATTCATGAAATAGCAGACAAATTAAACTAACATTTGTGATTATGACAATTTTTTTATGTTTAACAGAAAGAAAGTTATGACGAGTTATCTAATAATATCCTTCTTTAGTCTTTGTAAAAACGCATATCGGTTTTCCAATATACGATGGTTAAAATATATTGCATATTGGCTGTCTCCAAAACTTGTATGGGCTTTTGTTAAAATTCCACTGCATCGGAATATTGAGAGGAAGTGTAGTTTCACGACTCTTTCTTCTATAGTTTTCGAATTATCTTTTCTTTCTTAAATTTTCTACTAAAAAAATTATTGAAGAGTATTCAGAATTTAACCCAAAAAAATGTAAAGATAACATTAACAATAGAACTTTCCAAAGGATAAATTTAATATTTTGTTCAAAAATAAATGACGCATTATTCAAGAGACATAATTCTATCCTGTCTCATTTTTTGACGGTGGGGCGTCTGTTTACACCTTTACTTCTTTTCCGGCTTATTTTAGGGTGAGCTGACCGGTACTGCAATTTTTGATTGGTCGATTTAAATGATTACACTGGAAGGGATCTGAAGTCTGTATTATAGACTTAATGAGCTATCCAGTATTACGGTCGGTACAAGTAGTTTACTTATACAACAATGTTTCATGCAGGTTTCTAAGTGCAAATTGCGGCTACTGTTTACATAATTAAAAAAAGTCCTACAAATGAAAGAAAAACTTAATAATAGTTATGTGTGCGTTTCACTTTTTCCAACTTTCCCCCACCATATCCATTGTGCCATTAACATACTTTACGCTACAACATCCGTGTATCTTTTTTAAAAAGATATTTCTTGTTAATTGTTCCCTCGGGTACGTTTACTCCAGTTATACATGTTTCTCTGGAATGTAACCAAGATCTGTTCAAGGAATTTAGTCTATATTCCAAACAATACTATAATAGGACATTTAAGGAAGAGCGGTGTTAAAAAACCACATGTGCCCGATGCTATCAATAACTTATTGTTCTTAATAAAAGAAATTTAATTGACTAAAGTACTAGGTTGACTTAAGCAGTACCCGCAGTCTTCCTTTATTATACTTTCTTGTCTGGTGTATAAAACAAAGAGTACTTGAGCGACTATTCAAATTTGATGCACAGTTAGAGATGGCTGAGGTGTGGTTTTATCCTTTTACGGCGTGTCATTACAAAAATATTCGGAATTTCCAATAGAATATTTCTTTGGCAGGTTTCATTAATTTTTTATCCGGTTTGTGAAGGTCTAAAAGAAATTATCACAAACAATCGATGAGATACAAAAGTCAAAGACCATTCCATTTTCATGCAGTTTATGCCTTTAAAAACTTTACGTAAATATTTGATGATGCATTGCAACAAAATATAAACTTGAATGATTCTCATAACTAGTATATTTGCTTTGCACAACACAATCGCTATAACCTAATGTTGGCCTATAGCCAAGCCACTAGGAATCGATTTAGTTTATGAAATAATGTTGTTTGAAATAGAATGGACATCAATGAATTGGTCGTCAATATAGTTTCACCTGCACAATAAGGCCATAGTTTAGATAAAGTAGTGCTACATGTTGAATTTGCGTGTTTCACAATAAATAACATACAATGGCTTCGCGTGACCAAATATTTACTCGTACTTTAATCGGGCTCAATATGTAATACATATTGTTTCGTTTATTTCTTACAAGTCATTTCAATTAATGATCAAGTCTAAACAAATATATGCCGTATTCGTTGTACAATAACCAAATACGTAACTAGAGGTCAAAAAGCTGGTCAAACTATAATAATCCTTACTAAAACCCGTTAGTAGTATACGCATGTATACATTTAATCGTTGCTCTCTTAAGTCTTGTTCCAATACATACAGTTTTAAAGTGTTACTTAAATTGAAACAGTTAACAAAATGGTTAACACGTTGATACATGGGAATAATTACCAATAAATGCGTAACATTTTCAAGTTAAAGACAAAAAAAAAAAATTATTTTATTTATTTTTTAATTATTATTTTTTTTTTTTAAAATTATTAAAAATTTATAATAATTTTTATTTTATTTTAAATTAAAAATTTTAATTTTTTTTTTTTTTTTTTTTTTTTTTTTTTTTTTTTTTTTTTTTTTTTTTTTTTTTATTTTTTTTTTTTTTTTTTTTTTTTTTTTTTTTTTTTTTTTTTTTTTTTAATTTTTTTTTTTTTTTTTTTTTTTTTTTTTTTTTTTTTTTTTTTTTTTAGGGGTTTTTTTTTTTTTTTTTTTTTTTGGTTTGGGGGGGGGGGGGGGGGGTGTTTTTTTTTTTTTTTTTATTTTTTTTTTTTTTTTTTTTTTTTTTTTTTTTTTTAAAAATAAATTATATTTTTTTTTTTTTTATTTTTTTTTTTTTTTTTTTTAATTTTTTTTTTTTTTTTATAAAAAAAAAAAAAAAAATTTTTTTTTTTTTTTTTAAAAAAAAATTTTTTTTTTTTTTTTTTTTTTTTTTTTTTTTTTTTTGGGGGGGTTTTAAAAAAAAAAAAAAAAAAAAAAAAAAAAAAAAATTTTTTTTTGGGTTTTTTTTTTTTTTATTTATATTTTTTTTTTTTTTTTTTTTTTTTTTTTAGGGGGGGGGGGGGGGTGGGGGGGGGGGAAAAAAAAAAAAAAAGTAATTTTTGAGGGAGGATTTTTTTTAATTATTAATTTTTTTAATTTTTTTTGATTTTTTTTTTTTATTTGGGACCTTTGGGGTGAAAACCCCACATTCCTGTTCAATTGTTTTAATTCCATATTTTTGCATTGTCCGCATGAAATTACCGGAAAAAGGCGTTAGCGTTTGTGAACTAGTCTTGCTATTGTCAAGACCTTGCTGACTTTGGAACAGTGCTTACATAATGTAATAACTTAAACGGTAAAAGCTTTTCATCCACTGCCAAAAGCGGAAAGAACATTTCGCCTATCGAGCGTCTTTCCGCTGGAAGCATTATCAAAGACGTGATTAGAACTTCATAAATTGTTTCTGGAACACTAAAGTTATTCATGAATCTTATACTACCAATATACATTTTTTCTTATTTCGGGGACTGTTTGAGTACCTGTGTTTGCGTATAATTTAATTGATATAAGTACTACTATGACGAAATGCAGCCTTGCAAGTTTCGGTAACATTGGTCTTTGAACACTACAGCTATGGCCCGTGGTACATTTTATGATATATGTTGTAAAGAAACTTAAAGTTTTTGTGTTATCTGAATCGGGTGGCACAACTACATGACATGCTATTACTGTATGACCCTCTTACAAAATCTTAGAATTTAGATAATCACTTTATAATCCACAGAAACTGAGAAAAAAACACAAATATTCAAAAACAGTGGTTCGATTTTTACTAACTTATAAAAATAAATAAATAAAAAAAATAAATAAAATAACCGTCCCCAGATTAGGCCGTTTTCTTATAACTTTTCCCCTAATTACGTTTAACGGTAGTTACCAGTTCACCAAGTTTGCTGGTTCGGTCCTGTTTTTACAGTGCACGACATTTCGTCTAAAGACGTTTGTCTACTAACTTTTTGTCGAAATGACATAATGTCGAATTGTCATCACTACAACAGTTTGTCGAAAATTTTCAATATATATTAAAGTCACTCAGTGAGACGATTACAACGTTCTTATGTATTGTATTTATAAAATGCGGACATTACAAAGTTGTATGTAACAGTACCTGTCATTTGTTGTATGAGATGTCTTATCCATGTATTTCCAGATCCAGGAAAACTCACTAATCCCGTTACAGGTAGCAATGTCTGAGACAATTTCACTTCTCTTTTAACACAGTCACCCGTGCTAGCGGAATTAATGCGACTCATACCATCCGCAGTGTTTGATGTTCCTGACTGCACATGTTTAATAATATTTCCAGTTAACTCCTCGTGTTTTTTCTTAGAATCTTTTAATGCAATCTCAGATCTTGCATGGTACTCAGAAAACATTTCTTTCACCCATTTAATTTCCGATGCATTTAAAGGATAATTGACCGGTTTATACCAAATCTGTTCAGTTTGCTCTCTGTTTCCATGATAAGATCGCGAACTAATTAAAACACCAAAAACTAATAATAGAAACACACAAAGTGCATAAAGATGTCTCGATCTCGACAACATTTCAACGCTTAGTGGTTTTAAGTATTAGAATGGCCCGATTCCGGTAGCGTATGTCAATAATACATTCTAATAAGTGCGTCTCGCTAATAAGGACCTTTATTCGTATGATATGGTTCACAATATAAGCCGATATAGTTTAATACACGGCTCTATATGGTTTTAACAGTTTGTTAATTCCAGTTGACCAATACAACAGAAATGTGTCAATAATTAAACTAAACACCGCCCGGGGCTTGATTATATTTTAGAATCCGTCAATAAAAGTAGACAGCAGAATCGTGAACTAACATGTTTTGTCCTACATGATTAATGAAATAATATGTTTTAGGAAAGAATTACAAAATTAGATAAAATTGGGGTGGGGGAGTTTTATTTAGATTTGTATTAATTTTATTTGTTCCACTATGTTTTGTTCATTGTAATAGGCTATCAGCATGGTATTATGCTTTATGCTGAAAAAACTATTGAATTGGATTGAAATTAGATTTGTTGCGAAAAGATTTCATGATTTGAGTGCGGACGAATATTGTAAATATGCCCGAGATTTGAACTTTGGGAATTCAAACTGAAAAGTGATGTTGGACGGAAAATGTCAACATCAAATACCATTATATATGAACATATTTTTTAAAATAATTATCTGGACGTTAAGGGACCCGCTGGATAATGTTTTCAAATGCGCACTTATTTCTAGCTATTTACTTAACAGTTTATTTAAACTGATGGGGATTTCAATCGCTTCTTTGATAAAGCATACAAGTTACACGACCTGAACCAACTCATTAGCTTCATACATGATAACAGCTTTATTCGTATAATATAATGATATTCACTGATAACATTTCATTTTTGTATGTTAATTGTACATTTTATGTTAGCTCTATATGTTCTTTGCAACGAAGAAATTATAACTTAATACCACTGGCACAAATAACTTCAAAATTTTATTGTGCATATTAACCCACTCTTGTGCAATAAAGCTTTGTGATTAATTTTATTTTTAAGTATTTATATTGAATGTGATATTCAAGAACACAAGCTGTATATGATTGATTCTAATAAACTGAATGTTCTGTTTTGTCCTGTTCTATATTAAACAGGAACTAGAATTGTTTTTGGAAAAAACAAAAACAATACAAACACAACAAAACACATGTCTCCCAAATTCCCCTAATCCGTCCCTCCCAAAGGAAATAATTCACTGAGCCAAAGTGAGCCCTAGCTATAATATATAAGATTTTATTTACAATTCAGACCACTGTGACCTTGACCTTTAACCATATGACACCAAGTAACAATATACACAACCAGCCTTCAAGCTTATGGTTCTTACCAAGTTAGATGAAAATCAAACTAGGGGGTTTGGAGATGAAGAACAGAAAATGTTTTCCCCTTTTTTTGGCCCCTGTGAACTTGAACTTCAAATATAGTCCCTAAATTGTAAAATACACAACTAGACTTCATACTGATGCTTCCCTATAAGATTGATGAAACTCCAATGACAGGTTTTGGAGATGAATTGCATATGCAGTAGTGTTTTCAGTTCTTGAAATCTGAAGCCTTTATTGCAGTATACTTTAATCATATTGTCACCGCCACATTTTAACAACATTTTTTCTTAAAGCGCTAATTATGTTGCCGAGCAGACGACAAATGCGTTCAATTTTAATACTCCTAGAAGAGAACAATTGTGTTCAATATCAGAACCTCTTGTGTAGTTTAATGTTAATACATACAGCAAACGATACTTGTTATACAATTGTGTTCATAATCAGTACCTCTGTTGACAAAACTTGTGCAGTTAAATACCTACAGCAGACAGAAGTAACGTTAATATACGATAGCAGACGACACTTGTGTTCATTGTTGATGGAAATATCATAGGATACAACACACGCACGCACGCACGCACGCACGTGTACTCTGTTAGAATATTCAAGCAGACTGAACAAATACTCAGATAACCAAATTCACAAACTTATTATGTAAAACATGTTATTGTTTCGAAAGGACAAATGTACCGTGACTTACTTCAAGGTAGTGTTGTCGATTTAGACTACGAAACTCTTCCCTGCTCACCATGCACACATGGAAGTATGATATGGTTTGTCATATAGCACCATAAAACCAATAGCACCGACTGCAGCATTGTAAGTTTTAGTCATGGCTTGCCTAGCTTATTGTTTCTGGTTCATTTCTCGTTCGAATACCAGGCCCGACTCGTTGGATGTAGCAACCCCCAGCTCTTTGCCAGTAGGTGCTCAACAAAAGTGTAAGCAGGTGTGTGTGTGTGTGGGGTGGGGGGGACTTCGTTGCATGTTTTCATTAAGAGGACATATGCTGACGGGGAAGACTTACATACTTCATTTATTCCCTTTTGCCTCATGACATTGCAGCTCCACGGAGGCTGGACATCACTGGGCACACGACACCAGATTTGCAAATTTCGTGAATACAAAGAAGACACATGAACACACACACACATTCATAAACGTCCAGGTCGGCGCCTACCATGGACAGCGAACATACAAGTATACAGTGCAACATGGAAAAGTTCCTCCAACACACAGTGTTGTTAACCGGTAGATATGTGATACAAAAGATACACTTAACTACTTTAGCTTAACTGTGGAACAATCATATTAAACATGCGGAAATAATAGCAATTGCAAACATTGACAAGTATACCGGCAGTGTGAATGAGTTTTACTGTGTTAATTAACTGTTCGTCAAAATTAAAACTATACAACACTAATTATCTAAACATTACCTAATTCCAGTGCTTAAAATAGTATTAAACTGTATTGTTTAGGCATTTTGCAGATAATAGTACATGTATGTTGCAAAGTCTGTAGACTTGCGTACTAGACAACATCCCCTGCTGATACAAATTCAGAATACAATAAAAAAGAAGTATGGAAAATGAAACAGCAAGACTTTCTCTGTGTACCATACATACATGTATACTATCAAGAAACCAGTGGATAACTATTTGATGTCTGTACTTAAACATGTCATTACATTAACATCACTATATCTGAAAGTTTCAAAGAAAGTTATACAAGGGAGACAACTTAAAAACAAATTTGGGGAAATTGAACATAAGTTTGTTCCCTTACAAACTTTGTAAATTGTAAGCTTTTGCAAATAAAATATTGCTTAAAAACTGCAACTATTGGGTTTAATATGAAAAAAATAAGTAAAGAAAACAAACGACAATGACCAAGGTCTGTTACTGGTATGAAAACAATTTGTTTGTTAAATGGACAAAATGTCTGTACAGTACAACAATACATAGTAAAACAGATATAGGCATGAGCACATCCCTAAACATTTAATACAGGATCAAAGTAGGTGAGTGACAAAATCAAGACACATAGCACCATGTACTGAATTTGACCCTGAATGTTTACGCGTCGGAGTAAATTCCTCGAAATTTGCTACCAGCGTTTGCATTAGGGGTCACGTGACATTTTTGTTCACGACCTGTGATTCAACGGTGTACTATGAATAATACCGGCAAATTCCTGGTTTCCGGACCTGCTTGCTATATCAGTAAAACTGGCATAATGTTCTGAAAGATGTAAAAAGGGATTAGTTTCATTCATCATGTTTGTTAAGTAAGTCGAATACACAAATTGTCCATGCATGGCGAATATCAACGCAACTTAATTCAAGTCTGGGCTTTATGATTCTAGCCAAGAAGAGTTTTGAAGTTCTACCTGTCTATCTAAGCTCTATGTCTTGTGGTTTGATAGAAGAAAACAGTGGGTCATAATTTGAAAAAAGCTTAGTAGTCGTCCACTACGTAATACTACATACTAAATATCTTAGCTCTAGACCTTGTGGTTTCAAAGCAGAATATTTTTAAAGTCAAATAAGCCTATGACAAATCAATTAACCTCCTGAGCGGGGTCAATTTTGATCTGGGGGTCAAGATTTGAACACTCTTGGTATAATACCAATATGCAATGCCACATGCAAAATATATAAGCTCTAGATCTTGTTGTTTCAGAAAAGGAGAACTTTAATATTTTCACTTATATCTAAGGCTTTGTAAAGACAATGCTACATGCCAGACTACTCCAATACTTTACAAATGTGAGGAATGTGCATATTACTCCGTTGGATAAACATAAAATTGTTCCAATATAAGCCTATGTAAAATCACGTGACTCCCGGCGGGGTCAATTTTGACCCAGGGTCATAATTTGAACAAACTTTGTAGTGGTCCACTAGGCAATGCCACATGTCAAATATCTAAGCTCTGGGCTTTCCTGTTCTTGAGAAGAAGATTTTTAAAGGTTTTCCTTTCCGCTGCCATGACAAACAGAGTTTTGCATGGAATGGCATTATTTGAACAATTATGATAGGACATAGTGCAAGGAACATCCCTGCCAAGATTCATAAACATCGGCCTTGGTGCTTTCATGCGGAGACGTCGTTCAAATGAAAATGTGAAGGGACGATGTACTACGGACGCCGGACCTTGAGCGACCCTAACAGGTCACTATGGTGAGCTAATAAACACATGTTGAGCGACTTGTTAGGAACTTGTTTGACCTTGTCTCACTTTGTCTAAAGACGACAAATACCTGGTATTGATGTAACGTAAACAATAACCTCTTCATAACAACATGAAAATTATAAACAAGAAATCGATGCTTCCGTAAAACATAACTTTGATAATTTCTGATTGCTTAGGAGAAACGAACCACAAGTTGTTGGAATATCATATTGCATTGTGCATTTTAAATAATTTTACTTTGTAAAACCTTTTGCGTTTGTTAAACAATGATATAGCTATGCAGTATGGAGTAGACTCTATGTGCAAGCCAACTGCTGCTGGTTTTATTACATGTTATGTCCTGCAATGGTACAGTAAAGTCCCGCTATTAAGACAAAGTAGCGTAAGAAAGCAGCCATGCATGGTTTGTCCTCGGCCAATTACATTTTCTAACAGGTTCGCACAACAATATATTGACCTCAATAGTAGTCTTAAACTGGGTCCTAATATTACTATTTTGTGTGCCTCATAACAAGTAGTGAAAAAATGAGAAAATATAACAGAAATGACGTGTTTTCGCAGACCATGCACGTGCTCGCTATCGGTCAGTCAGGACTAAAGACTTTCGAAATTACATTGTCTATCGTCTGGTATCCACGACTGCTGATTACCAGACGATAAATAATGTTGTGTAATCAGCAGTCGTGGATATCAGACGATATACAATCTTGTGTAATCAGCAGTCGTGGATATCAGACGATATACAATGTTGTGTAATCAGCGGTCGTAGATATCTGAAGATGTATAATGTAGTGTTATCAGCAGTCTTAAATATCAGACGATAAACAATGTTGAATAATTAGCAGTCGTGGATATCTGACGATATACACTGTTGTGTAATCAGCAGTCGTGGATATCAGACGATACATAGTGTTGTGCAATCAGCAATGGTGGATATATGACGATATACAATGTTGTGTTATCAGCATTCTTGAATATGAGACGATATACAATGTTGGGTAATCAGCAGTCGTTGATATCTGACGATATACGATGTTGTGTAATCAGCAGTCTTGGATATCAGAC
This sequence comes from Saxidomus purpurata, assembly GCA_022818135.1. Taxonomy (NCBI): domain Eukaryota; kingdom Metazoa; phylum Mollusca; class Bivalvia; order Venerida; family Veneridae; genus Saxidomus; species Saxidomus purpurata. The sequence continues at coordinate 48,256,438 of JAFMSR010000001.1, read as the reverse complement.
GATAAACAATGTAGTGTAATCAGCAGTCGTGGTTATCTGACGATATACAATGTAGTGTTATCAGCAGTCGTTGATATCAGACGATAAACAGTGCTGATATACAGTCGCAAATATCAAAATTACAAAACAGTTATTCCTTTTACTATACTACTCGTTGAATCATTATTTAAACACAAGTAAATACTGAATAAAATTAAATATTAACTTTCCGAGGAATGAAAGAGTACTTTTTCTACAGAACCACCTAAATCTAAGTCTATATTATAAGCCCCTTTAAGTATTTTCTCGTGAGTTCGAGCACCTTCACGTAGCCGTAACAGCTTCTCCCTGTTATAAACAGACCGCAGCAGTTCAATATGTTGAGAGTCATTCGTTTTCCGATGAAAATTTCCTTCCTGACTCTGAACAGCGCAGTCTATATAACGATCGGTTATGTTTGCATTTAAAAACGTAGCAAGACTTCTTAACTCAGTCACCATATCCGATTTAACTTTTTCATATTGCACGACATGCACGGGCCCTTTGAATTTTCCGATTGTGGCTCTTGTCAGATCGACGTGCCGTCTGAGCGAGTGATTGAACATTTTGTCACTGGCTGGAAAAAGAAATAAGTTCATGCTTAAAATCATCCAAATTTCGATTCTCATCGATTTTATACTCTGTCAGGCTAGTGATCCAGGCATATTTAGTTAAAGTATGCTATATAATGATAGAATTATTCGTGCAATGTTATTTAAATTAACATTCAACGAACAAATTTACAACACATATATAGGCTGCTAAATACAAACATAAGGTTTGTTGTGTTTCATATTTTGTCAGACTTTGCCTGAATATGATTTAATGAATTCTTTTTTTCTTGGGGCCTAATTGGGGTAACCCCTTTTATTTTCCCCGTAGATAGCGTGATAGGGGTCGGGGTGCATCCCCTACCAGCCTTAAAAATCCCGATAAAGTTATTCGTATGATAAACAATAAAATTTAAAGATTGTTTACAATGAACATCGAAATTTACCATAAACATTCACCTTGATTACCATATAAAAATCGCCGCACAGAGGTGCTTAACCTTAAGAGAAATGAACTATTAAGGTAGCACGGACGGATATACAAAAGTGAGCATAATAAGATAGACGCCTGCGAAGTTTGGAAAATGAAATGATGCTTTGCTTACTTGAGTTGGATATTCAAATTTTGTTGCAACAAATATACAAATTGAAGTACGTTTTGTTTTTGTCCCGAGTATTTATATTTGTTGGGAAATTTGCATAAACTCCATTTAGTCTTTTGTAATTTTTCAATTCATTTAAAGCTAATTGAAGATCATTTTCGTTATCACTAAAATTAGTGTCATCGGCATAAAGCAATATCAGGTATACATGCGTGTCTTCCATTGCTGTATCTATATTTATTACATTCATACCACTAGATTCTAAATAATGCTCAAGGTCGTTTGAAAATATGGAAAAAAGAAACGGGGATGAATTTTCCCCTTGTCGCACCCCTATAAGACAATCGAAAAAGGGAGTAGACCCTTCTGTAGTTACAACTTTAGACTTTATATTTTGATACATGTTTTTGATAACATTCAGACATTTTACATTGATGTTTTCTTTCATAAGTTTCTTCCACAGACCTATTCTCCAAACAGAATCAAAGGCCTGTTCAAAATCCACAAAACAACAGAATAGTTTCTTCTTGTTTGAATACACTATGTCAATTAGGTTTTTTAGAATAACTATATTGTCAATTGTTAAATACTTTTTTGCGAAAACCTGCTTGGGGTTCACGTAAAAGATTAGTTTTTTCAGCAAATTTCGTTAGTCTGGTATTTAAAATACACGTGAAAAGTTTACCAAAACAACTCATCAATGATATCGGACGATAATTCTCTGGTGATTCTGGACAACCCTTGTTTTTATATATAGGTTTAATATGGCCTATAGTCAAAATTTCTGGAATGATGCCATGGTCAAATACAATATTGAACATTTACTTATATATATGTATCTAATGCTATATTTCATATGTTCATGTAAGATTTCATCACAACCTGGTGATTTGTTATTCTGTAGTGATTTAAGAGTTTTTAAGATTTCCTTTTCAGTGATTGGAACATTAATTTCATCATTTACAATATTCGTACATGTTTCTGACATATAGTCGTTGATATTATCCGTTACGTTCGAATTTTCATTTTAGTTTTTAAAGTAATCATAAAAATCGTTCAATTTTGCAGTTCTCTCATTTCGTTCCTGTTTACCATTAATAATATTCCAATATTTCTTAGGGTCAGCACATTTAAGTTTTCGCAGTTTCTGTATTCTGTTTGCATTATGATTATTTTGTGATTTTCTTAATGTGCTTTTATACTGTTTACTGACTGATTTCAATAAATCCTTAAAATATTGTGTCTTATATATGTATGTTTTTCTAGTTTTATGGTAAATATTTCGTAAAGCATGCCATGATTTATCAAATCATGGAAAATTGTGTTTAATTGTATTCGTCTTTTTATTTTTGTCTACTTTGTTTGTTATGACTCCAAACGATGTTTTAGAACAGCTTTTAAAAAAGTGTTGCGAGATTATCAGAGAAGTGTTCCGACTTTTTACTGTCCCATAACCGCGTCTTTTGTACATCTTGTATCTGGGGTGGTATTTAGTTTTGAGAAGTGTGCACTGTAGTTTAAAGTGTAGCCAGTAATGGACAATGTACATCAGAATATAAGTTGCAAAATTCGTGCACTTTGTAATCAAAAATATTTTCAAAACAAAAGAAAGATGACATAAAATATTCTACAGTACTAGCATTTTTATAAGTCAATAATAGTTTTCGACTGTCATTTCCTATTCTACCGTTCCATAAAAACATGTCATTATTTTTATATAGATCAATTAACTGATTTCCATAAGAGCTTACAACAGTATCTGTACACATTATGTTCAACGATATATCATACAAATTGATTTTTTTCAAATTTTCACTTTCGACATTTTGCAAGTATTGCAAGTATTGCAAGTCATACATATAAAAAATAGACTGATCAACCTTTACATAATCTGATAAATTTCCACATCTGGCATTCATGTCGCCAAACAACAGGTAATGTTTACTATTCCTAAAATATCTAAACATCTCATTTTGAATTTAAAAAAGGACCTAGATCCTGCTGGTGGTATATATACTATACCAATCTTCTGTATATGTACTGTTATTTACACCATACAGCTCTTTAGAACTTGCAAAGAAACGGACAAGACTACATTCATTATTATCATCAACTTTTACAAAATCTATATTTTGCTTGATCAATAAAGCTATACCACCAGATCTATGATTAGTGAGTTTCTTTCTATTAAAAACATGAACATTAAACCCCGGCACAGATATATTGTCAGAATCGTCAGTTTTGGTTTTTAATCGAACTTTATCATTCACTGATGGTAAATTCAAGATGCTGTTTTTTGAAAGTAATATCCTGCTCAAGCGGCGAAGTTGCTTTTTCATTCCCTGCATAAGTGGGTCTATGTGAATATTCAGACACAGGTGTGCGCGCACTTTCGTCAATCTGAGAGAATCGTTCGAATATATTTTTGTTTGTATTTCAAAGTTTCCAAGTGGTTCCTTGTTTGTATATATGTTACTACGTGTTTCGTTTGTTTTTGTCCTCTTTGTCCATACGTTTTCTTGTAATTCGTATTTGTGAACACTTTTGATCTAGCACCGTTGAACTCGTGCATTTTTTTTCACTAGTATTATATAATGTTATATAGCGTTATATAATGTTCCATTGATATACAGATTGTCCCTGACTAGTTTAACTTTGTTATTTTCATCTTCCCGCGCCTTTTAGCGACGCCGCACAGTAACTTGCGTTTGTTTCAATTTCGGGCGGAAATTGTTCCGAAACACCATTTTCTGTTCCAGATAATTCCTGAGGAGCTTTCGTTCTCACAAGTTCTTTGAATAAAATGTAAATGTTACACATATATGTAAATAATCAGCTAAATAAACAAAAGGGCAAAATCACTCTACTGTATATCGCTCACCTGGCTACCCGCTATAATACAAGGTCATCAATAGAAGAAAGGGTCCATTTTGACATAGGGGACATGATTAGAAATTTCTCTGAAGATGTCAACTAGGCAATGATACACACCATCTATCTAAGCTTTAGGCCGTGTGGTTTAAGAAACAGAGATTTTAATTTTTTCCAATCTAAGCCTATGTAAAATCAAGAGACCCCAGGGCAGAGTCAGTTTTGACCCATGGTCATAATTTGAACAGTCTTGGTAGAGGTTCACTAGGTTATGCCACATGCTAAATATCTAAGCTCTAGGCTTTGTGGTTTCAGAGATAAAGTTTTTCCTACATAAGCCTATGTAGAAACTATTGACCCCTGGATTGATTTTCAAAGTTTTTCCTTTCCGTTGTAATGGCAATAAGAGTTCTGCATTAAACAACTATGAAAGGGCTTCATGCAAGTTTCATCAACATCGGCTTAGTGGTTTCAGAGGAGAAGTCGTTTCAAGGAAATGTTAACGGACGTACGGCGGACGCCGGACGGTGAGCGATTCTTATAGCTGTGCCAGATGAGCTAAAAAGGCACGTGGTCACGTTAGATTTTTGCTAAAAAACTTTGAAAATTACGATCAACTGCTAAGAACGCGATGTTGACAAGGGCGTTTACGGAATAGACCCTCTTCCCAATCGGCCTTTTTCGTTTGTTCCGAAATGTCACGTGACCCGCAAAATTTCAAAACGAGGCGTAACGTGTAAACAACTTTGGCATCGGTAAGTTACCGACATTTAAAAAACTACTGAAATAGCAGTTTAAACTTCAAAAACAGATAAAACGCCGTATTGACTGTAAAATATATGAGCTGATTAAGTTGTAGACATGTATTGGTTTAGGTATGACTTCACTAAATCGGTGAGACTTGGAACCAGCCAATTTATGTAGGGAACTTGCGGACCTATTGGATATTTACGGTCTCTGATTGGTCGAAAATGATTGGTAGCACTAAAGTTTTCTACAATTAAAATCGATAGTACAGTGGTTGAGCATAACAAAAAATAGTTTATGAATTTTCTAGTTAATATTACGGTGTCCTGTGGCTATCTGAAAATATTAAATGTTTGAACAAAATGTAAACAAAAATCCTACAGACGAGGGGTGATGTCCTCCTGGTGCAATTTTCGGCTATAAAGTCACACATTATGTACATGTATATAAAAGGGCATTTTTGGGTGTAACTAAGGTGGTTCTACAGATTTATTGGGGTGAAATTACTCAACGAATGTTTTGGTATGCGGACCGTGCTTGAATGTTATACAGTAAGTCTATGGAAAAAGATTTAGTGTAGTCATACCTGGAACACGGAAGTGAAAAATTCATCAAAACTTTCGGTGTTTTTTATGGGAATGCACATACATTCTTTAAACTATAGGTTTAACTGTTAAACCCATAGTTTAACACCTCTTAAACCCATAGTTTCTGGTGCCGTTTGCACATTTATGCCTTAAGCCGTGGTTTAAAGTCTTAAACCGCAGTAGTTTCAAGTCTGTTAAACCCAAATTTAAGAGACAACCAATCAAATTAGCTGAAATCACGGTTTAAAGTGTCACGTGACCCGTTAAAACGATAATTACATAATATTTATACTTTAAACTATGGTTTACCTCTTAAACCGTAAGTTTAACTGTTAAACATATAGTTTCATGTGCCGTTTGCACATTAATTCATAAACCGTGGTTTAAAGTCTTAAACCGTAGTTTAAAGTTTGTTAAACCCATAGTTTACACAGACAAAAAATCGAATTAGCTAATACCACGGTTTAAAGTGTCACGTGATGCACTACTTTACGCACAAACATAATACATGTTGGGATCGGTATTTGCTTTATTTTGAATTTTCCAATTTAAATGCTATTTAGTATATACATTATAAACAACTCTTTGGTCATCATCTATATGTTATCTTCGGATGTAATTTAGAGGATATTTGTAACATAATAAGTAACTGTTAATAAAACAATTTAGCGCATGACGTAAACATGTATTTTATTCGTTTATTTATTTATTTATCATTAATATGATATTTTATATTTGCGCTTTAAACCGTTATATCAAAGAAACACTCATTTAATATCCTCGTTAAAGATCGACGGTGACAAAGACTTGGAATTGCTTGTATAATTCATGTTTGACAGATCGAAAAATACACCTTTTACAGCAGTAATGGGAGAAATGCTGGGGTCGGTAAAATATTACTGTCTAGATCCGACTTGTATTACATATAATGAAAACATACCTATGTGTATAGTTTTAGAGAAAACATTCATTTATTGCATAGACATATATCCGTTTCATTGACAGATTTTAGGGGTTTTAAAAAAAAATAGAAAGCACAAAACAAAACCCAGTATAGAGCTTAAATATCTTATTACAGGTCATTATAAATGTTACGTAATGTCCGGCCATAGAGCATCAATAAGAGAGCAGACGGATCGATACTTCGGAAGGAAGTATTAGAGCAGCATTATGGGACATCCTTGCGACAAGACCTTTTTAAACAAAACTCAAAAACAGTCCCTTTTCCTTCTTGTTTTTTAATATATATTTGATATCACCATAATCTAGAATGATTATTTTATTCTAACCTGTTCGTGATTCTTAAATTATTTTATAGTTGTTAAAGGTTATGCGCAAATTAAAGATTAACTGGTTTTTTTAGTAAACATGGTCACATTTTGCGCGTTTTAATACAACTGATCATACAAATAAAGTATAGTTAAGTGACAGTTACGGTTATAAACTTTAAACAGATCAAATGAGTTAAGTCTCACAAAAATGAAAAAAAAACATACATTAAAAATGGGAAATGTTACATTTTATTACGCCTTTTATTATTATAAAATAACTAAAATTGTATCGCGAGTTGATTAGTTTAGTGGCGTGTATTAGCCTTGATTGTGATATTTTCTTTCTGACACATGTAAGAAACTTAAAAAAATCATTTTACTGGAAACTTGAAAACATATGTGACCGTTGGTATATTTTAATTATACTCCCATATCTCTCTGAGGGTGGTCACAAGGAAATAAAGAAATTGATTGAGTTTCTATGTTCGTGTAATTGTAATATTCTTTGTATTTCCTTTGTAGGTTCAATAAGTGAAACTGACTAAAAAGGGTGTCCTAAAAATATTAGAACACAAGAATAAGCATAAAGCAAATAAAGACATATAAAAGCAACTAAAAGCAAAAGCAAATTATTTCACAACAATAATTTAGGACAGACATTACTTAAGTAGAATTCATGAATTACCTCAAGACAGTAACAATTATTAATTGTAAACAAGATTTTGATAAAAGGAATTTAACCAAATGTATTAATAACCAAATTAATTAATAACTGATATTGTTGGACAAGCCAAAGGAATTGGGACAATGGAAAACCTGGATTTACCTGATATGTAATATATAACTGCTTGAATCATAAATAGATGTACATGTAGCTAGGAAAACTACATCTTTATCCTAGCTTTGTATATGTCCAACTGTGTGAATTCAAAATCCCCCCAAACATGAGATAGGGTGAGATGTTTGATCAGGTGTTATAAATAAACCAATCACCAGTTGTTATATCAAAATTCCCTTTACACACTATTAGTTATTGAGAGAATATATAAATAGATGTCACCTGATACTACATTTTGTATATGATCACATGACTGAGTTGTCACATTTCATGTACAACTCGTGCAAATATTATTAGGTATAAAACCACTAATAATTACCATTGTGACATTTTCCCTGCTTTAAAAAATGTCTCCTGGCATTTCAAAATGTACAGACTATGTTCACATTACATTGAATTTGTTGTTTCATGAGTTTTAACATATTTTAATACTATATGTGAATACATTTAACTTCACTGTTGTCTGAAATATTATAAATAGTAGTTTAATTTGTAATGTTTCTTAAATAAACAGAAAACCAAGTTTGTGATATTTACAAAACTTATGAAAGATGAAAACTTTGCGTAACGATAAGCAGAAAAAACATTTCACTGAAATTAAACAAAATACTGATGTCTTTGAGGTTTTCCTGATATAATACCAGCAAGAATTAAGCATAAAACCAATTTCAACTATTTACATGTTATAATTATACTACTGCAACTTTTGCTTTGGATGAAGGCTACACACCATAAAATGATATTTTAAGAACAACATTATTTGCTTAAACTCTACCTACTTGCTTGCAAGCTTTTCTTTCCCTAACTATACTTCATCCAAAGTCTTCACTACAATCAGCCAACTTCTGCAGAACAGCTTTAATGCATTAAAAATTACATATTAGGCAATACATATTGCATAATATTGGCAATACAAAATTTAAAAACATTTAAAAGATTTATTCATTGAAATAACATTATGAAATTATCAGTAATTTCAACGAAATTACACAATGGTAAAAATATACTGTGACATTCTCCCTTGACACTTAAACGAAAACCGCTGACTGTTGATACATTACATAATCACCGTACCTCTCCGGCACTTTTCGATTTGTTTTGGGGCCGGGTACGTGGTTCAACTGTGATTTCAGAAGCTTCTGTATGTGACGTTTGATGTGAGGAAGAAGAGAGAACAACTTCAGAAGATTTGTCACTGCTTGGAAATAACTGTGTGACATTACTAGAGGAAAACTAAGTTTGTTCTCCATTAGTACCTGTATTATTCTGCACAGATTGCACAGAAGAACTATTTTCTGAAGATAAAACCTGAACAGTATGACCACCAGAGTGAGAAATATCCACTGTATTGGATTTAGAAGTATTTTCTGACATCTGGGGAAAAAATTGCCTAACAACTGGTTTTCCTACAGGATATACAAAACTAAGGTAAAAATATATCTGATGCATCACTGGCAGAACCATCTGATGAACGAATTACCTCATCCGAAACAACAGCTGCCTTTAACTTATAAGAACCATTCTTTCTACTGTTTGACTTCACAGAATGTGAAATAGAAAAACTTGTTGGAATAGTGGAAAATGGAAGCAACATATTTCTATGCAAAATCCTTGTTCTGCCACCTCCATTCTCTTTTACAACTTTGTAAACAGGCAAATCGGAGTAGGGCTTTCTTACAGAATGTAAGGATCTTTGGCCCATTTGTCTGCCAGTTTATTCTTACTTTTCAGACCAACATTTAATGTTAAGACGCGATCTCCAATATCAAGTGTCGCTTCTTTAACCCTTAAGTCATAATTAGACTTACTTTTCTGGGCTGCCTTTTCAGTCACATTGGAGGCTGTCTTATATGCAAAGTCAAGACGATCTTTCAAAGTATTGACATAATGTTTCTTACCATTGGTTGATGAAACAGACGAAGAAGGTAAATTTAAGAAAGCGTCTACAGCTAGACGAGAATGTCTTCCAAACATTAAAAAGAATGTAGAATACACTGTGCTACTATAACGAGTTGCATTATATGCATGGACTAATGGTGCAACATAGGAACGCCAATTAGCTTTTTGGTCGTCACTTAAAGTACTAAGCATGCCAATAAGAGTTTGGTTAAAATGCTCAACTTCTCCGTTACACATGGGATGATATGGTGTGGTTCTAGACTTTGAACCCCTGCTAGATTACAAAGTTCCCTAATGACACGGTTTTCAAAATTGCGGCCCTGGTCGCTGTGTAAACGTGCATGGAATCCATAGTGAATGATAAAATTTTCAAAAAGGGCTTTGGCAGTTGTTGTAGTTTTTTTATTCCTAGTAGGTATTGCTTGTGCATACCTCGTAAAATGGTCTGTAATGACTAGAACATTTTCAAAACCTCCTTTGGAACGTTACAAGGACAAGAAATCAATGCATATTAATTCCATTGGTTGTGTTGTTGTAATGTTTACAAGTTCAGCTCGAGTTTTGACCGGAGTCTTGCTCATTATACAGCATTGACAATCTTTGATTCTTGGATCAATATCTGCCTCTAAACCAGGCCAATAGAAGCGAGAACGGACTAACGAAGGAGTTCTGTCACGACCCTGATAACCAAGATCATCACGAAGAGTTTTAAAAACAAGATCCTTGAACTGCAATGGTAAGACTAACTGCTGAACAGTACGTCCATCAAGAGTAGAAGTGCGGTATAAAATACCATCAGTAAATGAAAGTTTTTTTCCATTCACGGAGATATCAAGTCACCTCAGGAGTTTCCAATTAAAGGTAGGTCGCGGGTTTCCCCCAGAAATCGGGTCATTTTTTTTAAAAGGCAACGCATATTTAAGATATTTTGCATGACAATCGCATGACTAATTGACATTTGTAGTAAAATTACGATGAAGAGATATTTCCATGGAAACAGAGTTAAAAGCGCCACCTAGCGGGGAGGTGTGTTTTCGTCAATTTTCGTGCTATTTTTGATATATCTCTGTCTATGTACATAACGAAACGATCTAACTTTCATAAATGCAATGTCGAATCATTTATCGATCTGAAAATATAAAAATATCTAATATTTTTTGTCAAAAAAAAAAAATGAAAAAGTATGGAACGAACGCTGTAGGGACGACAATTTTCAAAGCAAAAATAACTGCAAAGTTGACACATTTAGCGTTAATTGCGAAAAAACGGCCCGAGAGAATTTGTTTTTAAAGCGCAATGGAATCTTTTAAAGATTTCACCAATTTAAAGCAATTTTATCAAATAAAAAAGGGGGGTCACCGTCCTTTCTTTCGTGCCACCGAAACTATTTTGAAGTGGGAAAAACATGAGAAACGTTGACGTAAAATACAAGATTGGCGTGACGTTACTGACGTTTTCTGACGTTTCTTGTAAAAAAAAATACTAGCGCTGTTGCTTTATTATGCAGAAGTCACTTTAGATCGATCCTTCGATGGTTGATATACTTTGTAGTCGATACTTAAATCTTTAATTTGAAAAGACACTGTATTTGAATAAAATGATAACAATTGATCGGTGTTACAAACTATTTCGACACCATTTTATTTACTTGTAACAATAATCTGTTGTGGTATAATGTTACATTAATAAACACAATACAGAAAACATTCGACGTAAAACTGAAGAAGAAATATCATTTTACTTGCCGCATTTAGCCCATCGTAAATACAGTATAAGAATGGGCGCGGATATGCACAGGACAACAGTGTGTATGGCGAGATTTCGGTCGAGCGATGCTTGCCAGTATGAACGTTTTGTATAGATTATTTACATACACTTTGATACAGTGTTTTATAAATTACTCTTACTTACAAAATCGACGCAGTAAATGCTGGCATAAAAGATATCTAGTTGTTTTCCTGAGAGATATAAATTGAACAACAACAAAGTTCCAAATACAGTAGCACGCAAGAAAAGATTATATGATGAAATGCGAACACCATTATCATTATCAGACGAGCGATTCAATCAGGTTACATACGGTGTCTTTATTATACATGTACTTAGAGACAAACCGTGTATTACAACAACATTTAAGCCATCACTTTCATTATTATGAAATGCTGTCTCAGTTTTAAGAATTTTTCTTTTTATAAGGAACAGTCCAGAAAATACTTCTCATTATTCCCGGATATAAAACTACATTCTTTTGTTTGTTTTCTGCAAAAACAAAATGAAAAATGCATTATGTGCTATAAAGGAAAGAAGTTTTTTTTTGAGAATTGTCTTCGCCCGTCCATTGATTCTATGTGTCAGTAGTTTCCCTTCAGTGGAGACGTAGTGGCACAGGCGGGCGCGTTCGCCTCATGATCGGAATGTCCTGGTTCGATCCCCACCAGTGCCACGGCGGTTGTGTCCATAGACAAGACACAAATATTTACACATTGTCTCTCTCTCTCTCTTCGTGAATCATTTCATCTGGAATGAGTCTCCAGAGCGATTATCTAAGTTGTAAGAACTCGTTCCGCAATCGAGAATAAATAAATTAGTACAAATTAATAGTTTCCCTTCAGTTTCCATAGCGACTGTATTTTTAGTTTCACAATGCCAGTATTCTTATCAAGAATTGATAAAAACATTATACGCCTCTTTTTAAGAACCTACTGACCCAAAAATATAGGGAAACACATGAAAGAAATAGTGTGGTTTGGCAAAGTAGGACCAGCTTTATTCAATAAAACATCGCTTTTACCGCACGTTTCCCTGGCATCAAAATACGGGTATGAATTGAAGATATTTAGCCGACTGGAGTGATCTTTATTAGTATAAGACATGTATAAAGGACTGTCATACGAACAGAATTACCAAAGGGAAAAAATCTGAGGTAAATAGTTGGGGTTACTGCTGAATACACCCTGAAAACCCGTGTCCTCTTGATATTTGTATAAAGTGTCTTATCTATGCCCTCTCCATGCAGATACATAAATCATATTTTACAAGAATGTATCTGATTATCTCAGCAAACGAAGTACATGTACACTGATGTTTGCGAAAAACTGTCATCTTCATATTACTAATATAAATGTGTTGAAACTAATTTATCATTGTAAATTAGCGTTATCTTTGTACAGGTCCGAGTCCTGACTTCTGCCTTCTAATGTTTTTTTCAATGTATTTATAGGTAAGCGCCCCATGAAACCCACAATACTGTACAACTCCTGGTCAGGATTACCGCAAATCGTACACTTTTTACAACACACGCAAATAGTATTCATTATACATGTACTAAACACTATAATATAGAGTAGTCTTTTCATGTTTTAAAAGATTCATTTAATCTTCCTATGAATGAATTTGTTTGCTTCATCAAGTATAATGTTAAAAGACTTTTGTTCATTAATCTAAACGAAGACGATTGAAGTGTTTCAACCGGAAGCCTTTTAATTCTTAAATTGATATTTTATATCGATAGCAATTTACTTTTTTTGTACACGATATTAAGCAATATTGGCAGAGAGAAGACAACTTGAAGTCTGTGAAGCTGCTTTAATATGAAGAAAACGTAATATTTTTTATTAAATGCACGTTTGCATGGCGAATAACAGTAAATTGTAACCTTGATCACCTCGAATAATTGATCTGAAGTGACTTCTGCATATTAAAGCAACAACGCTAGTAATTAATTTTTACAAGAAATATCAGAAAACGTCAGTAACGGCTCGTTACGTCACGCCAGTCTTGTATTTTACGTCAACGTTTCTCATGTTTTTCCCACTTCAAAATAGTTTCGGTGGCACGAAAGAAAGGACGGTGACCCCCCTTTTTTATTTGATAAAATTGCTTTAAATTGGTGAAATCTTTAAAAGATTCCATTGCGCTTTAAAAAAAATTCTCTCGGGCCGTTTTTTCGCAATTAACGCTAAATGTGTCAACTTTGCAGTTATTTTTGCTTTGAAAATTGTCGTCCCTATAGGGTTCGTTCCATACTTTTTCATTTTTTTGGCAAAAAATATTAGATATTTGTATATTTTCAGATCGATAAATGATTCGACATTGCATTTATGAAAGTTAGATCGTTTCGTTGTCTACATAGACAGAGATGTATCGAAAATAACACGAAAATTGACGAAAACACACCTCCCCGCTAGGTGGCGCTTTTAACTCTGTTTCCATGGAAATATCTCTTCATCGTATTTTTTCTACAAATGTCAATTAGTCACGGGATTGTCATGCAAAATATCTTAAATATGCGTTGCCTTTTTAAAATATGACCCGATTTCTGGGGGAAACCCGCGACTTACCTTAAGGGCGTCCCCTTTTGGAAGAACACCGGACTTAACAAGGGAAATAACTCTACCAATGGTTCGATCTGTATGTTGCTCTTTAGACCAATCAATATTGCTTAACTCAGTGGCTTGAAAAGTTTCAGGGGAATCTACCTGTAATTCTGTAGTGCCTAAAGTTTCTGCAAAAGGAACAAAGTCAGTAACTGATGCATGACAAATAGCATTAATCACTTCGTGGAACTGAATAACTTGGGCTCAACTTGTGGTCTACGGGAAAGTCCGTCTGCATCTCTGTTTAATTTCCTAGTTTTGTAATAAACTGTGAAATTGTAATTACCAAGAGTTGCCAGCCAGCGATGCCCAGTGGCATCAAGATTTGCAGTGGTAAAAACATAATTATGTCAACGGGTTATTATCTGTGTTCACTTTGAGAAACAACCCATTTTAAACACAAAAATTACAGTTTATGCGCAGGATATTTTTTCTCGTCCCCGTCCAGACCACGACTGGCATAAGCAATGATACACTCTTTACCATCCTGGAGCTGATACAATACAGTACCAAGACCTTGACCTGATGCATCCATATTTAGAACAAAGGGCTTATCATAATCAGCATATGCCAAAATAGGAGGAGAAGCAAGTATTTTCTTCAGTAGTTTAAATGCATTATCCTGTGCTTCTTCCCAATGCCAATCTTTCTAGTTTTGTTTACGGCTACCTTTCTTTTTAGTAGGAAAACCTGTTAACAATTCATTTAGTGGCTTTGCCAGCTTAGAGTAATCCTTACCACATTTCCTATAGTAATCTGTAAAACCAAGGAATGAACGTAGTTTTCTGATATTTTTGGGAGTGGGCCAAGTAACCAAAGCACTAATTATCTCAGGGTCAGTTGCTATGCCATCCCTACTGACTACATGACCTAGATAAGTTACACTTGTCTTGAAAAGTTCACATTTGCTAGGTTTAAGTTTTAAACCATGTTAATTTAACCTTTCAAAAACTGCTTCCAATCTGCGAACGTGCTCTTCGAAAGTTTGGGAATGAATAAGAATATCGTCTAGAAAAATTCTAGAAGACATTCCTTCAAATTTAAATCTCCTATACACTGTTCCATTAACCGTTGGAATGTTTCAGGGGCATTAGTTAAACCAAAAGCCATCCTATTACATTTTCCAACATTATTTAGATTTCCAACAGTAAATGCAGTTTTGTATTTATCCACTTCCTTCATTTCTACCTGCCAATAACCACTACGCAGAGTACCTAGAACCTATGTACCTATCTATAGTATCATCAATTCTAAGTAATGTATACACATCCTTAATAGTCCTATTGTTTAACTTCCGGAAGCCAATGCAGAATCTAAGACTTTAATCCTTCTTTCTAACCAGAACAACGTTAGAAGAAAACGGACTACTGGAAGGTCTAATTACATCAGCTTCAAGCATTTCTTTCAAATGCTTCCTGGCTTCTTCTATCATACAGATTTAAATGGAGTATCGTCAGACAATTTGATTTCATGCTGAACGATATTTGCTCTTCCTAAATCTCTTAAACCAGAAGAAAAGATATGTGACCAATTTCCTAAAACTTGCTTAACTCAAAGCAATTGATCTGGAGTTAAATTATCCTTATCTATTAATGCCCATCTCCTCCAATTGTGAAGTTTCAGGTGTTGATGACATTTACGTTGAAGAAGGATTCCATGCATCAACCACCTTAACACTATGTAATGAACACAAAAAAGTTTTGGGAGGAATATTAATGACCTTGGCAGAAAGGTTACAAACCCTGACAGTACTACCAGAAGACTTTACAGAAACCACTCTAGGGCATATGGTAATACCACCCAATAGGGCAGCATTAACATGTTCAGTGACTGCTGACTCAGTGTCATCTACCTTTTTAGCAAAACCATGAATAGTTTTGACCTCATTTGGTTGTATTCTGATAGCATAATTGTTTGTAGATTTAACAGGTATACTACCATCTAAACTATCCATAGCAGATTGCCATTCTTCTGGTATACTACAATGTACACTACTCGCTTTACACAACCTGATCAAATTTGTGCCTACAATTGCAGGAACTTTGTTACCATACTCTGTAGTAGGAATAACTAATACTGGTATGCAGAAAGAACCACTGTTTAAAAATGGGACAGAAATATCCGCCTCAATGTAATCTTTGTAATGTAACTGTGCACCTGTAGCACTTTCAACTGACAAACCAAATTCGGCTTTGTCATGTAAAACAGGCAAAGGTTTAAGTGAATGATATCATTCTTCTGAAATTGTAGTGATCATATAACCTATGTCTATTAACCCATTTGTTTCTACACCACAAACAGTGATAGAACTAACATTGGAAGAACCAACCATTCTATCTTAAACAGTATATTTTTACTATCTTCTTTTGCATATTCAATATTACATTTTGGGCTCTGCATTGACTCCGTGAAGTCATGTTCTTCTGTTTGCCCTACACAGAAAAACTTCCTAGTTTAAATGATCAGTTGCATTTTGTGGACCAGCAGAAGTATTACCACGGCCGCCAGTATTACCTCTACTGTTTCCTCTTCTACTATAACCTCTACCGTAACCTCTGCCGTAACCTCTACCACGACTTCTAGTTTGACCAAGGCTATTGTACATACCCCTACTATAATCATTACCTCTATTTTTGTTGTAAGACTGTTGGTTTCTTGACTGAGAATTTGAGTTTCTTACTAAAGAAGACTCCATTTTAGTCTCTAAGACAAGAGTATTAGAATCAGATGTATTACAAACCGGACTACATATACTATGCTGCTGCACTACCTTAGGGTTTGGAGTGCTAGAGTTACTATCATTTGCTAAATCTTGCTGCTTTACTTTTCTAATTTCCCTTGGTAAAAACTGATAATCATTTGTATTATTGTACAAGTGGTGAGTAGTCCTCTTTAAATCTTTATTACACAAGCCAGTCCATAATTTGTTACGAAGCATAGAATCTTTTGCAACTTCACCAATATGACCCTTTTGAACTGCCCTTGATAAAGTTTCTTCAAGTCGAACACCATAATTCACAATAGATTCGGATGCCTTTTGACAATCATTGTAAAACGACTGCATTAAATCCTCATCACTTTCTTCATTTCCATAAAAGCATCTAATTTATGAAAAATATTTAACGGTGTAGCATGTTCTCCTACACAAACTAACATAGATCAAGATTGACCCGTTACAGAGTTTCTTAAGGACTGCAGAACTAATGCTTCCGGTATATGACAGTCACTAACTAAACATTTGACCTCAAACTGCCGTAAGTTATAACTGACCTCACCCTTGGGCATATCCTCTGAACCACTAAAAACCGGTAACTTTCGAATGCAAGGTGTTCCAAGAACAGTAATAGTTTAAATGTCTCTCTTGGGAGGACATGAATCTACAGGTACCTTAACTATTGTATCATGTAGAAACAAACTATGTTTTGGTTCATCTACAGGTACTTTAACCTTTGTATCATGATGAAACAAACTATGATTGGTTGATTCACATGAGGCTGGTCCAATAAACTTACACCACTACATGAATCTGTACCTACCTGATACTTTACAGGACTCAATCCTATACCTCTACATCTACCTACAAGTGGAGAAAATTTTACATGAGGAGTACTTGAATGAATGATATAACTGTAAAAATTGATCATATTCCGATTTGGGAATAACTCTATAAATCTGACCACTATTAATGTCTGAAATAACTTTACTTAAAGCAGCATCAGACAGGATGTCATCAGGACCACCTATAGCGCCCTGAGAATCAGCCATTATGACCTCGAAAACACACCAATGTACACAACAATAATGTCAATGTGTAACTTACACAACTAAACAACTGTAACAAAAAAAATGTTACAAAAGTGACTTGTACACAACAAATTTCACCTTAACTTGAAAGTGAAATAATAACAATACAAACATTTTCATAAAAAACACAAGTACAAGGCTTAATATGAGATTCCGGACAATGCTAACACACTCAGTATTGGCATCTGAAAAAGAATCAAGAATGCAGCCGGTACAATGATTGGGTCAATCCCTACCTACATGTCTCCTGCAACACCTTGACACCATTCAGACAAAAACACTTAGAGCAGTCAACAATTTCCCTTTGTGCAAAACGCCTTGCACAGGATTTTAACAAAACCAAACCTGGATGAATACGGTCGTTGTAGAATTGAACTTCTACTAGTTCTAGAGCGAGATTTTCTGTAATGTAACACATCAACTCTGAAACGAAAGGATGTGACACCATGTAACCGACTTTGAATATTCATTGACCAAAGTAATGAGCTCATTTAAAACCAAGTCTTGATCCCTAAATTCCTCGGGACTAGAGTGAAAACGACTCTTATTCCAATTTGAAACACAATATGGCGGTATTTCCCGCCAAACTACTTTAATAGATGGAAATTTGGAAAGAACATGAACATATTTTTGAATCCAGTAAACCATGTAAGAATAACACTTAGAATCTGATGAATGTCTCAGCGTAATAAATTGTTTTACCATTTATGCGACATGTAAGATCACAAGTGCCTAACCATATATAGAGTGTAACACATCGATATATATTCACTTTCTTGTGCAAGTTTTTAACAAGCCACTGGTACTGTTCTCCAAGTCTGGCACTGCCACGGTATACAAATTCAAATTTTAAACCATTTCTTTTAAAGAAATTAAAGTTTGAATGAATGTAACTGCATTTGCTGTCTGACAGACGTATTGGCTGTAAATTCAAAACACCATTGAATTCAAATAGCCCATCAACATATTTCTGCAGCTTACCTACTGACATTAAACTTACTAAAGTAATACTGCAGCTGAAAATAAGAAATGCTGAAAAATAAAACCTGTAAATATAAAATCACTCTTTCACAACTTTCTCACCATGCTGTTAGGTATGCAGTGCAAGAAAGTGAAAGAAATAGTTCACTCTAATATATATAATTTTCTTTCCCCAGTAAATAATATTTTACCAGGTTCAGGCGAATATAAGGGAACTGGCAAGGGATGGGAACCTCAAAATTTTCTAAACTGCAAAATTGTAACAAAAATGTAAACAAATTTGTAAACAAAATAGAAAACTGAAAATAATGAAAGTAAACAAAGTAAATCCACTGCAAATCAAATTAAACAGAAGAAAAGTACACTGCAAATTAAATTAAACAGAAGAATAACACAATGTAAACAAAACAAAATGAAGCACAGCAAAAGCATGGTTAGTGTCAATCACTAAAACAAAACACAGAAAACTGTATGTATGCCCCAAACACTCCTTATGGCTTCCTCTCCAGACTAGATGTTGGATTAACTGAATGTTTACGATTATATACTAGTATAATTATCAATATGTAGTAGTGAGTACTACTAATCCACCAGGGATACCTGACAGTGACGTCATATTGTGTTTACACTTTTCAATTGAGTTTACGTTTCCAATATTTACCTTTATATTGTATTAGATTATGAGCCTGTTTTCTTACATATAGCCTGCATGAATACGTAGCCCAGAGGATCAAGGCGCTGTGGTAGTAACCGAGAGGTACCGAGTTCGAAACCTGACAGCGGAACCTTTTTCCTGCACGGTATTTTTTTTTCAATTGCCAACAACAAGACAGATATAAAGGCCTGGCTCCAGCGCAACAGCGTACAATACAGAGACAATATGCTCAAGGCCGAACTTCTACATCTCTGCAAGGCGAACAGACCACTCCCAAGATACAGACTGGATTCAGTGATGGAAGCGCATGGGTACAACTGTATTCGTGTGCCACCGTACAGTGAGACAGACACAGCTGACAGTGACAGTGAGACAGACACATGTTGACTGACGCTGATACAGACACATGTTGCATGGACATTTGCTGTATTATATAATAAAATAAATGATTGATAAAAAATAGAACAGAAAAACAAAAACAAAAACTTTTTAAAACAATTGTTCCCCCAAAAAAGAAAGCAAATGTTAACAGGCATTTCCAAGTATATAAATTTTGCCCCAAAAAAAGAAAACATAAATATATCTCGCCGACCACAAGTTTCGAACTAGCATCGCCTGCGTGTCAAACAGACAGCACATCCACTGGGCCATACCTTACTTTGAACATCTCAATTGATAGGGACACATTTCTATCTGTCATAAGTATACATTCGTTTTGGGATATACCATGCTTATTTATAGTTTGTTGACAAAATGACGTCACTGTCAAAAATTGTTGGTGGATTAGTACAAACATAATTATTTACAATGTAAATATTGCCATGTACTTTTATTTTCTTTAAATATAATACCGGTTTTAAACTATGATTGGGGCCATTGTAACTGTTGGTATATTTAAGTATACTCCCATATCTCTCTGAGAGTGGTAACAAGGAAATAAAGAAATTCATAAAGCAAATAAAACATATAAAAGCAACTAAAAGCAAAAGCAAATTATTGCACAACAATAATTTAGGACAGACATTACTTAAGTAGAATTCATGAATTACTTCAAGACAGTAACAGTTATTAATTGTAATCAAAATTTGGATAAAAGGAATTTAACCAAATGTATTCATAACCAAATTAATGATAACTGATATTAATGGACAAGCCAATGGAATTGGGACAATGGAAAACCTGGATTTACCTGATATGTAATATATAATTGCTTGAATCATAAAAAGATGTAGCTAGGAAAACTACATCTTTATCCTAGCTTTGTATATGTCCAACTGTGTGAATTCAAAATCCCCCCAAAGCACGAAAAAGGCTGAGAAGTTTGACCAGGTGTTATAAATAAACCAATAAACAGTTGTTATGTTAAAATTCCCTTTACACACTATTATTTATTGAGAGAATATATAAATAGATGTCACCTGATACTATATGATCACATGACTGAGTTGTTACATTTCATGTACAACTCGTGCAACTATTATTAGGTATAAAATCACTAATAATTACCACTGTGACACAAAACTAATTCTGCCGCGACTGTATATTATTGGTTAACTTGTTTAAACGACTTTTTATAAAACATTATATGCGATAAAATGTTTAGCTTCACAGGAAACATACCGATATAGTACTATAAGAAGCAATGCACGACTGTCTGTATTAACCTGATCCACTTTAACACCATTTCAGTTTAAACTGGGTCCTAATGTAGCGTTTTGAGGACCGAGGTTAAAATATTATTCAATTTGTCATAAAAATCAATAATTATATCAATTATCCTATATTACGAAACATTAGAGGGTTGTGGTGTAGAGGTTATGGTGTATGCCGCTCATCCAGGAGGTTGCGAGTTCGAGCACCACCACGACACAAGTACTATTTTTCCAGGAAGCGGACTCGAGAGTGACTCCATAAGCTTCGAAATGTCTTCACAATAGATCTAAATTAAATTAGTATAAACTGTGAACATGTTTTTGCTTTACTTATAAATTTAATTATATAACATGTAATTTAAATGTATTCATACTTACTGAATGTGACGTGTGAGGAATGCGAGCAACAATCGCGTTAAACAACCCCTACAGTCCAATTTTGCAACGGAGGCATTAGCCCCTTCATTATTTGGCAAATGCGGACATTATACCTTTACACTCTTCAAAACTTAAAATTGATTTAAAATTATCAAAACGTAATATCACCTGGTGACAAGCACGTCGTCCTGATGAAACCACCCCCATCCCTCTAATCCCACCTTCTACGGATGCGATACACCTTCGTGGGTTTCTTTGCGTGAGAAACACAATAAAGTTTATTACGGAGGATATGGATCTACACGTAGTACTGGTTCGGCCCAGAAACAATGGTTATAGGTAAACTGCACGTAAATGAAAAGCTAGAGGCACTTACCTACCAAAACTCATTTTGTATTTACAATTAATAATCGAGAATCCATTTAAAAAAAGCCTTTATCATTATTCGATGAGGTGTCTGCCGCTCATCTAGGAGGTTGCGGGTTCGAGTCACAACAATGTCACGACCGTATTTCCTCATACGGCACCAGTACTGGTATTTCCGGGAAGCGGACACGAGAGTGATTTCGCACTTATCCCACATACATTTTATGATAAAAGTTTTAAGGCAGTACAATGATGATAACGCGATAGTACGACAGTATGATAACGAAAACGCAATATCATGATATTACGATGGTGAAAACGGTCAAAAACGGAAACCACAGGAAATATTACATGGCCGAACAAACCAATAAAGGCATTAGGAGTATATTTTGGCACAAATAAAGATGAATGCTCAGCTCTAAATTGGAAAAGAAAATTAACAGAATGTAAAAAATCAATAGAAACATGGAGCAAACGTAAGATGACCATTTATGGCAAAGTTCAAATTATCAAAACTCTACTAATACCAAAATTTACGTATCTATTTTATTCTCTAGTTGTACCAAAAGAAATAATAAAAGAAATAAATACATTGATATTCAGGTTCCTATGGAATAATAAAAGAGAAAAAAGAAAACGAACCACACTTATTGGAGGTAGTTTGTGGTGGAATAAATATGATAGATATTGAATCCTATATTACTGCCATAAAACTAAAATGGGTTAAAGTGCTGACAGATAATAACAATGCAAGTTGGAAAATCATTCCAAATTACTATTTAAACGACTTTGGAAAGGACTTTCTAATTTTTCAATGTAATTTGAATAGTGTGAAAAGTATTCAATTAAATAAAATTTCAGATTTTTATAAAAACTTAATAGAACTCTGGTTCAGGGTTAATAATCTAGAAAAAAATCATGAAGTAAAAACATTTGTCTGGATTAGAACACAATTGTTATGGGGTAACAAGTTCATTCAAATAAATAATAAATGTCTATTTTTGAAAGTTGGATTAAATCAAATATAATATTCGTAAATGACATAATAAACACAAAAGGAGAAATTGATCAAAATATTATACTGAATAAGCTGAAAGACAAAAGAAACTGTTTAGCTGTACTGAAGCAGATTTTCCAGGCTATACTAAAATCATGGAAGCAAAAACTCAAATCTGAAGACTCGTCTAAAACTAAAGTTAAAACAGATAGGATCTTAAAATTCGAAGGAAAATGTTTAGATACGCTAGACACAAAAGCTATTTATCAAGTATAAGTCAAAACAAAAGTTACGAAACCGATTACTCATAAATATTGGTCAACTAAAATAAACGAAGAAATAGAATGGAACAGCGTCTATCAATTTATAAAAAGAATTCCCGATAATCGACATAAAGAATTTAAATTCAGAATCATAAACAAAATATTTACAAGTGGAGACATACGATACTCCTGGAAAATTACTGAAACTCCATTAGGTGTAAAGTGTAGAGTCCAAGAGGATTATGAACTTCTTTTCCTAAATTGTACAACAGTAGATATATTCTGGAGGAAAATACAAAATCTGCTTTATAAGTGTGGAATTCAAAGAAATATGCGCAACATAAAAAGCTTAATTTTCGGATACAAACTTTATGAACCTAATTATTTCTATATCAACATTTTTTTAACCATAGTAGGGTTTAGCATTTACAACTCATATTTTGCAAGTGAAAATTGGACGATTGAATATGATATATATCAAGTTTTTAAATCAGAATTCGAAATCATGCATCATTATTATAAGTTCAAAAATGTAAATATAACTTTTTTCAATAAGATCCAAAACAATATTTAAACTGTATTTGAAAATGTTTTCTAGCTGTATATATGTATATAACTATATATGAATAAAAGAAGCTCTGCTTCACAAAAAAAAAAAAAAGACGATGGTGAAAACACAATAGTTTATCGCATTATCATCTTCGTACTATCGTATTTTCGCTTTTCGTTATCGTACTATCGCGTTATCATCATCGTGTTATCGCATTTTCGTTATTGTAGTCTCGAGATTTCGCGTTTTATCATTGTACTATCGAGTAACACATAACACGCAAATTAAACACGCTTTTAAATGGACACGCCCAACATCTATCAGATTTTATTCTCCAAACATAAATAATATGTTCAATAAACGTGAAATGATAAATAAATACAATTTTGGCACAAATTTTCAACATTTTTCGACCCTCTGTTATAAATCGCTATTCACCAATTAATTATGCAACAACTTTACATAGATTATTGTACTTTTTTCGGCTGTGCAGCATATTTAAATTTTACCGATGGTGACTGGAATGTTTACTTAAACGTTTAGAAAATAGCAGTAAAACGTAATAATATATTAAAACAAGAAAAACTGTGATACAAAGTATCACAGCGGGCCAACAAACAAAAATCCCATGTAAATATTTTGAAAATTGGTGATAATTGATATTGAGGCATGGCCCCAAAAGAACTCGAGGGAACCAATTCTGGTTGAACAAGCAAAACCTGACACGACACCACATCTACTGACTGACCTGTAGTATCGAAACTTTACTGTTATCAAATAATATTTATACAGTATGTCCAGGAATGCTCTATAGACCGTTCCTGGTATGTCTTAATTTTTCATTACCATTATCCTTATTAATTTGACATGAATGAAGATTTTTATGATTATTTGCCGTAAAATATTTTTAAAAAATTAAAAATGATTATTAAAACAGCAGAAAAAAATTTAAAAAAAAATTGGGTGTTGATGGGATTCGACTCGTGGTTTCTAAAAGTACACGTACACAAAAGTGTTTGAGCTCTCGACTTTATCCATTACACCACGGAGGCAGACTTAATACATATGGGAAAAAATTAGCTAAGACAATATCATATATGTCTAAAAAGGCCATAAAAGAATATTCAGTCGACTCGTTTCGTTTCTATAATGTCAAAGGTTGTGTTAGTGGAAAAAGCAATCATATATCCATTTTTCTAGGTGTAGATTGCGACTGAAACGTGAAAAGCGCTTTTTTCTTTTTTTTACCAGCGTATATTAGATTGCGCCCTCTGTGAAACGAACGACAGCTCAATTACAAACGACAACTCTTTTTTTTTTTTTTTTTTTTTATATGATGATGATTTATTAATGTTAACATATAACAATTTACATACAAGCTCTATGGCTTTTCAATGACTATTAACTGACAATGCACATATTTCATACTACTTCCCTGAAGGATAAAGCGAAACAAAGTTATGCAATATGTTTAACGACTATTTTGTGGTGTTTAGTTTAAAATTCTTATTTGCATGATTTAATTTTGAAATAGTATACAGAAAATCATTACGTATAGAACTGATACATGAGACGAAAAAAATAGATGGTAAACTTACATCAGATCTAAAAAATAACCAACAACAAATAGACCAAAAAAACAAAAAAAAACAACAACAAAAAAACAAAAAAAACAACAACAACAACAAAAAACACAAGCAAACATGATTATTTTTAAAAAAAATGTTTGTATATATGCTACTTGAGATTATCTCTACTGAATTACTCCCTATATATAGATAACCTAAAAGACGAAACGAAATACTTAGGCCGTCGTAAGGGTAACGTAGTATATTTACTTTAGGAAAGGCCTTTTTTATTATTGTGACATTATAGATGAAAAAAAAAAAATGTATGTTGTTGTTATTTGTAACTGCAACACTTAAAGCTTTTCATCAGTTTCTCATGTATAGTTTATCTGATGACGGGATTACATAATAGAGAAATTTACTATATCACATTTTGTGTAGTAATAACATTTTAAGTTCTTGTTACTGTCGACTTCAAAGCCATAGAGAAACAAAACATGACAGGCACAAAACACCACAAACTGTGAAATACTTCCAAAATCCTTGCATTTTAAACACAAGAGAAACAAATTTGAAATACCGTTTTAAAAGATTTAATTGAAGCCTCATCACTAATTTTTGATGGAACATACCTTGACCACAGACACAAACATTATTTATATGGTATGGGCTTCCTTTATTAAATTGTCATACAGAGACCATCGTTTTTGGAATTTATCCCATTCACATACTGAATATTGTACGCATTTTTCAGTATTATAGTGAAACGTTAAGACTCTTTTAAAATTGTTTAAGTTAGGATTAAGATTTTTATACCTGCAAGTATATATATATCTCTTAACCAAAAGGAGAATAAAATTTAAAGTGAGGTCTGCTTTTGTATTATTTGTTATTCCAAAGAGAATATCTACCTTCGAGAAGTTTAAGTCACTTAAGTGTGGGCATTTGTTTTTAAGCCAATCTTTAATAGTTTGCCAAAACTGTTTGATAATATTACATTCAAAAAACAAATGGACGATAGTTTCATCTGCAGATTTACAAAAGGTACATCTTCTATCATCCTTGATTCCAATCTTAGTCAAAAACGTGTTTGTTGCGAGGATTCTATTTGTTAATTTGAACTGAAAGTATCGAAGGTTCGTGTCTGGTGTTATTTTTGATATTAATTTGTAAAAATCCCTCCACTCAAAATCTTCAGGTAACAAAATATCATTTTTCCATTTTAATTCACAGTTAGGAGTTTTGTTAGTTTTTGATAAGGTTTCATAGATATAATGACGTCCTTTTTTATCGTTGACAATGACCTGAATTGACTTGGGGCTAAACGGTCTGAGTAAATTCTCTGCTTCCGTATGAATTCTTAATTTTTCTCTTAGTTTCGATAAGCATTGAATAAGCCCTTGATAATTAAGGAAATTTGTATTAATATGTAAGGAAGTTGTTATAGTATTAAAATCTAAGAAAAGACCTTTGTCGTCCACTAAATCTGAAATGAACAGAATATTTTTCTTAACAAAATTATTGTAATATACATTCTTGCCTCCGACCTTCACTAGAGGATTAAACCATATGGGTTGAGCTAAATACTCACTCCATTTTTCTAAAGTTACTTTTTGGCACAATATGTACCATGACCTAAAAACATCTTTCCAGAAAGGATTGTCAATTTTATCTAAATTATTAGAAACAAAATCTGGCCCGAATTTTGAGAAATTGTAAAGGTCTGGAAATGAATATTCTAATATAGTCTTCCATTTTTTATCTTCTTTTAATAGTCTTCGCAACCAGCTTAGCTTTAATGACTGTATAAAACTTTTTAAATCAACCATATTTAGACCTCCGTCTGAAAGAGGTTTCGTTATTACTTCGCGTTTTATTTTGTCAGGACCGTTATTCCATATAAATTTAAAAAATAATGATTCCAATTCCTTAATGGTTTTTTCTGGTGGATTAGGGAGTGCCATTAGAAGATGGTTAATTTTTGACAAAGCCAATGTTTTAATAACTGTTATTTTTCCGATAGGTGTTAAAATTCTTTTTGACCATTGTGTTAAGAGTAGTTTTATTTCCTTGATTTTAGCTTCGTAATTAAGGTTAATCATTTCATTTAATTCAAGAGAAAATTTTATTCCTAATACAGTGAAAGTATCCTTTTCCCAACAAAGATTTTCTTCTGTAAGAATTTCGACGTCACTTCCCTTTCTACTTCCAAACCAGACCACCTTAGTTTTTTCAATATTTACTTGAAGGCCGGAGGCTTTTGCATAGAATTTTAGCACAAGCAATGTATTTTTGAGTGACTTCTCTGTTGCGTCTAAGGTCAAGGAAGTATCATCTGCATATTGTGAGACTAAATGCTCTTTGTCTCCTACCCTGATACCTTTAATGTTTTGATTCTTCTTTATCATTAAAGCCAATATCTCTGCACAGAGTATGAAAATGTAGGGAGAAAGAGGGTCTCCCTGTCGACATCCCCTCTTAATTTGGAACCATTCAGATACCTGTCCATTCACTTGTATACAAGAACTTATATTAGTATAAAAGGCTCTAATCCATTTTTTAATAGAATTACCAAAGTTAAAATAGTTGAGCGTTTTATAAATGAAAGACCAAGCCAAAGAGTCGAAAGCCTTTTCAAAGTCGATTAAAAGCAGCAGACCAGGGATGTCGTTTTTCTCAGTGAAGTGAAACAAATCATAAAGTCTTCGAGTGTTTTCTCCTATAAACCTGCCTGAGATGAAAACGACAACTCTTGCTTTTCAAAAAAAATTGACTGTGTCTACAGTTTTCATCTCAGAAGTACCTCAATTTTATAATGAAGAGAGACGCATATGTTCGATCTAGTGCTTAAGTCTCCATGCATCTTTTACTCACCACGTATTAAATATAGCGGGCCGCTGCTGCGGCCCGCAATTATATCATTCATGTTTTTGAAAGTACGCCCTAAGTTTTAGGGAGTGCCTTTTCAATTAATCATATTTTAAAACCAAAATAGCATCTTTTTAGATGATAAATAAGATATACCAACAGATGTGATGCATAGTTATGGATGGGTGACAGAGATGTAAATAAGCAGGTTGATTTAAATGATAATGACACATTATCAGTCTATTTTAGGAAGAGTACAAATTTCAAGAAAAGTATGCATTTCATCTTATGCATATCTAGAATAATTTTGATTTCTTCGTCTTCAATGTGGTAAATGTTTCTTTTTTACAAATACAAGTTGTATAAATTAGATATCCTTGTACGCAAATTTGTATTTTGCCTGTGTTTACAACATTGATTATTTTAGTCGACTAGTTCTGACATAAACAAGCCTTAAAATACGCAGTGTTTATACCTTTGTGACTGCCTTCTTGTTCAAAACGTGTCAGGCCTTTTATAAACAGGTAACAAAACAAATTATTTTCCGCAGGTAAATTCATAGTCTGCACTTCTCAAAGTTTAAAAAATGACCAAGTTTATTCGTATATTTAATGTTAATGTACCACAAGTTAAATTTGGATTCATGGCAAATACGGTAAATAATGATAAATACGAAACAAGCCTTTATGTTATAGCTTCATGAAATACAGATTGAACATCATAATTACCTGATTCACCTAGGTTCTTTGTCAATCAATTACTATTGCCAAACGTTTTCAATTAGGCTAAATCGTGACTTGAGGCATGTTTTGGTTAATTCAATAAAAACTAGAACTTTCACTGAAGCTGGTGAATACCCCCTAACACCCTACTAATATAGTATATAAAATTGATGTAACATTTGATACTTTTATAATGGACCTACACAACTTAAGGCGTGGTACTTAACACTTCTGTGAAGTATAACTGAATTCTGACCAGGGGTTTCGGAGATTATGTGCGCGCACTGATTTACTGCTAGTATCTCGTGCCTCTGTGACCTTGACCTTGTGACCCAAAACATAGATCATGCACAACTAAGTATGGTACTTATCACTTCTGTCAAATATCATTAAATTGTGACCAGGGGTTAAGGAGATATAACGTCCACAAGATTTTACTATTTCGAGCCCCTGTGACCTTGACCTTTGATATAGTGCCCCGAAAGATGGACTATGCACAACTAGACATTGTACTCATCACTTCTGTGAATAATCATTAATTTTGGAGATTTAGTGTCCATAGCATTCCGTCTACAGACAGACATACAGACGAACAGACGGACAGACAAGCTAAATCCAGTTTACCCCCCTCCCCTTTTTACTTTGTGTTCTGGGGGGTGTTGATTACGAAGATACTTATTATCCGTAGAAAAGAAAATGAGTAACTTTTGAACGGTCAGTCAAGATTTTGTCACCTTCGTGGAGAGATGTACAAGTAGTACTTTTATCGTCACTGCTCTCCATTTCAGCTGGGTTGACTAAATCATGAGTCGGGATTCGAACCCTGGACCTATCACACCGGATATGAACATCAGATAGTGGCGAGTTATTTCAGTATGTTCAGCTTTAACATCGTGTTGTTTTTAATTATTTCAAAATCCCTCAAGGTAAACATAGTTATGATTTAGACTTTTTGACGAAGTAAAGTACAGTGCTTTTAGATTGTATGTACAGTACAGCATAGGCGGATTCCGTTTTTGCCGCGCTATAGCGCGCGAGGTTTTACAACGCGGGAGCAATAAATCCATGCGGCATCACGCGGCATATTATTGTAGATGTAGCATCTATATGCCACGTGTCATTTGCGAGATACGACAAATACCATGCCGCGTCACGAGGCCTAAAGGATTTTTTCCCCCTTAAATTGATGCATTATGTACAATGTACATGTAATTTTATAAAAGGTTTTATATAGTTTTTTAGGATTTATGCACGAGTTACTGGAATTTACAATTCTCCGAGTATTTTTTCTAATTTAACTATTGTATATAATTAAAAGTTGTAATATTTTCATGACTTTGTTATGAAAATAAATACTGATAATTATTTGTCTTCTGAATGTTTGCAAATATTGAAACCGACATTAACACCTATAAAGTACGCTGCTAAGTTTCTAAAGTTGACTTTTCCAGCTTTCGTTTTGAATGATAACATACATCTGTATAATGTTTCAAAGGAGGAATATCGTACGACGCAGAACTAATCATGATCTGCACTGATTGAAAATTTATGCATAGGATTATGACAAGTGTTACTACGTGCATTTGAAAAACAGTCATTTTAAATACATTCAAGAATCACCTTAGAAATATACATGTTCTGTTACATTAAGCATCTTAACTAGCCGCATGAATATTTTCAATAACGGGAGCAAACAACATTAGATTTTGTGTAATTTATTATTGGGACGCAGGTTCGATTCCTACACTCGGAGTTAGACATCAACATTTTACCAACTAACTAAGAGCTATGAACCGGGGACACAACTGGCTTCTGTACGTATAGGTATTTGATGTTTTATTAAAAAAATAAAGATGATATTTTCTAAAGATCGCACTCATACGGCAGAAAAAGTGTCAAGCGTATATCAGCAGGCAATCGATAAGTTTTGGGGATTAGGAGTTTACGGAAACAACTACGGTTCGGTAATATCCGTAAATAACGGTCAGGGTCATAAATCATTGATTATCGATTGTACTGGAATATTGCCTAAGGGAGATATTGAACTTGACGCGTAATTTTTGGTGATAATCTTATGTTTTAATTTTTATCATTTCTACCAGAAATTAAAGAAAATTCAGCATTATCATTCACATTACTTGCAATTAATAAAAATTAACTAGTGAGCACTATGTCATTACAGTCACATCATCAGTCATAAAAATAGTCACAGAATAATCCAAAAGCTACAAAATTCGTGAATTTTGACATAATAATGAGAATGAATCTAGTGTGCACTTGATTTTTCATAATCGGCTAATCCCTTTACACGTGCGTAACGTTTGCTCGTGAGAATTGTGTTAAATTGTAGACCTGTTTTTTTCAAGTACAGACGCACACGGCAAGTCTTTTGCAAAAGTATGGTGTGCTTTAGTAACGTAAATAGATGGACCTACATGTCCCCGGTAAATAGTACGTCAACTTGTTTTATTTTGCGATCTTAAATTCCTAATCAGTGTTATTCCTGATCTGATAAAGACTGACATTTGATTTCGGTAGGCTTTTTTTAATTTGAGAAATAGAACAGTTTCCTTTCAGAATATCAAATAGATTTTACATACTCTAATAAACGCTTGATGTTGAATGCCTTAAAAAGTATGTGATTTTTCATCACATGGCTTGAAAATATAATTAACATTTTAGAAGAAATAAGGATTTATTGTAGGAAAAAAACTTTTCCAGTTCTGCAGTAGAATAATACCTGTTACATTTTACAAATTTTGTCATTTAATACTCTGCACACAGATCAAACCTTGCGTGTTTCTTTTTTCTTCTCTTTTTGTTAATGTAATAATCAGCTTATTTCTTCGGGAAGAAATGAAAGACAAAAGATACGAGTAATAAGACTACCTGGTTTTGACCTGTGTAATATGAAAACTAGCTTTGGTCTGGAAGAAACTCTATGTTGACACCTATAAAATGAAACCAATTTCAGCGGAGAGAATTCTTGCCTTTCACTCGAGACAAAGAGAAATGTAAAACAAAATATAAAGTACCCGTGCAAGTGTTTCGAAATAAAAATGCATGCATAGTGAATCTTTTATGTGTTGCAAATTAACATCAAAAGCTAAATAATATTATTGATAATTATACTGAAAATTTCATGGATCCTCGCTATAAAGACGATATCATCTATATCCGGTTTCAATGAAAGGTTTTGCCTTTTTATGAACAAAAATGAAGATTCTATCCCAGTTTGCATTTTAATGTAAAACAAAACCCAATATACAACGTTTTAAAGATCATGGTAAATGTTACGTAATGTCCGGCCATAAAACTTATCGATGGCCTGAAGCAGTTAGATCAATCATTCGGAAGTGTTCGGCCAGCATTACGGAAGCAACCGAGCTCCGATCGTAAAAATGAAATTATATACCTGTTAAACAAAACCTTAAAAAAAGACCATTCTCTTCTTTCTTTATTTTTATATAAAATATATCACTTAAATGGAGAATGATTGTTTTATTCAATCCCGTTTGTGATTCTAAAATAAGTGTTATAGTTTTTTAACAAATCGAAGATAAGCTGCAAAATTTTCACTTAAAATTGTGACATTTTGGGCGTTTTACTATATATTATATAGTAAAACGACGGGTAGAGTTAGTAAGTTAAAAAAAGACCAAACAAATAAAGTCTCAGAAAAATAAAAAAATATTCATTAAAAAGGGGAAATGTTATATTTTATCATCCCGTTTGTGATTTTAAAATAACTTTATTAGTTAAAATGTTATCGCGAGTTAATGACAGCGCTCCTATACAAACCTATAGTAAATTTGTGGCGTGTATTGGCCCTGGCTGTGACACTTTTTCTGCCACATGAAGTGGAAAGTAAAATTTAGTGACGTGACGTCAAACATTGAGATACACAACAGTTACTGTAACATTAACACCTCGTGCTTAGGCTTGGTTTCAACCCGGGACTTACATACAAGTATTATATTTTCTCATTGCATAATTTTGCTGTTTGAATGACAGTTAAATTCGATTTGAACTGAATTGCAATATAAGAAGGAACGTGAATGACAGTTAAAGTTGATATTAACTGAATTGCAATATAAGAAGGAACGTACGCCCGTTCCAGCCGTATTTTGGTCATTCTAACAGGCAGGCAGTTTACCTTACTATACCAGTACTACTTTCTTTCTAACATGGTCGGTACCAGGGTGAAACCCATGACTCTCAATCTATGTAAGGTTATCATAGTTAGTTCAAGTCAACGGCTCTTACCACTAGACCACGAAGGCTGACAAAATCACCTGGTATCGTAGGTGCGGAAATAAAAGTTAAATGCATTATTGCAAAGAACTAGAAATGTCATCATATACTGATGTATATAGAATACCTTCAAGCATTCCTTTTTAAAGTGAATATTGAAAATCTCATATCAAGAATGGTCAAAATACTCACTACCTATTGAGTGCCAGCTAAATAATGTTACACAATATATGTACTGTACCATAAAAAATCAACAGAATAACACGGACAATCACAGTCTGTACATATTTAGATTTTGAGTCGTTCTATGGAAAACAGTCTTAGGAACGCAAAGAAATACGTAGTTTCATTATAGTAAACTCCAAATATTACGACTCCGGATATAGCGAAAATCAGGATATAAGGAACAAATTTTCTTGGCCCGAAATGTTTCTTTATCTATTTTATAGGAGTATGTAATACGAGTTATAACAAACTCCGGATATAGAGACCATATTTAAATGGTTCCATTGAGTTCGTAATAAACTGAGTGTATCAGTTCATCCATATACTGTTCAGTTTTTTTCTTATGTAAACAGTCATGCAGTTTTTACAATTATCTCTAATCTATATTTCAGATTAAACATATTTTCTGAACTGATTTCCGCCATTTGTTTAGTCGCCTATGAAAACAATTCCAAACTTTTACATATTACATTCATCGCTCTCGAGACACGATGGGAGAGAGAGAGAGAGAGAGAGAGACAGAGAGACAGAGAGAGAGAGACAGAGACAGAGACAGAGGGAGAGGGAGAGGGACAGAGAGAGAGAGACAGAGAGAGAGAGAGAGAGAGAGAGAGAGAGAGAGAGAGAGAGAGAGAGAGAGAGAGAGAGAGAGAGAGAGAGACAGAGAGAATTTATTTCAGTATATCACAGTTGAACATATACAGATAATTATATGTATTCACACGTTTATAAATCATGATATGCACATCAATACCAAGGATAACACAAAAAATAGAAAAGTGATTCTCCCTTATTTCCATAAGGGTCCTTGACATTGATGGCACACCACGGAAAGGCAGGATTATTTACTTCAACAAATGAAATCAATGGTATCACATTTGTATAGTATCACAAAACTAAGTTATAACAACAACAGTGTATACACGAGATCAAAGTACTGTATGACTAAACATTTCAGTGAAATGAGTATCAGGCAGTCTTAATAAACGCACTGACTAGATTAAAAACTAATATATCAAGTGTATCTATCCAAACATTACACTGAAAATGCAAGAGTGATAAGACACAATGTTAAAACTAGGACAGCAAATGATGTTTGACTGGTTCCTTAAATGCTTTAAAACTGTAGTATTACGTATCAACTGTGGCAAGTTATCCCCAAGGATACATCCCTGATAAACAAGTCTTTTTACCAAATCCCTTCCCCATGAGAATACAGAAACATCCACTGTCATTGAAATTTAACCTTGACGGATCATCAGGATGGGGACAAGAAGTTACCCTAAACATTGTACAATGATTGTGTAATGAGTGTACATGATTAAAATGTTTTCCCAAGTAATCTGGAGCTATGCCTGACCTAACTTTGACATACATTGCCTTCTGCTAATAATCCATGCAAAGAAACACATTTGCAAAGATACTTGTAACCAACAGACTTGTTAAGAGCTAGCTTGGACATCGGTAATGGATCACCATATGTATGAGTACTAAGTGTATTGGTATGTAAATACTGTGACATGTGTGTTATAAACTTACGGCATTGATGTTTTTAAACGAATGAGCTATTAATTCAATAATATTGATCTGCATTATAAATACAAAATATAAATATGTACCAAGTGCAGAAGAGGCATTTATAGGCTGTTCTCGGATTATTCTGTACAAACAATTCAGATCGAGGTGGTACCTCATAACTCTTAGTAACTGTATCACTATAGTACTCGCACTATATGACCATACTATAATTTTGTTTTTAATCGCTTTGGTCACAGATAAATATACACTATTTTGGTATGAATCACCTGTGACCTTACCTAAGCAGGTAAGTTAAAACTATATAGATAAAAGTGTTGTTAAACGGTAATTGCACATTTTTACCTCTTAATGACCTTGACATTGAACTTTTGTGACCTTCATCAGTGGTATGATTTTATTTAAGCTTATAAGATTCAAAAACGTTTAGAAATACAAAGCAAATATACGTATATAATACAAGCCGGAACACGCAAAGTATGTGTTTATGAGATATATGTTCACATTCAGAGGTTGTAACAAAACTCTTTTTATAAGCTTGGAGCGAAATCTGCGAAAGAAAATTAAAACTATATTAGGTAAAACGTGTTTTTTAACATTGATTTTTCAATTTGACCCGTAATTGACCATGATTAATGACCTTTAGTGACCCTGACTAGCATTTCATTGCAGAGTTCTATATCTGTACTACAATAACCATGCACATTAAAGTCAGCATCATTTAAAACATATTAGTTGTAATCGATAGAATAACATTTAACATTACCTCATGAAACGGCGACCATCTTGGACGCCATCTTGGTTTCCATGGAAACTGACATGATGTCAACTGTCCACCCTCGCAAAAAATAAACTTCTGCCAATCCTCTACACAATTATACCAAGAAATTCTCTGGACAAAAAAAACCCACAAAAACCTCTAGGGACTGTAATTTACAGATATTTCATAAAATGAATTATAAATTCGAAAGTTCAGCTGTAGCTACGGAGCAGTATTACTTCAATGATACGGTAGCATAATCATACACTTTCTGACAAAGGAACGCAATACAGTTCATGTATGTCAGCTTTGTTTTACAGTAAATAATACTCAGTTCTGTCGTTATTCTTTTAAGCATTATTTTTGAATCAGCAACATTTAAAATGATCACGATGCTTTAATATTATTTTCAAACTTTGTCTTCTTGGTAGTACACTGACATTCGATGAAGTATATGTCAATGTCTGCATTAAGATAATAACATAAAGTTATATATAATTTACACTATGGAAAAAATACAGACGGGGAATATAACACATCTTTGATAATGATTAAACTCATGTTACTAGCCTTACTATACGATTACCTTATATGTAAAAAATGTAAAGATACACATTTCTCGTTGTCGCGCTTGATTGCTCTTTTGTCTTTCAGATGTGGCAATTGAATGCCGCATACAATTTGCGATGCCACGTTACGCGTTCGATTTTCCGCCGCATCTCCATGCTTTCAGACTCTTATTTACATGCCGCTTGGGCGCATATGCGCGGGGTTTCGCCTGTGCTGTACTGTAACCATCTTTGTTAATTACAACAAAAAAGAGTTGTCAGGAAGACTTTTTTATTTTTTGCAATGTCATAAAATACTGCTCTATATTTCTAACATGTACATCGATTTAAAAAGTAATATTATAAAAGGTCATTTCCGTCGGTAAGATCTTTCTTGGTAAAATAAGAGCAACTTGCCATTGTGGTCTTAAGACTTTAAATGATTTTTTTTAAAATTGCTCCAATTTTGGGGACTTGACATAATTATAAAAGTCTGGAATTTTCTTTATCAAATTGATCCTTTCAAAACAAGTTACCGTACATAGTAAATACTCTTGGTTATAAAACCTATCTAATATTGCAACCAGTGGAAGATTTTTACAGTTTTTACAAAATCTCGTGTCCAACGGTTATTTCATTAAATTTCCCCAATTGCTTTTGTTTTCTCTTTGCTAATGTTTGATCCTGATACGCGTTCATGTGTACTTAAATCTTACTAAAAACATGTGGCATGTATTGTTTGCTTCTTATAAAAAATTGAGTTTCGTCTACGAACTGACATATTTTCGCTTCACGGTAGTTATTCTCTGAAGGAAGTGATATACCTACTTTTTTCGTATTCTAAAGTTCTCATTGAGCTGGCCATTGCTTCTGTTTTATTTGTTAAAGCAACGGTGTGATCGGACATCCTTGTTTAATTGAACATGAGATAGAGAAGAATTCAGAGATAAATCCGTCAGTTTGTATAGCGATTTTTGATTTAATGAACAACATCTTGACTCAGTTTTTGAATGTTTCACCAAAACCAAATTTATTTAAATGTCAACCCATTCCCATTCTACCCTATTGAATGCTTTGGTTTGATCCCAAAAGATTATTGCGCCTTCATTTTCTCTATATCAGAATAATTAATTACATCTTTAATGAATCGGTTTGCTTCGTTGATATTTCTACAATTTACATAGCCTTTTTGGTCAGAATGTATAATTAGTGGGAGAATAGGCTTTACTCTGTTTGCAGGTCGGCAAGACATTTAGCTACTATTTTATTATCTAGATTGAGAAGAGTAATTGAACGCCAATTTGAAAAAAATTGCTTTCTCTTGTTTTGTAAATTAACGTAAGGACTACCTCCTCATACATCAGCGGTTTACCAAGCCTTCAGACAAACTTTCATGAAATTAAATAATAAAAACTCTGGATGACGAGAATGTATTGTGAAACGCTTAAACAATTACATTCGAAGATTTCATTTACAACTTCCTGCAAGTCAAACTTAATCAAATACCAAAACGTTTTATACCACTCAGCAGGTATTCCATCAAAACCTGGATTTGCCAGCTTTAAAATCTAATTACACACTTTTCCATTTCTTGTAGAGTGAAATTCGTCTCTAAGTTGGATGCGGCTTCAGTACCTATTTAACATCCAAATGTGACAATAGCTTGGTTGCTTCTTCTTCATTAATATCCTCAGAAGAAAAAAGCTTTTTGTGTCTATACCGTGCTTAATAATTCCATTATCGCTTTTTATTTTTGACCATGATTTTCGTTTCGCATTTAACTTTTGAAGTCGAAAAAGATATTTGGACGATTTTTCAGTGATACTTACATTCAAAAACAAACTGAAGTGTGATTGTAAATTTTATTTTAAAAAATCGAGTCATAGTAACGGAAATCAGATACCGGAAGATACCGGCATGTTTAACCGATATCGAATTTTATACTGGCCAAACAATAAAAACTTTTTCACTACTTATTAAACGTTTACATAAGCATATAAAATAAGCTGACGTTTATCTGGATATAAGATCGAAATATTAACTTTTTGACAATTTGAAAGCTACACAATGAACAGTGTTTTATCCCATTCTTTATCGTACATTCCTAGGCAATTTTCATTCATTTAATAACATTTTGTTCAGAGAACTATACACTACTTCACTTACATATTACATTTTCTAACCACGTATTAAATATAGCGGGAGGCTTCTGCGGCCCGCAATGCTATTTCGTCATGTCCCACCATTCACGTAGACTTTTATACATGTATAT
This sequence comes from Saxidomus purpurata, assembly GCA_022818135.1. NCBI lineage: Eukaryota > Metazoa > Mollusca > Bivalvia > Venerida > Veneridae > Saxidomus > Saxidomus purpurata. Next base: position 48,218,279 of record JAFMSR010000001.1, on the reverse strand, counting down.
ATTATTTCTCCATGTTTGCCAAAAATCCTCGATAGTTTCGATATATTCCGGTATATTAAGTATACCGGTATTTACCTTCCAATTCTACATTTGTCATACATAATTTAAAGTCCCAGGATCACTTAAAATTTACAGATAATGGGATAATTATAGAACCATGTCCTGTTATCTCTAAAACAATGTAGACATATGCCTTTCTTTCGTATTCAAGTTGCTTTTTTGTAAGAAAAAGAGTTGTCAGAAAGCCTTTCCTATTTTTAAAATGTCATTGAAAAAATATTCTGCGCTATGTTTCTTATATATTTCATTAGCTTTAGATCAATGTTTTTTCATTACTGCTGGATAAAATCAGTACAGTGTTTTATGTTAACATGAATGTGACTAAGAATAGTGGCTGGTAATAGTCTTTAAAGTAATAGTACCCTTCAAAGTAACTATCGTATTTTAAAGAAAAACATTAATCACTGATTCATCTACTGATGATAATATACTAATGCTCAATATTGCTAAGTTTAACAAATATGTATGAACATGTGTAATAGATTTACTACCTTTGAATATCCAGAAAATCTGTGTTTTTGACTAACCTAGTCAATTAAAAACTTCGGCCTTTTTGTTTAGAAATTAAATTGCTCATTTATATCTGTAAGTAAAAGAAAGGACTGGATAAAGCTTATTTGTTACATGTTTTCAAAGTATTTACTGTGTTCAATCTGAACTTTTATTCGATATGGCCATTTTGAAGAGAATACGTCTTCAATAAATACAAGTGGCCTAAAAGGGCCAGTATCGCTCTACTGGAGTGACTTGACTGTTTTGAGTACGTTTTGTGGAAATCTTTTATAATCAGAGGTCATTGTGACCTTGACTTTGACCCACTGACCCAAAACTGTAGGGATGATCTATTCAGTAAGACCAATCATCATATGAAGTTTGAAGACTGTTGTTGATATTTAAATTTCAAAATATTGAGCTGAAATAATTTTTAAAGAGTGAACCATTGTGACCTTGACCTTTGATACACTGACTCCAAAACAATAGGGATCGTATACAGATTACATGCAACCTTCTGGGAAAGGCCCATGAAAATCAATTGAAAATTGTGACATGTTGAGTGTTATCAAGGAAAAGCTTACGGAGGTCATTATTACCTTGACCCTTGACCCTTGACCCACTGTCCCCAAAAGCAGGAAATCGTCTACTAAGTCAGACCAGTCATCCTATAAATTTGAAGACTGTATGTCATATAGATCTCAAGATATTGAGTGGGAAAAATTTCAAAGCTCGGGTCACTGTGACCTTGACCTTTGACCCACTGACCCCCAATACAGTAGGTATAATCTTCAGGTTGCATGCAACCTTTCTAGCAAGTTGAATGAAAATTATGACCTGTAGAGTGTTATCAAGGAAAATATATCTGAGGTCACTGTGACCTTGACCGTTGGCCCACTGACCCTAAAATCAAAGGAGCTCATCTACATGTTGTAGGCAACCTTCCGAGCAAGTTTGTTAAAGCTGAATGAACATTGTGGTCAATGAAACGCTTTCGGAGGTCACTGTGACCTTGACCTTCCAAAAACAATAGGGGTCAACTACAGGCTACAGGCGCCCTTGTGTGAAAGCTTTATGAAAGTCAAATGAAAATTGTGACCTAAAGAGTGTTATCAAAAAAAAAAAGATTACGGACAGACGTACGTCGGACAAACCACAACCGTACAAGCTCTGCTAGACATTGTCTGATGGAGCTAATAATAATCGATATAAACCCGCTTGAGTCATGGATCAGTATTTATACAAAACCTATACAACATGAAATGCGAACAAAGAAATATTTATTCTAAATCTTTTTCTGTGATAAATGTATTTCATTATTACTTTCTTTACAAATATGTTAACCATTGCTATTGAAAAGACATACTTGTATTATGGATCTAATACAATTTATCAATAGTGGACGAATTAGTGATTAAATTAATCATTTTTGGACTAGGTCGATCGTCATAACGACAATGCTAGTTTTGATAGTCGGTCCAAAACTAAAATGCACCAATGTATGAATAAATTATAGCTCCAACTGAGCTGCATTTAAAAACTAATATTTAGAGGGAATAATCCCGTAACGTGCTTCAGATATTATTGAGCCACAGTATTTTTCAAAAGTTTAGACATAGTGCGCCGGAAAGTAACCGGGTCATTATCCATAAATATACACTAAGAGCTAGATATACATTTGTATCCTCCGGACTTAGTATAAATAGGTTGCTATTGAACAGAAGACATATATGTTCCGCTGAATGAATTATGAAAGAAACGTATAGAAACAGAGCGTGTGATGTTTCAGGTCATAAAGTTATTTTGCCACTGGACATAAACAACACTAACATGCAGACATAAAGATATGTAATACAGATTAATCAGATTTTTAATTATTATAAACCATTATAAGGGCTAAGTATAAAACCAAAATGACTAGAACAATTTAAGATATGTTTCAAAAGTATTTTTTTTAAATCATTAGCTTTTTAAGGTATTGCGAGGATCACTGCTGTGGCATGTGGTATTTTTCGATATACAGATGTACATTGTTCTTAAAATTGTATTTATTTACCATTAATATTCACTGAGTACATTATTTATGTTTTGAGAATATAATCTGCTAGATACAAAGAGTGCCCGTTTAAGTTAACTTTAAACTTCAGTCAAATAGAATGCAAAACGTGTCTGATTTTTTTTTCGGTGAGGGTTTTGGAGGACAAGAGTTTCATTTCTAAAGTTAGAATGATGTCTAACATGCTGAAAGGGCGACTACGGTTCATTATCGTTATGCTAATGGCAATTCTACAAAATAAATCATAAGTTCTTTATGTTCGTTATAAACAGTGGCGGATAGTCACGTGACATTATGGCTGTTAGTCACGTGACTACCAAAAAACGACTGTCTAGCTATCTAAACGAGCTTGGTTTATACCTTGAATTAAAACTTGTTTCGAAGGATGACCAGTGTGTCCTACCTTTGCGAAGTTTGCATAGGAAAGTAATGTGTCATACGGGTTCCGAACAAGCAGCACTATTTTCTTGAACATGGGAAAGTGTCTCGCTTTATGCGTCTTCACACAAATCGTTTTTGCTCTCTGTCTTTCACATTCATGCGGAAATCCTCTCGACTTCAGACTATTGTCGCAGTAAACACTCGATGTCCCTATCACTGAAATGTTTAAAATATATATCCTACATCAACTATTAGCTGCTCGAAATATTCAAGCTTTAACTGACGTTTGAAAAAACTAAAAACGAACATTTTTTTATTTTCCTTTTATTATTTAAATTATATCACCATGTTTTATTCTGTTCCGTTCGGGATCATAAAAAGTTAAACTTAAAAAGGACTGCAAAGATATCACTTAAACATAATTATTTTTATATTTCTAAAAAGTAAAATGAAATATCGAGACATTGTAATAGTGATATGTGTTTTATTATATTTGCTATATTAACAAAAAGGTGAAAATTTAAATTAAAATGCAAAATTTGCACCTAAACTGGCATTGTTTCGCGTTTCCACTATAATTCAATGCCCGTAAAAACGGACGGTGATAGTTTTTAAACGTAAAAGGACCATTGATTTAATACTTTACATTGACAAAAAATATTCATGAAATAGCAGACAAATTAAACTAACATTTGTGATAATGACAAATTTTTTATGTTTAACAGAAAGAAAGTTATGACGAGTTATCTAATAATATCCGTCTTTACTCTTTGTAAAAACGCATATCGGTTTTCTAATACACGATGGTTAAAATAGTTTGGGATGCATATTGGCTGTCTCCAAAACTTGTTTGGGCATTTGTTGAAATTCCACTGCATCGGGATATTGAGAGGAAGTGTAGTTTCATGACTCTTCCTTTTATAGTTTTCGAATTATCTTTTCTTTCTTAAATTTTCTACTAAAAAAAAATATTGAAGAGTATTTAGAATTTAACCAAAAAAATGTAAAGATAACATTAAAAATAGAACTTTCCAAAGGATAAATTTTATATTTTGTTCAAAAATAAATGACGCATCATTCAAGAGACATAATTCTATCCTGTCTCATTTTTTGACGGTTGGGCGTCTGTGTACACCTTTACTTCTATTCCGGCTTATTTTAGGGTGAGCTGACCGGTACTGCAATTTTTGATTGGTCGATTTAAATGATTACACTGGAAGGGATCTGAAGTGAGTCTGTATTACAGACTTAATGAGCTATCCAGTATTACGGTCATTGTTATGTACAGGTAGTTTACTTATACAACAATGTTTCATGCAGGTTTCTCAGTGCAAATTGCGGCTACTGTTTACATAATTAAAAAAGTCCTTCAAATGTTTCACTTTTTCCAGCATTTCCCCACCATATACATCGTGCCATTAACATACTTTACGCTACAACATCCGTGTATCTTTTTTAAAAAGATATTTCTTGTTAATTGTTCCCTCGGTTACGTTTACTCCAGTTATACATGTTTCTCTGGAATGTAACCAAGATCTGTTCAAGGAATTTAGTCTATATTCCAAACAATAATATAATAGGACATTTAAGGAAGAGCGGTGTTAAAAAACCACACGTGCCCAATGCTATAAATTACTTATTGTCTTCCTTAATTTATTTTTGTATGCAGCAAATAAAAGAAATTGAATTGACTAAAGTACCAGGTTGACTTAAGCAGTACCCGCAGTCTTCCTTTATTATATTTTCTTGTCTTGTGTATAAAACAAAGAGTACTTGAGCGACTATTCAAATTTGATGCACAGTTAGAGATGGCTGAGGTGTGGTTTTATACTTTTACGGCGTGCCATTACAAAAATATTCGGAATTTCCAATGGAAATTTTCTTTGGCAGGTTTCATTAATTTTTGATCCGGTTTGTGAAGGTCTGAAAGAAATTATCACAAACAATCGATAAGATACAAAAGTCAGAGATCATTCCATTTTCATGCAGTTTTTGCCTTTAAAAACTTTATGTAAATATTTGATGAAACATTGCAACTAAATATAAACTTGAATGATTCTCATAACTAGTATATTTGCTTTGTACAACACAATCGCTATAACCTAATGTTGGCCTATAGCCAAGCCACTAGGAATCGATTTAGTTTATGAAATAAAGTTGTTTGAAATAGAATGGACATCAATGAATTTGTCGTCAATATATTTTCAACTACACAACAAGGCCATAGGTTAGATAAAGTAGTGCTACATGTTCAATTTGCGTGTTTCACAATAAATAACATACAATGGCTTCGCGTGACCAAATATTTACTTGTACTTTAATCGGGCTCAATATGTAATACATATTGTTTCGTTTATTTCTTACAGATCATTTCAATTAATGATCAAGTCTAAACAAATTTATATGCCGTATTCGTTGTACAATAACCAAATACGTAACTAGAGGTCAAAAAGCTGGTCAAACTATAATAATCCTTACTAAAACCCGTTAGTAGTATACGCATGTATACATTTAATCGTTGCTCTCTTAAGTCTTGTTCCAATACATACAGTTTTAAAGTGTTACTTAAATTGAAACAGTTAACAAAATGGTTAACACTTTGATACATGGGAATATTACCAATAAATGCTAGCGTAACATTTTCAAGTTAATTCCATATTTTTGCATTGCCTGCATGAAATTAACGGAAAAAGGCGTTAGCGTTTGTGAACTAGTCTTGCTATTGTCGTGACCTTGCTGACTTTGGAACAGTGCTTACATATGTAAAAACTTAAACGGTAAAAGCTTTTCATCCACTGCCAAAAGCGGAAAGAACATTTCGCCTATCGAGCGTCTTTCCGCTGGAAGCCTTATCAAAGACGTGATTAGAACTTCATAAATTGTTTCTGGAACACTAAAGTTATTCACAAATCTTATACTACCAATATACATTTTTTCGTATTTCGGGGACTGTTTGAGACCTGTGTTTGCGTATAATTTAATTGATATGAGTACTACTATGACGAAATGCAGCCTTGCAAGTTTCGGTAACATTGGTCTTTGAACACTAGAGCTATGGCCCGTAGTACATTTTATTATATATGTTGTTAAGAAACTTTTTTTCTTTTTAAAATTTTTTGTGTTATCTGAATCGGGTGCCACAAATACATGTTATCACCGTACTACAAAGTCTTAGAATTCAGACTATCACTTAATAATCCATAGAAACTGAAAAAAAAATCTTGGAAAACAGTGGTTCGATTTTTACTAAATTAAAAAAAATATTGACCGTCCCCAGATTAGGACGTTTTCTCATAACTTCAATAAACACGTTTGGTGGTAGTTACCGATTCACAAAGTTTGCTGGTTCGGTCCTGTTTTTGCAGTGCACGACATTTCGTCGAAAGACGTTTGGTCGAATTGCTTTTTGTCCACTGATTTTTTGTCGAAATGACACAATGTCGAATACACCTCTTCGTCTATTTTTTTATCCACTACGACAGTTTGTCGTAAATTTTCAATATATATTAAAGTCACTCAGCGAGACGATTAAAATGTTCTAATGTATTGTATTTAATGCATTACTTGCGACGTAATAAAAATTCGGACATTACAAAGTTTTATATAACAATACCTGTCATTTGTTGTATGAGATGTCTTATCCATGTATTTCCAGATCCAGGAAAACTAACCAATCCCGTCACTGGTAGCAATGTCTGAGACAATTTCACTTCTCTTTTAGTACAGTTACCCGTGCTAGCGGAATAAACGCTACTCATACCATCCGCAGCGTTCGATGTCTCTGACTGAGGTTTAATCATATTTCCAGTTAGCTCCCCATGTTTTTTCTTAGAATCTTTTAATGCAATCTCAGACCTTGCATGGTCCTCGGAAAACTTTTCTTTCACCCATTTAATTTTCGGTGCATTCAAAGAATAATTGACCGGTTTATACCAAATCTGTTCAGTTTGCTCTGTATTTCCATAATAAGAGTTAATTAAAACTCCAAAAACTAATAACAGAAACACACAAAGTGCATATAGATGTCTCGAGCTGGACAACATTTCAACGCTTAATGGTTTTAAGTATTCCGGTGGCGTATTTCAATAATATATTATAATAAGTGCGTCTCGCTATTTAAACTGATGGGGATTTCAGTCGCTTCTTTTATAAAGCATACAAGTTACACGACCCAACAGTTTTATTCGTATGTAATGATATTCATAACATTTCATTTTTGTATGTTAATTGTACATTTTATGTTATATGTTCTTTGCAACGAATAAATCATAACTTAATACCGCTGAAACAAATAACTTCAAAAGTTTACTGTGCATATTAACCCACGTTTGTGCAATAAAGCTTTGCGATTAACTTTATTTCTTAGTATTTATATTGAATATGATATATAAGAAGATAAGCTGTATATGCTTGATTCTAATAAACTATATGTTCCGTTCTGTCCTGTTCTATATTAAACAGGAACTAGAATTGTTTTGGAAAAAAGCAATACAAACACAACAAAACACATGTCGTTTTAATGCCCCGAATCTGTCCCTCCTAAAGGAAACAATTCAGTGGGCCAAAGTGAGCCCTAGCTATAATATACACAACTGCACTTCGTACTGATGCTTCCCACCAAGTTTGATGAAATTCCAACAAGGAATCATGAAGACAAACAGTGGACTTTATTTTTTCACATTTCAGGCCCGTATGACCTTGACCTTTAACCATATGACCCAAACTTACAATATACACAACTAAATTTTCAGCATCCAGCAGATTACAATTGTGTTCATAATCAGTACCTCTGTTGACAAAACTTGTGCAGTTAAATGTTAAATACCTACAATAGACAGAAGTAACGTTAATATACGATAGCAGACGGCACTTGTGTTCATTGTTGATGCAAATATACAAGGATACAACACACACATGCACGCACGTACGCACGCACGCACACACGCACGCACGCTCGTGTACTCTATTAGAATATTCAAGCAGACTGAACTAATAATCAGATAACCAAATTCACAAACTTATTATGTGAAACATGTTACTATTTTGAAAAGACAAATGTACCGTCCAAAAACGACAGTGACTTTCTTCAATGTAGTGTTGTCGATTTAGACCACGAAACTCTTCCCTGCTCACCACGCACACATGGAAATCATTTGCGGTCATTGCGGGATAGTATGATGTGGGTTGTCATATAGCACCATAAAACCAATAGCACCGACTGCAGCATCCTAAGTTTAAGTCATGGCTTGCCTAGCTTTTAGTTTCTGGTTCATTTCTGCCCGACTCGTTGGATGTGCCAACTCCCAGCTCTTTGCCAGTAGGTGCTCAACAAAAGTGTAAGCAGGTGTGTGTGTGTGTGTCGGACTTAATTGCATGTTTTCATTAAGAGGACATATGCTGAACAAAAGTAGGTGAGTGACAAAATCAAGACACATAGCACCATGTACTGAATTTGACCCTGAATGTTGGGAGTTTTGGTACCAACACCAGTCCGATTACATGAAGGATTACATTCCACTGTATGTATCGTTTATTAAAAACTGAAATATGCTTCATTGACGAAGTACCCTAAAAATCATCGGCATTAAGATTGTCATTGTCTTTTTCAGATGTCATCTGTTTGTCGCGTTTGTGGGAATGTGTTCAAAAGGACATGAGGGTTGAAAATACATGAGCGGCGACGTAAATGTGTAGGAAGAGATACTTGCTGCGAGAAGCAACTCTTTTCAAAAGAGAGTATGAAGCGGCACATGGTAAGAGTATTTTGCATATAATTTGTACTAAAAACATCAGGGTCTTCAAATTAAAATACCCTGATAACATATGAAACTTGTGTTATGAACCAACCACAATAGCATCGTATTTCGAAATGATTGCCAAATGCTTCCCCAGGATGATTACCTGAGTTGGAGTAAATTCCTCGAAATTTACTACCGGCGTTTGCATTAGGGGTCACGTGACATTTTTGTTCACCACCTGTGATTCAACGGTGTACTATGAATAATACCGGCAAATTCCTGGTTTCCGGACCTGCTTGCTTTATTAGTAAAACTGGCATGATGTTCTGAAGCTTGTAAAAAGGGATTAGTTTCATTCATCATGTTTGTTAAGTAAGTCGAATACACATGGCGAATAACACCGCAACTTAATTCAAGTCTGGGCTTTATGATTCTAGCCAAGAAGAGTTTTGAAGTTCTACCTGTCTATCTAAGCTCTATGTCTTGTGGTTTGATAGAAGAAAACAGTGGGTCATAATTTGAAAAAAGCTTAGTACAGTGGCGCCTGCGTGTAGGTTCCCCGTGTTTGCGTGTAAAAGCGTGTTGCACGCGTGTCGGACACGATCGTGTTGCACGGTATGTTAGTGCGCATGCCCAGCGTGCAGCGTGTAGCGTGTAGAACCGTGCAATTGCTAGTGCGCATGCCCAGCGTGCAGCGCGTAGGAAACCGTGCAATTGCTAGTGCGCATGCCCAACATGTAGTCGCTAAACGTGAAACGTGCAAGCGCATATCATTGGGCTACATGTCTTGCTCTGGATAACACCTGGTCAATTCCAGCATATTTCAATCAATCACCTGCATTTTTCGCCAATAGTCTTCTTATCGTCCAATCAACCTCGCCGATGCAAAAGGAAGTCGGTAATCGGCATGTTTAGATTTTATCCAAAGAAGTATGGAAAATAGACAAATTTTTTAAAATGAAAACATCAGCCCATATACCAGTTATATACGCTAGACAAAGCCTCTGTGCCGAGCTGATACTGTTGTTCAGACTCAGTGGTAAGTTACATGATATGTGACAGGAGATATTTACGGTTGCACAGAGGTGACATGCACTACTCTTTTTGTTTTTTTAATTGCACTTCTATTTTTTTATGTCGTTCCCAAATCTCACTATTTCCACTTGGGTTTTGAAAAAATTACCAGTAGCTACTTACTGGAGGGAACGACCACTGGTAATACCCTCTTGGTAACGAGTTACTAAGTAAGTGGTGGGCATGACATCAATAAAAGAAGTTAATGTTACTTTTGCAATTTTTTGTTTAGTGGCTTGACTCCAGCAGGAGCCCACATTTTTATTTATAAATGACATTAATTTTTTTTAATTTTTAATTCTTTCACACAATACTTTAATAGGACTTCAGTACTGGCAAACTTGTATTTTATATTCCGATGAGAAACATTGTCGGACCACTAAGAAGTAACCTTGGACACTTCACAGTAACAAGGGGAGCGGTGGTGTAGAGGTTAAAGTGTCGGTCACTCATCCCAGAGGTTGCGGGTTCGAGCCCCATTGGGGTCACGACCGTACCTCCTCATATGACATCAGTACTGGTTTTTCCAGGAAGTGGACTCAAGAGTGACTCGATAAGCTGCAAGCTTTCTTCACAATCAAGCTAAAATAAATTAGCATAAACTTAACTAAACTGTAACGATCCGAACCGTTTTTTTAATTAGAGTTTTATCGTTGGTACTAGATAATCCATACAACCAACGCCCCCAGAAGAGGTTAGTTATTTTAAGTTTTCGGAGGATAGTGCAAGATACAGAAAGCGTCCGAATTCCAGAGACACTCTAGGTTCTTTTACATGCCAGGTGTATTACATAATGGAACCTCAGTTTTAAGTCACATCCGAAAGACTGTTTCGGTAGTAATTTTAGTTGGTCAGCCCCGGGAATCAAACCCACAACCCTGAGATTACAAGTCTCATTCACTACCGATTGAACTAACAGGGCCAACTTTTGAAACTTTTTCAAGGGCTATGTCCGTCTTTATTTTTTGTGACTATTTTATTGTCTTAATTCTTTGAGAACACAGTTTACACATCTGACAGGTTACTCCTGAAGGCAACATATACTCGTAAAATGTGCGGTATACCCATCACTGGGCTATATATAAATATAATCAAACCTCTTCTATGTCAAAGGTGCCAAATGTTGTAAGATGCGGCCTTATCAGGATAAAAGTGATTCCAATTGTGTTGCAACAATATACTGGTAGTTTGTAAAACAGGGCCTGGCTAATGTGTACCGCAGTTCAAAATACCTGTACCGCGAGTAAAATGAACTACTCATTTTACACATTGTTAATTAGATTGACACGTCTCGACAAAAATACCACATTACAATTGTTATTTATTAAGGTCTCTGCCACTAAGTCTTGTCAGCCAGTCTGGTGTGTAAAAAAAATGCCGCCTGGTTATATTAAAGAGTTTGAACTGTGTTTATAGTAATAAAAACAATTATGTAATTTTATATAAATTGCTTTATATACTAAGTCACCTGTGCAATAAAAGAATAAGGAAACTGTCTGAACTAATTGCTGTTAGTTTCCATAATGTACAGTGATAGCTATTAGTAAAATGCGTCAAAAGTTTGCCGGTTTATGTCATAGCTTACACTTTAAAATGCAATTTTTTTTAAGAGATTAACCAGCGTAAGGTATTCAATGTCGGCATGATCAAGTGCATAAATCTCTACTTACAACATGCTAATTTTCATCCTATCTTAATTTCAGGAAAGAAAGATATTAGTCCAACATGATGATTGATCCAATCGGAAACCGCGAGTCGCTTCCCCAGTGCTCAGATGTACTAGCTATTGTCCATAGTGCCACAGTCAGCAGATTTGTCAAGAAAACAAGTGATCAAATTTGTGTCAGGCACTGTCTGAATAACTTTATATTAAAAGCCTTGATCAAATAAAGATTAGAAAGTTCAGTGTTAAAATTTAGAAATCTACTGTGAAAGAGAAAGTGATGTTCGAGTGGTTGCTGAAAAATCCTTTGGTCATAGAACAAAAACTTCCAATGTATTACACAAAATATTTCTTAAATAATTTACAACTGTGCAGAAGTATGGACTACTCATTTTATATGCACTTTGCAGCATGCTCATGTTTTTCGCTCACTTAATGTAATCGAAAGCAGGATGTACAGAATGAACTGCAGTGTATATCATAAGTACTGGTACATGTATATATAATGAATAATACCTGGATTTTTTAATCATTTTGTTAACGTTGCCACTTGCCAGTCCTGAGACATTCCTTTTAAAGTAGGCTGGCAGAGCAGGTAGGAGTTTAGAAAGAGCTGACCATTTCCTGCTTATAGCAAAAGAGCAATAATTCTGACCATGAGCTGAAAAACTACACAGTGACACTGAATACAACAAGAGTTTCGCCATGCAGTTTTCCTAGAAAACAATCACAGTATATATTTTGATGTCTTTGGTGCTGCAGTATTTGTGTGCGACTGGGTGGCAGAAGACCATAGATCAATCTAGTTAGTCATGTTCAGGCAAATTTTGCATTAGTTGCGTGGCGGACTCGGACAATGAATAAGATGGAGTTAGATAGAGACTACAGCTTTGGAGCATTGAATATAACTTACTGAAATAGAGAAGTGGCCTAATAATTTTTTCTAGTTTGACTTGAGTGAGGAAATATGAAACATATCATGATTAAAATGATGATGAAAAGAATATTCTATCAGTGTGAGTGCTGGTCAGAACACACGGGAACAGTCATCATGAGTAGATGATATACATTGCAAGAACTTGTTCCACAATCAGAGTGAATTAAATAGTTTTAACTAAATGATGTTCTTAGTCCATCAGTACTGAACTTCATTTAATAGAGTGTATACTTCATATTTCAAAATACAACTGTAGTACAAGCCTTGAAATTGCTCTACAAAAGTTGACACATTTTCAAGAATAAGTCATGTTTAAAGTCCCAGGATCACATTTACAAGTAGCTTTCATTTTATCAAGAAAGATATCTTGCTGACAGAAAAGACCTTTATTTGTGCCAAAACCATTCCTAACTTTGCTTTTTAAAGCAATAAGTACATATCAGAAACATAGTGCAGTATTTTTTTCAATGCTTTTGCAAATGGCAACTCTTTTTCTGAAAGAAACTACTTGAATACAAAAGAAATGCATAATTATGTCAACGTCATTGTTTTAGAGTGAATAGAACATGATTCTATCATTATCCTATCAATAAATTTATGTAACTGTATCAGTACATTTTAAGTGATCCAGGGGCTTTAATATCTATACAGAAATTACATATTGGTACAGTCCATTGTATTAAATTTATCAGTGCATTCATTGCAAATGGTAGTCTTCTTTCAAATTTACAAAATGTCTATTACATAACGATAAGTTGGTTTGGGTAAGACACGTTATAATTTCACCGAGTGGGCAAGAAATTTTTTTTAGGGGGGGGGACAGGGGGAAAAAAAAAAAATTTTGGTGGGGGGGGGGGGGGGGGGGGGGGGGGGGGGGGGGTTCACGAGTGAAATTAACGGATATTACACCGATACCAACAATTTTCTGTTTATTTATGGTTAAAACTCAACTTTTATTGAGTTTATTTCTACAAAATATCGGAAATCGCGGAAACGTCATCAGAAACATAGCGCAAATGACGTCATTTAAACGACGTCATCGTCGCATGGTTTTCAGCATTAATTACGCTCGGTATACTTTTTGACGTAAATCCGGGTTAAAGATTGCAAAACAGTGAAAAATAAAAATGGTAATCCACGTTTCAAAACTGTGGATTATCACTTTATTTCACTGAGAAAACTCTATAATTCACTGGAAAACATAAAATAAATAAAGTTAATAAGAGACAAGATCATGGCTTTTTTCCTTTTCTTTTAACCATTAGGGCATACAATACACATTAATTGGCAAGGACCGCCACCTCCATTTAATCACAAACTGCCACCTCTAAGCACCAGTGAACTGAGGAATGAATTGAATAATACAGCGGATATTTTCCAAGTGCCTAGCCTCAAAAGATGTGCAGGGGGATATGCCCTATCTCTGGCTTAAGGTTTTTGCAGTGGAAAATATTCAAATCCATTAGTGCGATGTTAATAAAAATATTTAGAAAACAAGTCGTTAGAGCTGTCAATGGAAAGTAACAAATGCCCCAAAAGTGGTGTCTCACAGTATCCAAGATGTGGACCAAACTTTTAATGTGCCTTTCAAAGTTCCTTCAGGAGCATTGACATACATGTTGCAAAAGCCCCTCTATTCATCACTGCGACAAGTACATGTATGTGGGATGCAAAATATTTTTGAGCCATGGACCAAAGTCTATGAATAGCTTCGTGAAAACGAGTCAAATTGTAAATTAGTGCTTACAACTGAATATAGTCAATGAAAATAACAGTTGTTATATTTATGTAATATAATTTAATTCATATAAGTAACATTGACAACTTACTGTTCTAAACTTGTAATACAAAAAAGTGAATGTCAATTTCCTTTTATATAGGTTGGGAAGCACCTGTCTGAAAATCACCATAACCAGTCAGGGTTGTAACTTGTTTTAGTTATTTTGAAAATAATTTCTACAAGTTATGTTTATCTTTTACTCATCATCCACTAAAATAACTTCTGCCACGACAAAACCGTCGAAGTAGGACATTCTTCAGGTCATCTCTAAGACAATTTTGCCAATAAATCCATTATGTCTAACTGAAAAGTCATTACTGTCAGCTATAAAGAAAGAACTTGCATTTCTCTCTCTTATCTAAAGGTATTTGCAGAGGTTATCTGCTTGTAATGAAGAAATTCAGGAAAAACTGAAATGTTGAATTGTTACCTGTACAAGTTTTCAGAAATTCCCATTATTTTGGTCACCTCTACTTTCAAGGGAGTTATTTCTTTCAGCAAAGGGAAGCAATTTTATTGACAAAATGTTTCAATTATCACTTACTGTAGTTATTTTCAAAATTACCTAAACAAGTTACAACTTACACCCCTGGCTGGTAACAACAAAAATTTATTTGAGCTCTTCAGAGGGTTAACTTCCTTTTACACTGAAAACCAACAGTAAAATTAATACTGTGCCGTACTGTACAGACCAAATTTTGGTAATGTTTTGAAGTGAACTGCAAAAGTAAAAGAAACCGCAGTGTATCGTGAACCGCGATGAATCATAACGCCTCTAATACTGACAAAGTTACATCAAGATCCAATATAAAACTGCAACCAATATTTCGTACACAAGGTTTTCCTATATTTGACCCTGTGATCTAGTTTTTGACCCCAGAAGATCCATATTCAAACATGACCTAGATTGTATTAAAGGTGGATAATCAGATTTATGACATGTAACAGATTTGTTTGAAACTTTAACATCTGATCATTTACACTCATTTATGTTCACTTTGCACTTAATTCAAGTAAGATTTTCACTGGAGGTTTTTTTTATAAAATTTGATTTTCCCATCCTGGTTGCCCAACCAAGATAAGTTATTTTATCATAAGTTCAAATTTGATACACATACTTTGCCTAAGGAAAGTATAAATATAAGACCTATTGTATTATATTTGTAAAATATTTGCATTAACAATTATATATTTAGATGGAATTCATTAGAAATGCAAGTTTGAAAAATCATTATTACCTCCCTTTACCTACCAAGATAGATTGGAAATAAACGAATTCAGAAGCTACACGTAGTTTTAAAACTTGCGTTTTGGTTCAGAATGTTAAAATATTTGTATATTTATTCAATGCAAATGTAAAAGTAGAAATTATATTGAAAAAGAAATACTCAACTTTTTAAATACTTTCATATTATAGGGGAGTAATAACAAAATTTTATAAAAATTAATACAAGAGGGCCAAGATGGCCCTATATCGCTCACCTTGGTACAAGTCCACTTGCCTGGTGGAAGATCACTAGATAATGTTATATACAAAATAGGTTTTCCTTTATACGTCTTTGTTAAACAAGTGAGCCCCCCCTCCCCCTGCAAGGTCAATTTTGACCCCAGGGGCATAATTTGAACAAACTTTGAAGAGGTCTACTACGCAATGCTACCTGCCAAATATCTAAGCCCTAGGCCATGTGGTTACAGAGAAAAAGATTTTAAAAGTTTTTCCTATATAAGCCTATATATAGATGTAAAACTAAGTGACCCCCGTGTGGGGTCAATTTTGATCAGGGGGTCATAATTTGAACAATCTTGGTAGAGGTCCACTAGCCAATGCTACATGCCAAATATCTAAGCTCTAGGCCTTGTGGTTTCACAGAAGAATGTTTTTAAAGTTTTTCCTATAGAAGCCTGCAAAACTAAGATGACCACCCCCTTGGGGTCAATTTTGACCCGGGGGTCATAATTTGAACAATCTTGGTAGAGGTCCACTAGAAAATGCTACATGCCAAATATCTAAGCTCCTTGTGGTTTCAGAGAAGAAGATTTTTAAAGTTTTTCCTATTTTTTGCCATAGCAACCAGAGTTCTGCATGGAATGGAACAATTTTGGTAGAGCTTCATGCAAGGAACATTCCTGTATAGTTTTATCAACATTGGCCTAGTGGTTTCAGAGGAGATGTCATTTGAATCAAAATGTTGACGGACGACGAACAATCATCAATCAGAAAAGCTCACCCTGGCATAGCCAGGTGAACTAAAAATGTAAATTTCTAATAGGGATCTAACTAGATATGTAATGGGTCTTTTTCTTCCTTGAATAAATCTCTAACAGAATATACAAAAAGTAAAAATTGTCATCAAATGTTGCTTGACTGACCACCTTTAAGGTATTCATTGTGACCAAGTTCCATGAAGATCCAGTGAAAAATGCAGCCTCTATTCCATACACAACGGACACAAGGCAAAAATTCCCCTTCTTAATTATTATAAACTGAATTTAACTGTTGTCTGTCATTTTCTGTTCATTTAACTGTTTAAAATGAAACTATAATATATAGCTTAAACTCCCAGGATAACAATTACAAGTACTATTAGTAGCTCTTATTTTACCAATAAAGATGTCTTACTGGCTCTTTGAGCCAGGTGAGCTAATAATTAAGGCTTTCTGGCAACTTTTCATGAAAATGACATTTGTCAACATAGTTTTAGAGTGAATAAAACATGGTTCTTTACTTCTATCAGCATCCTATCAGTAAATATATTTTTCTTTATCAGTAAATCAATGTGATCCTGGGACTTTAAGCAGTTTAGTAATCTTATGATGACCTCAACAAATTTCATCCCTACTATTGAGATAAAAAGAAATGTTGAAAACATATTTTCTGTTTGCTTCACCCATGTTATACAAACGTTTTGGCCTACTAAACTATTTTTTTTTCTACATTTACTCCCTGTCATTCAAAAATAACAATTCTGCTTGTGTGTACTATTGTTTAAACACCATTTCTACAGCTGTTCTCTCTATATGTATTATAATTCAGGATGCATCCCTAAGAATGCATTCCGACAGAAGTTTCATATGGATTTCTCCACCACAGTTTGCAGTATGGCACATATTTTCATGAATATCAGCCTTTTTGCTTTCATGTGTTTCCATTCATTCAATTCACTTTCTTTGATCACTTTGTCTCGTTATCATGTTAGCTTTCATATATTTTACCATTATTTGCATATAATAATGACTTGCATATAATTATGACTATTGCTTAGGATGTTGTTTAAAAATTAATGCTACATACTACTAAGTCAGCACTGTTATTCTAGTTGCCCAGGTTATAAAACACTTATCACATACACTAACATGATTGTGCCAGAGCTACAAACTGTATTTTGTGTAGCCAATCAACCTTTGAAAAGGTAATTTCTCATGTTTTTCTCCATCTTTGTGCTCTAAGATAATCATGGTGTGCAGCTGAAGTCATGTGTTAGGTGGCCTTTCACAATCATTCTCTAGTGTGACTATCCATTCATGACCTCCAACAAGATATCTTTTACACCATTTTACTGTTGTTGTTTTTTTTTCAACACAAAAAGTCATAATATATTGACTTCTCATTTTCATAAACTCCAGCACATCATGTAACTAAAAAAAATTTAGTTGCTCAAACACGACTTTACAGTATTTCAATGGCATGTTATTTTCACATACATGTCATTTCCTGTTTTAACCAATTTGCCTTCTGTTTATCTGTACTCATCAAAGGATGCAATCTTTGCTGGAAGTTAATCCCAAAAGGCTCCAATGTTTTCTCAAAAATATATCCAGTCATTACATCAGCAATAGTGTGATCTGTAGAAAAAAGAATTATCTGATGAAAGTAATTGTTCATACATGTATTTGTTAACATAACGTATAATATATAACTACATGTATATTCAAAATACTGAGCAATCTGAAGGCCCTGATACATCTTTAAAGCGACTGCACTCCAGATGGAGAAGTTACGCTAAAAAAAGAAAATTTTCAATTTCAAGAAAACAATTGTCATTACGTATCAGGGGCATTGTATTATGATAACGTGACAAGTTTTCTAACAAAAGAAACAATTAAAAGTGTTGTTTGCTACTTTATTGTGAAAATATCATCCCGTGACTAACGGGGGGCTCTTTGGTATATCAATATTTTTAACTCGCATCAAATCAGCTACTCCGTAGTGTATAGGTTAAGCCCCGTAAATTTTTGTAAGCGCAAAGATCCGAGTTCAAAACCGGCCGGTAAATATTTTTTCACCTTATTTTTAGCTCTTACACAAAAGAAAATAATCTTGATGCTGACAAATTGAATATATATTGATTTTACCAAAAAATTAAAATTTACCAAGAATTTTGAGTGCAGTCGCTTTAAGTGTGATTTAATTAGTTGGCACAAAAATCTTATGGAAAATTGTTAATTCTTTTCACTAAAATAACTTAGAAGTAGGTAGTTGTTTAATGGCAATCAAATTACAAAACAGTAAGAATTCTTCAATTTGTTTGAAATTTGATTATTAAAAGTGACCTTCTTTAGAGGGGGTGTTTTCTTTCTCATGGAAGACAGCAGTTTATTCCTTTTTGTTGTACATTGCCGTCTGTGACAGTGGAATGCCAAGCTTGTGACACATACCTATGGTCTGAAAACAAAAATGAAAAAAAATATTAATTATTTCATACATATTTATAATCACTTTCATGGAACACATTCAACAAAGCTTTGAGTAGGCTAATGAGTAATTAACAAATAAACTTGTATCCCAGTCTACATAAATCAAGGAAGTTTTGACATTTTCTCTCTACACTGTCTATATTATAGGCTTTATACTATTTCAGTCATGATAATTAACTAAATTAGATAATGATTTTGATAACTACTAATATAAACAGCTACACCCCTAACGACAAGTGAACTTTTAAAGAATAATGTAATCCCTAATTGTCTTAATGGTCAAGCTTTTAACTCATTTCTTACAGAGAAATGGAAAGATTGAATCAGTCATACAGTAAGGATTAAAGTACTTTTTTCTTAATTTGTTCTAAAGCCAAATTGAACATCATAACATTTAATGATTTTGTATGGGTCAGTATCTAAGTCATTGATATAACTTTTGATGACAGTAATACAATCTTGGATATAACAGATCAGTATATCAGAAACCATTCAATAATAATAATTTAAATCATAATTATGATGTGCACATATACAAACTTAGTGACCCAAGCCAATCAGTGTAGTGTTTTATGACCCTTGTATATTGCCAAGGGCAATACTGTCCTGTTGAAAAATGTAGCTTATGAAAACATTGCATAATATTGCATAATATTATGTAATGTGACCACATGGTTCCTAAGACATCAGTGATGGACTAGCTTTTGTCTCAGCTACTGTTACAACATGTACAATAAATTTATAAAAGTTGGTAACTGAACTTCAAATAAATTTGCCAAAAAATTAAGATAAGTATTGATAATTAAACTAATGCTTTTAAAATTTTAACATGAAGCCCAATAGTCTTAATAGATCTATGCCATGCATAGCTTTTAAAACTGAAATTTTCAAAGGTCATGTAGGTAAATACTAGTACTTGATAGACAATAACTTAATCATGTTTAATGGTATTCATTTATTGCAGTAAATGCATTCAAATGAAACATTAACCTAAAATTTTGAGTGATATAAACTAACAAATTTCAGTGTGCATAACCCACGTGACTTGCGACGTCATTTTTAGCTACTGCGCCAAGTAAAAGAGCTCCCGACTCGGAGTTTCAAAAGGTTGTAAGTATTTCATTTTTAGGTCTATTACTTTGAAATATAGCTTATTCTAAGCGGAAAACAGTCTTCTTTCCATAGATTATAATCTATCCTTCACCAGTTTAGTCGTTTGGTCCCCAAAATGAGGCAAATGGTCAAATTTGAGAAATTTTGGCAGCTAATGTGACAAGTGTTCACACATTTTGTAACCTAGCCCATTACTATGTACATAAACAATGTTTCTATCAGTCAACGAAGGTTCACGAGGATGAATAACATCTGAAAAATGAATTAAAAAATGACTTAAATGCAAAGAAAGCTAAATATTTGTTCTTTTGCAAATGGGCTACGGTGCAAGCAAATTTAGTAAGGGCTAATGCGACAAGTCACTTTTAGAGTACGGTGCAAAAATTTAAACAATTTCTGTTGAAAAACGACAGAACTTTGAAAGAAAAATATATATATCAGAATTGTTTAAGGTAACTGCAGACCTTAGGACCAGAATTCAAAATTGTACGAAATTCGGCCCAGGTAAAGATCTACATCTATATTTTCAAGAATTAAATCTGTTTTTCTATTTAGCTTTAACATTCACATAAAAAGCGCCATCTGGGGGCACCCGTTTTTCTAACGAAAATTGATCGTTTTTCTATCATAATTTCAATAATATTTTGGCGATTTCACTTTTTTCAAGTGTACATTATTTTGACAACAACCTTTATTTGGTAGAAGCAATTTTGAATGTGTCTCATGCATTACAAAACCAATATTTCTGCGAAAACAAATAGTCCGAAACCAAAAATGTAGTGAATTTGTTTCGTCAAAATTTACGGATTTTGACATATAGCGCGTTATCCGCGAGGTCAAAGTTTTTTTTGTAGGGTTAACGCACGTTTTTTCGTGTTATAACATCTGTAGAAACCCTCGGGATATGTTGGTGCCCTGTTAGCGCTATTCTAGCATAAATAGCATAAAAATAAAAATGAAACGCTCTTATTAGTACGACGTTCAATAATGCGCGGGACAACGTCCGTGTTGTTTACGTCATATTTATGACGTCACCAGCGGTTTTTAAGCCCGGCACTGTTGACGCCGTACATGATGTAAGACTTGGGAGACAGGTCCATTGTTTACAATGGCCCTGTACTGCGCATAAATGAAAACGGGTTATAACGGCGCGTGAATCTCCCCGTTAACACACGTTTTATCTCCTGTTAAAACACCGGCAAAATAGGCAAAAACAGCACATTTTATGCTAGAATATAGATTTATATTATGTGCATCAGGTTGTGCTCTTAAAAATAATCGAATAAAAAAGGCACGTGTTCACTTCTTCATAATGAAATTTGTACAAACGGCGTTTTTAGCAGTTTATATAACTTATCCCGATTTGAAACGTGTTAACATTTCCTCTTCAGTGTGACGAACGAAGGAAGGTTCTCCGGGTCCAAAACCGCACTTGGACAGTTAAAACCCTTACACATAAAATTATGATATGTAGCGTATTTATAGTTGTTTAGTTTTTGAAAGTGTCTCGGGTCCTCGTCCTCACCCAAAGCCCCGGATCTGGAGACTAAGCTACATATCTGTCACTTCAAGCCCTGGACATAATTTTGTATTTTACTTTCTTTAAAAAGTCATCTTTGACAAAGATAACGCACCACTTTAAGAAGATAGAATGACTGTTTGACATAATAACACGTCACTAAGACAAGATAACACAAGACTTCAAGAAGAAAGCATGACTGTTTGACATCATACGACGTCACTTAGACAAGATAACACACCACTTTAAGAAGATTGTATGACTGTTTGACATAATAACATTGCACGTTGACAAGAACATAACACTTAAGAAGATGTAACGGTTCATTAACAAGGCATAACTACCATTTGAGAAGATAGAAAACCACTTAAACAAGACAAGACACTCTGTTAACAAGACAACTTGTAATGTATCAAAATAAGACAGCTGCGGCGTTCCATACTTCTGTAATAAATCGCTATCCACCCATTAATTGTACAACAACTTTACTGTATATTTTGATTTTACCGATGATGACTGGAATGTATAGCTTAAACGTTCAGGTTAAGTAATAATGCTTGCAAATATTCAGTTTTTATGCTTTTGAAGTAATTAAATTTGAAATTTATTTTAAATTCAATATTACGTTAAAACTAAAATAACATAGATAGGTGTGATGCATTAGTTATGGGTGGATGGCAGAGATGTAAATGTGCAGATTGGTGCATTTTTTACCATGCATATCCGGGATGATATTGATAACCGTGGCAAATGTTTCCTTATGCAAATAGTCCAAGAGCCAAGGGCCATTTATTTACAATTCGCGCCCAAAAGCGAAAATAGTCTTAATCAAAAGCAAAATTTCTACTGATTACAAAAACCCATTTCTTACAAAAATTCTCTGTCACACGGCTTAGAAATTCAAGATGGCCGACAAGATGGACGCCGAAAATTTTTAATTTACACCCGTAAATAACAAAGCATATTCTGAGTTCCTTGTGCAGCCGGTTGAAACAAATTTTCAATAAACTGAACAGAAATATATAATAATTGACAAAAATAATAAATTGTATGTGACTTTAACCCCCATTTTGGAATTAGTGCAAAACATATCCGAAAAAATGGTCTAAAAATCAGTGTTTTTTTAAACAGTGTACCTGTCAAGTGCCACAGACCTCAAGAAATCCACCACATTGTGTCAAACACTTTATAGGACAGTAAAACAGTTATTAAACAAGACAATGCTCACTAAAAGTAGTATCTTGCTTGGTGTTGTAGACACAAAATTTCTGTAAAAGTGGGTGGGGTAAATTAACCCCTAAAAATGAATTATAAACAAAGGTTATTTTTATATAAATTCTGAGCATTGTTAACTATTTAATGTAAGTTTTGGAAATTTATTCATATAATTATGCACTTGTCAAGGAAATACTTACTTTTATTAATTTTTGATGTCCTTAAGTTAATTGAGTTGTGTTTTCCAACCTTATGAGTAAAAACAAACAGTTTCTTTCGCCTTACCAATGTTTTACATGGAAAGTCTTAACAAATGAGATTTAAATTAATTAAATTGAAACATGTTGTCACTTCATTAAGAATTATTTATATGTGGTAGAATTTCATGTCTTTATTTAAAAGGATAATGCAAAAGTGGGTGGGGTAAACCAAGGCCTTAAAATGAAAATATATGTGTTTATGTAATTAGTCGAATTCTAGGGCTGATATAATTTGAATATAATTTTTGTGTTATATTTGTTTGCTTAAAGTATGCCATCGATTGAATATATGTATAAATATATTGCTGAGTTTGGTATACAAGTATTTGATTGCATTTTAAACAATGTGTGAGTAACATGTCTACAAAATTATAGGGTTTCAGCAAAACTGGTACGAAATGCTAATTTGCGCTTTCAGGATCGATGAATGTTCGGCGTTTGTCGTCTATTGTTTTGTTTCAAACAAGATCTCCCACTAAACCAATTTCAAAGAAGCTTTACAAGGGTGTTTCTTGCATAAAGCTCTACCAAACTTTGTTAAAACAACTTATTTCTATGTTGATCACTGAATGTTGTTGGAACAAACAGGATAATATTTAGAAATCCTCTTTTCAAACACCGGAATGTCTAGAGCTGAAATATCTGACATGTAGCATTGTCTAGTAGATCTTCATCATAATTGAATAATTTATTACCCTTGGGTCAAAATGTACTCTGCCAAGGGGTCATTTACTTTTACATAGGTTTCTGTATAAGAAACTGAACAAATCTTCTTCTCTGAAATCTAAGGGCATGAAGCTATGACATTTAGCATGTACCATTGCCTTATTGACCACTACCAACTTGGCTGAAATCATGACCCCGGGTCAAAATTGATCTCGCCTAGGTGGTTAGTTGATTTTACATAGACTTATAAAGGGAAAACTCTTACAAAAAGTCTTACTCTCTGAAACCACACGACTCAGAGCTTAGATTTTTGGAGTGTGACATTGCTTTGTATGCTCCTAGCAAGATCGTTCAAACCATTACTCCGGGTCCAAATTGACAGTCGCAAGGTGGTCACTTGATTTTACATAAATTTCGATAAGAAAAATCTTCTTTTCTGAAACAACAAGACCTCAGGGTTGGATATTTTGCATGTAGCATTACCCAGTAAACATTTACCAAGAAAGTTCAAATCATGAACCATGGTTCAAACTTCACCCCGTTCGGGGTTCACTTGATGGAATTTTTTTTAATCTTCTGGTCTCAGACCACTAGGCTCAGTCTCAGCTTTTTGGCTTGAAGGGTTTCCTACTGGTCATGTACAAAGACCGTTTCAATCATTCTTCTTGGCATCGGGGTCACTTTACCTACTGATTTACTTTCTTGTTAGCTGGGAGTGATAGTGTACTGTACTTTTAGTTGTTTTTTTCTACGACGCTGTTTTTGATATTGTAAAATAGCCAATGACAGCTAGCCAGGTGAGCGATGTTAACTACCATTGCTCTCTTGTCCAATGTAGTGTTACATATGAAAACTTTCACCATTACATGCAATTATACTTGGAAATGTATCTGCTTTTTCTGATATGTATGCACAATAATATACAAAAGCTCGGACATTAATGTTATGTTTATGCCTCTTTCACTTCACTAAAGTAGTATTTCAAAAGAAGTTTAAGCAAATAATATATGTTCTCCTTTAGGAACTATCTAGCTATTCTTCATCTTGCTCATGCTCTTTAGTCACTACTGTTTCGTCTGTCGTTTGAAATAGTACAGTCTTCAAGGCCAGTGACTGAAGTGCCTTTTCACAGTTGTTTGGTACCTTACCATTACAGACTATGCCGTATTGTTCTCATCCCGCCATAAGTGTTCAATATCTTTTATTGTGGATGTAATATACGAACGAGTATGTGTCACAAACAATGTGAACAAGCTTTGCCGTTCTGGATGAGTCTAGAAAATTCACCAAAGGTAATTGGGACGATGTTCAATGTATGCAACAGACAAACAGCATCAACAAAGGTGACACTGGCACTTCGTACAGTGTAAGAAGACAGTCTGCAACACCACTGCCAAAACGATGAATCTGACATCAGGCTGACACCAGGTTACTGTACCTTCATCAAATGACTTTGAATGAAAACAGCAACATAAAATGTACAATGAGAAGCAATAATACAGATATCTTGATATTGCAAATAATTTAAGTATCAAATGTCTGGATCTATGATGGCCTTTGCACACGGCATACAAGGCGTTACATTTAATATGAGAGGTACGTTTATTGTAGCAATTAATCTATATGTCATCCGTGACAATTGTATATCATTCTACAACGTTTTGGCCATGATTCGAAAGTTTTATTTGTAGTAAGTCCGTCCAGTTCCCCCATTCGCCCTTCAATGCTAGTTTAAAACATCAACGAGTTTATCGTGCGCCTTTGCAGACGTCGCTTCACGATTCACCATATACATGTACTATCGTCAACGGGACGGCATCATGTGATTTAGGCATCCATTCTTCTGGTGTAATAAAGTTTATATTTCTATCGTTTAGGAATTTGATAGTCTGTTTAGAGGTATCATATGGTGAGACGCACTGTTCTGATGGAGCACCATATGTTTTACCCTTGCGGAAACAGAATGGGCACATCTTTATTTAAAAACGGCTTAAAAACTCTGTAAATATAGAATTGACAGTCTACTTTGTCAGTGTTATCAATTATACGATTTTCAGTTTTGTCTCGGTATGATTCCATAGACCGTGTCATAAACCGCTGGCAAAAGCATTATGCTTCATAAATGCATTTATTCCATCTTTTAAGTAACAAACCCGTCTTCTACCAAAGCTGCCACCTGGATTAAACCTTGCCTCGTCAGAGGTCACAAAGTTTTTTCCATCGTCCACCACGTAACTTCAGATACAACTTCCAAGATCTGGTATGTTTTTTTTGTAATCTGGATCACATTTAGCTGGTGTACTTTACACATTTCCGCAGCTTTTATTACACAATATTAGTAATAGTTAGATATACAGTTATCATGTAGACACCAAGCTTATGTGCCATCTCTCTCTGATCCGCGGGGTTGACTTTCGAAATCATGCCAGCAATTTTTCAAACAACGTCAGAAGTGGCCAATGTTGAAAGTGTTTTAAACGTTGTCGGCGGTTCACCAGACGAAGTGTTATTGCAATGTATTCCACCGTAACGAATATTCCGTATAGAGCTTTACGAAACTATATGTTCAGTGGATTTTAACACTTTTTAACACTACTGTAAGAGTAAGTACATGTATTCCGTATAAGCCCGAGTACGAAACCATGGACTTTATCGCATACTTTTCGACTTACCATCTTCACATAAGCTGACAGAGATACATGTACCGTCAACTATATCTATTAACACAGATAATGCATCACTAAGGGATTCACAATTATCGTTCACTTTTGTCATAGTTAACATTTCTATTGCGTTTAAAAATAAGATGAGCACCTCTTGTATTGGCAGTATAAATGCAAAATTTGCGTCAGTTGTGGCAAAGGGCTCTACCTGATTTATATGCCAACAGCACGGCTTTTGCAAAGAAACATTGAGTGCCTCTCATATTGGCAGTATAAATGCAAATATTGCGTTAGTTGTGGCAAACAGCTCAAAAACAGCGTTTAGTGAATTAGGTTATCTTAGAGATGTTACAACCTGTACCCCTCAAAGTATTGATTTATTTGCATGGCGTTTGTGCGGCAAATTAGAACAGATTGATGGGATTGAAATCAACGTGTGCATGTCTTAAGAAAAATACTAAGTTAAGTTGACTAGCAAAGCATCTACACCACTTTGCGACTTAAAAAGTTTGATGCCGCCATGTCATAAGGTTCTGGCACATAAAACGAAGAGAGCGAACATTGCTGTCCGTGTTTGAAAGAGGGCAAAGCCAAGCTATTACCTGAGGAATATGGTTGGTCACTAGATGAGGTCTCGAACCAAGTAATTAGCTTCAAAGGTTTAAACCTACCACATTCCGGTATTGACCTTCTGATAACTGCGGCGATGTTTATTGAATGTAATTACGATTTTGTTGAAGATGACTCTATAGTGAACTATATGTATTGACAAAGCAATAGTTACTTAGAGTATAAACAGGAAGAAAAGGAGATAGATAGTTGCTTAAGACAAAACAGATAATCTTTAATATTAGTATTGTTTAAATCTCTTTTCAAATACTGCTTTAGTTAAGTGGTACAGACCAGCAAATGCATATACATTTGCAAATACATGTAATGTTGAATCTCTTCGTCTGTAGCACTACATTGTAAAACAATATATTTTTGAGGACATTTTTACACAAATGGTGTTTTAAAAACTAAGCAAATACTTTAATACCAAAATCACTTGCATAATCTATGCAAAAACATAACACAAAATCTGATATAAACATTAAATCAGCCCTTAAATTTGACTCATTACATAAACAAATATATTTTCAGGCCTTGGTCTACCCCACCCACCTTTAATGCATTACCCTTTTATATAAACACAGGAAAGTCTATCACATTTATACAGTTTTAATTTCAGGAACAAAATGTGTCAATCGAAAACTCGATTTGATTAATTTAAGTGTCAATTGTTAAAACGTCCCGTGCCAAACAGAGATCAGGCGAAAGAAACTGCCCTTTTACTCAAAATTTTGAAAAAAAACAACTTGATTTTAACTTAAATACATCAAAAATTAATAAAAGTAAGCTGAATTTCCTTGACAAGTGCATAATTATATGAATACATTTCCAAAACGTGCATTAAAGAGTTAACAATGCTCAGAATTTATAAAAGATTTACCTTTGTTTATAATTTATTTTCAGGGGCTAATTTACACCCCCCCCCCCCACTTTTACAGAAATTTTGTGTCTACAACACCAAGCAAGATACTATTTTTAAGCAGCATTGTCTTGTTTAATAACTGTTTTACTGTCCTAGACTGTTTTTGACACAATATGGTGGATTTCTTGAGGTCTGTGGCACTTGACAGGTAAACTGTTTAAAAAACACTGATTTTTAGACCATTTTTTCGGATTTGTTTTGCACTAATTCCAAAATGGCGGTAACAGTCACATACAATTTATTATTTTTGTCAATTATTATATATTTCTGTTCAGTTTATTGAAAATTTCTTTCAACCGGCTGTACAAGGAACTCAGAATATGTTTTGTTATTTACGGGTGTAAATTAAAAATTTTCGGCGGCCATCTTGTCGGTTATCTTGAATTTCTAAGCCGTGTGACAGATAATTTTTGTAAGAAATGGGTTTTTGTAATCAGTAGAAATTTTGCTTTCGATTAAGACTATTTTCGCTTTTGGGCGCGAATTGTAAATAAATGGCCCTTGGCTCTTGGACTAATTGTAAAGTTGTTGTTGTACAATTAATTGATGGATGCGATTTATTACAGAAAGCCTCTATATTGATTAATTGTGATAAAATGAGGCACTTTTCGCCATAGGTTCTTCTTTGAAATTGTATCTATTTATAATTTTATGTTCATTGAACACATAATCTATGTTTCGAGAAAATAATCTGCTAGATGTAGGGAGTGCATTTCGTACATTGAAAAATAAAAACACCCGTGTACTTTATCCAATCTGAAATGCCCATGTACTTTATCAATTTTGTTTATTTCATGATTATTATGTACAAAAGTTACTAGAAATAAAAGTATATCCTCTGAAACACAAGAAAGTCATAAATCTTGTTTAAAATGTGATTATCGTAGAGGTAATCTACGGAAATACCCATTTTAGCTATATTTTTGTAAGGACCCGTGTACTTTACCCCTACTTTTACTATCCGAGAATGCAGTTGGTCAGGGTTTACAGGAAAAATTTAATATTTTCCAGGCAGTACTTTATAACTGAGGAAAGCACTCTTCATGGGGGGGTTTATGCTGAAAAAATTACAAAAATTCTCCCAGTATTAAGAAAGTTATCGTCCAAAAACCTACCTGAATCGAGACGATTGGTTTATATTTTGGGTCGTCGCCTTTATCCAAAAGTCTCGTAGGTCATTCACCCTGTTTCCTCCAATTGTGAAGTTTAAGGAGTTGATGACGATTGCGTTGTAGAAGGATTCCATGAATCTACCACCTTAACACTGTTATGAACACAAAATAGATTTTGGCGGAATATTAATGAATATTAAGGTTACAAACTCTGACAGGTACTCTAACAGTACTTCCAGAAGACTTTAAAGAAACCACTCTAGGGCATATGGTAAGACCACCTGATAGGGCAGCATCAATATGTTCAGTGACTGCTGACTCGGTGTCATCTACCTTCCCAACAAAACCATGATTAGTTCTGACCTCATTTGGTTGTATTCTGATAGTGTAATTGTTTGTAGTTTTAAGAGATATACTACCATCTAAACTATCCATAGCAGTTTGCCATTCTTCTGGTATACTACAATGTACACTACCCGCTTTACACAACCTGATCAAATTTGTGCCTACAATTGCAGGAACTTTGTTACCATACTCTGTAGTAGGAACAACTAATACTGGTATGCAGAAAGAACCACTGTTGTGGGAAAGAAATATCCGCCTCGATGTAACCTTTGTAATGTAACTGTGCAGCTGTGGCACTTTCAACTGACAAACCAACTTCGGCTGTGTCATGTAAAATAGGCAGAGGTTTAAGTGAATGAGAGAATTCTTCTGAAATTGTAGAACCTGTGTTTATTAACCCATTTGTTTCTACACCACAAACAGTGTTTGAACTAACATTGGAAGAATCAACCATTCTATCTAAAACAGTAGATTTTGTACTATCTTCTTCTGCATATTCAATATTACATTTTTGGCTCAACATTGACTCCGTGAAGTCATGTTCGTCTGTTTGCCCTACATGCAGAAGTATTACCACGGCCGCCAGTATTACCTCTACTGTTTTCCCTTCTGCTATAACCTCTGCTGTAACCTCTACCACGACTTTTAGTTTGACCAGGGTTGTTGTACATACCCCTACTATAATCATTTGTTGGTTTGTTGAGTGAGAGTTTGAGTTACTTACTAAAGAAGACTCCATTTTACTTTTTAACACCTTCATTCTACTCATAAGCTCTTGAAGCTGTTTTAAAACAAGAGTATTAGAATCAGATGTATTATAAACCTGACTACATGTACTATGCTGCTGCACTACCTTAGGGTTTGGAGTGCTAGAGTTACTAACACTTCATGTTTATGTAATTGTAATATTTTTCTATTTCCTTTGTAGGTTCAATAAGTCATACTGACTAAAATGGGTGACCTACAAATATAAGAAAACAAGAATAAGCATAAAGCAAATAAAAACATATAAAAGCAACTAAAAGCAAAAGCAAATTATTGCACAACAATAATTTAAGACAGACCTTTCTTAAGTAGAATTCATGAACTACATGTACTTTAAAGCTGCTCGCTCTCAGATTTTGGTAAAAAAATAAAGTTCTTTAAACTGTTTGTAAATAACGTATTTTAGAACATATAAAAAGGCTCCAGTATAAATTCCTGTCACGTATATTTCTAAATTTTAAATAATGCACTACCAAATTCAAAAGTGTTGCAAAGCGTTTGAAATTCCAATATAAACATATAGTGTAGCGGTGCCGTGTTACCGACATTTACAATCGATTTTAGCAAATTCCTACCTAGATTTTTGCTTATATTTTGATTCTAGCCTTTAATTTTATAATTAAGTATAAGTATGTCAATTTAAAAAATAAAAAAATCAACGGTAACCGAGAGCGAGCAGCTTTAAGACAGTAACAGTTATTACATTGTACTTGTAAAAAGATGTTGATTTATTACCAAATTAATTAATAACTGATATTGATGGACAAGCCAAAGGAATTTGGACAATGGAAAACCTGGATTTAACTGTTTGAATCATAAATAAATGTGGCTAAGAAAACTACATCTTTATCCTAGTTTTGTATATGTCCAACTGTGTGAATTCAAAATCCCCCAAAGCATGAGAAACGGTGGGATGTTTGATCAGGTGTTATAAATGAACCAATCACCAGTTGTTAAGTTAAAATTCCATTTACACCTGATACTATATGATCACATGACTGAGTTGTTACATTTCATGTACAACTCGTGCAAATATTATTAGGTATAAAATCACGAATAATTACCACTTTGACACATAACTAATTCTGCTGCGACTGTTTATTATTGGTGAACTTGTATTTTAACGACTTCTTATAAAGCATTATATGCGATAAAATGTTTAGCTTCACAGGAAACATAACGATATAGTACTATAAGAAGAAAGGCACGATTGTCTGTATAAACCTGACCCACTTTACCCCATTTCAGTTTAAACTGGGTCCTAATATAACGTTTTGAGACCGAGGTTTTAATATTAATATATATATATAATTATTCAATTTGTCACAAAAATCAATAATTATACCTAGTTATCTAACAATATGAAACATTAGAGGGTTGTAGAAGTCAAGGTGTATGCCGCTCATCTAGGAGGTTGCGAGTTCGAGCCCAACCGGGGTTACAACACTAGTACTGTTTTTCCAGGAAGCGGACTCGAGAGTGACTCCAAAAGCTTCAAGATTTCTTCACAATCGATCTAAATTAAATTCGTATAAACTATAAACATGATTTTGCTTTACTTATAAATTTGATTATACAGCATCTAAATTAAATGTATTTATACTTACTGAATGTGGCGTTTGAGGAATGCGAGCAACTATCGCGTTAAACAACCCCTACAGCCTAATTTTGCACAAGGGGACATTAGCCCCTTCATTATTTGGCAAAGGCGGACATTATACCTTTACAATTTTGAAAGCTTACAACTGATTTAAAATTATCAAAACTTAAAATCACCTGGTGACAAGCACGTCTGTCCTGATAGAAACCTCCCCTATCCCTCTAATCCCAGCTTATACAGATGCAATACATCTTCGTGGGTTCGAGCATTGCTACGGAACATGTTTCTTTGCGTGAGCAACACAATCCAGTTTATTACGGAGGATATGGATCTACACGTAGTACTGGTTCGGCCAAGAAACAATGGTTATGGGTAAATTGTCCGTAAATGAAAAGCTAGAGGCACTTACCTACCAAAACTCATTTTGTA
Source organism: Saxidomus purpurata (assembly GCA_022818135.1). Classification (NCBI taxonomy): domain Eukaryota; kingdom Metazoa; phylum Mollusca; class Bivalvia; order Venerida; family Veneridae; genus Saxidomus; species Saxidomus purpurata. The sequence goes on along the minus strand of JAFMSR010000001.1, from coordinate 48,186,182 downwards.
TTTACAATAAATAATCAAGGTTCCATTCCCAAAAAGCCTTTATCATTATTCGATAAGGTGTCTGCCGCTCATCTTTGAGGTTGCGGGTTCGAGCCCCAACAAGGTCACGACCGTAAGTTTTAGGACAGTACGATGATGATAACGCTATAGTACGACCGTACGATAACGAAAACGCGATATCACGATATTACGATGATGTAAACGCGACAGTACGATGGTGAAAACACAATAGTATTTCTCATTATCGTACTACCGTATTTTTGTTATCGTACTATCGCGTTATCATCATCGTGTTATTTTGTTTTCGTTTTTGTAGTCTCGAGATTTCGTGTTTCATCATCGTACTATCGAGTATCGCGTTTCAGATCAACATAGTCAAAGGCAGTTACCCTAACGGAATCCCGTAGAAAACACAATAGTTGTTCGCATTCTCATCATCGTATTATCGTATTTCCGCATTTTCGTTATCGCACTATCGCGTTATTATCATCATGTTATCGCGTTTACGTTATTGTAAGTTCGCGTAAAGTCCGATTTAAATATAGACAGTGTGTTCTTATTTCCGGAAAATCAGCTAGAAGATCATGTACTAAAAATAGAAACATAATTGTTCAAGTCGGTCTAATTTTAGACGTTGATATGATCACTGTCATGTAGCCGACACGGTGTAGTCATTCCAAGATGGCGGACACGGAAACATACCGTAGGTAGGTGCCTTTTCATTCTACTGAATTTTAGTATTTTACAGCCTTTATTGAGTTGAATTTCGGTCCACACCGACTCAGAATAGAATATACATTAGCACAGATACTGGCATTATGCAAGACATGCATTCGAAACATCAGCATTTGTACCAAAACGGTACACCTGATCTCCGTTTGAAAATCGAATCGAGGAGACGACCATAAATTACCGTTTAGACACTGATCAGTGCTAATTATGTATCTAGAATTGATAGTTTATAATGCAGAAAATCCCTCTTTTACTGTCTGCAAGGCGAATATGACATATCCGTTTATTTTCTTGAAGGAAATTTGGATTATTTAAAACGTGCTGTGAACGGTGCAGTCCCCGTGAACGGTTTAGTCGGAATGAAATATTTGTGAATGGAGTTGTCACGGAAAGTGAACGGTTTAGTCTGAAAAAGTGAACGGTGTGGTCCAAAAGATTTCAACTTAAAATAAGGTTGGCAAGGCTAAGAAATGGAAACAGTACTCTAATGTTTATGCATGTAAACTTTTAATACCGTATACAATAGTGACATTTGTAACTGAGTAAATGACGTCACTGTGTAAACTAAAAAAACAACAATAAACAGTTAATAAATTCAGTGTAAATGGTGTCTTAACATTGATAATGTTAACTAGACGCGTGTCATCTGTCGGATCTCCCCGCTTTGACCCAAGTCATTCACAGTATACCATGTAAGATCCTCTATACGTCGGGTCAGTTGAACAGCTAAAACACGCGCAGCATCGTTCAATGTCAGTTTATTGCCGAATAACCCAAATAGATTTCGTTCTACATGTATGCTAGCTGAGTAGAATACTTGTGACGTTACTATATAAACATTTTGACGTCACTTTCCCAAACACAGCATCTGAATAACGTTTGTTTTTATTTTCGGTAAGTTTGCATTTAAATTTCTATTATAAAATGCAAGACGGTATGCATGAAAAGTATTTGGTTCAAATGGAAATATCCGTCACTTGAGTTAACTGTTTCGCGGGAACTCGAAAGAGCGTTAAAAGATTACGCAACTGCGTACACAATTAGCTCTATATGTTATTCCAATTTATTACGTTTCTCAAAACAAAATCCTACTAGATCTATGTCGTCAGTAAATTGCTTTCACCTTTCATATATTGCAAATATTTCACCCTTTTTATACTTACTATAATTTTCGCATAGATCTAGTAAGTTGGACATCAATGAACAAACATCTTTTCATACAGTACTATATACCAACAACCATGATAAATGCAGACAAAGGTACTCCCTTGATTATATATTCTTTTCAAAGTTTATAATAAAAGAGAATTAAGGTAGTGGATGTGTAATGAGTACTTCCTGTTTAAGGATCATTTGGAATACTTTGGATTTTATAGCTGTACCTATTTTGTACTGTGGCGCAGTGGTTAGAGCGTCTGCTTTGAGATCAAGAGGTCCTGAGTTCAATCCCCGAAGCAGCCAAAACTTTTTTTCGTTATTTTATCTTTTTCAGTTATCAAATTGGATAACATGAAAAATTAAGCCATTTTAGAAGATTTGAAAACTGTATCTTAATTTTCCTTGATTTTATCAAGCTGTACAGATACTTGAAAATACAAAAATTGACCGTGCTCATTTTTAAAGTTGAATATCTCAAAAAGTAGACGGTAAAACATTTTAATTTCTTCTTATATTTCAATTCATATACTACTTATAAAAGTTTTATAATCAATAGTGATGGCCCTACTCCGAATCTTTTGCTACAGTCGTGTATATGTACATGTGTGATATGTCGCATGGCAAAATTAGGCAAATTGTATACCCTAGTTTTTGGCATTATTGCACATTTTTTGTAACACATGTTAAGCTTGTAGAATTATAATTCATGTTTTGTAATTCTACATTGCTTGCAGTACTTTTTGAACCTGGAATTTTTTTAAAATGTAAATAGATACTTGCAAACATACCTATTTTAACATCTATGGTCCTTTTTAATATGGTCAGTATTTCTCAAGTGGGGGTAGGGTAACAAAAAATGGAATTAATTTTTAATTAAACGGTGAAATGTCTTTAAATTTTGCACACTAGTCGGTTAACAGATGTAGATCATATAAATATTAAATTTAATGTGTTTTGGAATAGTGTCCATTAGACCCCCACTACCTTAATTATAAAAAAAATTGTTATAAATCATTTGAATATCAGACCGAAAAACGTTTTGAACCAGTTTGCTGAAGATCGGATGAAAAATGTTTTAATTCGAGCAGACAAGACTATTTTGATCATTTTTCGATAATTCAAAACCACAACACAGAAAAGACTAGGAGATTTGCTGGTTATCGAACTTGGCTAAGATATCTGGCCCACGAACAATCTGTCGCAGGTGATCCAATAACTATATACTTTACAATATAAGGATAAATACCGTGTATGTTAACGATGATTATGATTAAAACTTTTCCCCGGTTACGGATTTTAAGTTGAAATCTTTTGGACCACACCGTTCACTTTTTCAGACTAAACCGTTCACTTTCCGTGACTACTTCGTTCACAAATATTTCATTCTGACTAAACCGTTCACGGGGACTGCACCGTTTGCAGCACGTTTTAAATAATCCAAATTTTCTTCAAGAAAATAAACGGATATGTCATATTCGCCTTGCAGACAGTAAAAGAGGGGTTTTCTGCATTATAAACTATCAATTCTAGGGACATAATTAGCACTGATCAGTGTCTAAACGGTAATTTATGGTCGTCTCCTCGATTCGATTTTCAAACGGAGATCAGGTGTACCGTTTTGTTACAAATGCTGTTGTTTTGAATGCATGTCTTGCATATTGCCAGTATCTGTGCTAATGTTTATTCTATTCTGAGTCGGCGTGGACCGAAATTCACCTCAAGAAAGGATGTTAAATACTTAAATTCAGTAGAAGTAAAGGAAACCTACCTGCGGCATGTTTCCGTGTCCGCCATCTTGGAATGACTACACCGTGTCGGCTACATGACAGTGATGATGTTGGGTCAGGATACAATTTAGTACTGGAATTGATTTCATTACATTCCTCAATGTATTTCATATGTGAACGACACGTGCACCAAGTAGTTACAGTACATAAACGAAACTTGAAAGTAAATGTATAAAATGACGAAACAGTTTTAAAACTTCTGTATGCAGTTAATTTAACCTAAATATCTAACGAATTAAACTTGATATTTTACCAGAAAAGTGTTGGCTATTAAACTGCTTATCGCGTTTTCGCTAGATTACATCTTTCGAAATCACCTTCCATTAATATTGCAATGCTTCGATTCTTCTATTGATTTGAAAAATGGTGCTCGATTTTTGGAGTTATTTGGAGCATAAGTATTTGAAACGCAATAATATTTTTCATCATCAAACGTTACATCGAATGATAGAATTCGACTGTCTTTGTCTTTATATTGTTTACCTTGAACTAGACATTCAGTTTAAAAAACGTTGCTGCTACTCCCGACGTGCAATTATTCCAAAAATGCTTACCGCCCCATGCATTACCCCATTCACTAGATTTTGTATGACATCAAATTGACGTCGTAATTATAACTTTTAATGAATTACTGTTTCAATGAAACTTGCAGAATTTATGTCACAGAGGAAGTACTGTAATTAATTGTAATGCTGATATACATATATGACTTGATACTAGTAATAGTAACGAGGAATGACATGCACACAGGAAAACCCTTCACGCTGTCGAGTTCATTAATGTAAAAGCTGCTAAATTCCAACAGGTAGATAGGGTAAATATTTTATTAGTTTTAGATCAATACTTTTTCATTACTGCTGGATAAAATCAGCACAGTGTTTCATGTTACCATGAATGTGACTAAAATAGTGGTTGATAACAGTCTTTAAAGTAATAGTACCCTTCAAAGTGAATATCGTATTTTAAAGAAAAACATTAATCACTGATTCATCTACTATAATACTGTAAATTGCCAAGTTTAACAAATATGTATGAACATGTGAAATAGTTTTAATCCCATTGAATATCCAGAAAATCTGTATTTTTGACTAACCTAGTCAATTTAAAAATTCAGCTTTGTTGTTAAGAAATTTGACATTTATATCCGTTAGTAAAAGACAGGACTGGATAAAGCTTATGTGTTACATGTTTTCAAAGTATTTACTGTGTTCAATCTTAAAATAAATTCGATATGGCCATTTTAAAGGGAATATATCTTTAATAAATACAAGTGGCCTTAAAGGGCCAGTATCGCTCTACTGGACTGACTTGACTGTTTTGAGTACGTTTTGTAGTCTTTTATAATCAGAGGTCATTGTGACCTTGGCTTTGACCCACTGACCCCAAAAATGTAGGGACGATCTATTCAGTAAAACCACTTAACCTATGAAGTTTAAATACTGTTGTTGATATCCAGATCACAAACTATTGAGCTGAAATAATTTTTAAAGTTCGGATAATTGTGACCTTGACCTTTGATTCACTGCCTCCATAACAATAGGAATCATATACATATTACATGCAACCTTCTGAGAAAGGCTCATGAAAGTCAATTGAAAATTGTGACCCGTAGAGTGTTATCAAGGAAAAGCTAAAGGAGGTCATTATTGCCTTGACCCTTGACCCACTGTCCCCAAAATCAGGACATCGTCTACTTATTCAGACTAGTCATCCTATAAATTTGAAGACTGTATGTCATATAGATTCAAGATATTGAGTAGAAAAGAATTTCAAAGTTCGCGTCACTGTGATCTTGACCTTTGACCTACTGACCCCAATACGGTAGGTATCATCTTCAGGTTACATGCAACCTTTCGAGCAAGTTGAATGAAAATTGTGACCTGTCGAATGTTATTAAGGAAAATCTATTGGAGGTCACTGTGACCTTGACCGTTGGCCCACTGACCCCAACGTCAACTGAGCTCATCTACATGTTGTAGGCATCCTTCTGAGAAGTTAGTTAAAATTGAATGAAAATTGTGATCAATGAAACGCTTTCGGAGGTCACTGTGACCTTGGCCTTCTAAAAACAATAGGGATCAACTACAGGTTACAGGTGACTTTATGAAAGTCAAATGAAAATTGTGACCCGAAGAGTGTTATCAAGGAAAGATACGACGGACAAACCACAACCACATACGCTCTGCTGGACTTTGTCCAGCGGAACTAATAATAATCGATATAAACCCGCTTGTGTCATGGATTAGTATTTATACAAAACCTATTCAACATGAAATGCGAACAAAGAAATATTATTCTAAATCTGTTCTGTGATAAATGTTTTTCATTATAACTTTCTAAACAAATATATTAACATTTGTCATTGAATAGACATACTTGTATTATGGATCTAATACGATTTATCAATAGTGGACGAATTAGTGGTTAAATTCATCAATTTTGGATTAGGTCGATCGTCATAACGACAATGCTAGTTTTGGTAGTCGGTCCAAATCTAAAATGCATCCATGTATGAATGAATTATAGCTCCAACTGAGCTGCATTTAAAAAATCAAAGGACTGAAAGTGCTGGAGGATCGATTGTTTCTGAACAACACAGTCTGCACACATACATGTGTAAATATCAGGACAACACAGATTGTACACATCACATGTGTAAATATCAGGACACCCTTGCACGAGTAAAGTTATAAACTGGAGACACAACTGTCCACAAATTTTGACCTTTAACCATTTGTGTAAACTTTACTTTTGAGATAGGAACCCATGTGCTTACATTTTGCATTCAGTGACTCTGTTTAACTACCCTATGAAGTGTTAAGCTGTGAATGGTAACTGAGAAATGGATTTTGACAAAACTGAACTGAAAATTCATAGTTTCAACAACTTTTAATGCCATTCAAAAGTTATGGGATACGCCCATAGGGTTGATTGTATTGTGCCAATTCATTGATTCGGATTTAACGTCGCACTCAACAGCTAAGGTCATATTGCAACGTCCAGCTTTCATGGAGGAGGAAGACCCTGGGTGCCAATTCTGGCATTATTTCAGTCACGAGTGGGCACCTGGGTAGAACCTAGATAGCTCCCAGACATTAAAGAAATCGACCCAAGTAGGGCACGAACCTACAGCGGTGAGGGACACGTTAAACATCAGTCAATGACCTCAACCACTCGGCAACAGATGCCATTGTTTGATGCCAAGCAATTGTCTGAAGTTTCAAGGCTTTAATGGTTACCAAAAAAGTGAATTTTAAGAAAGCTTAACCAGATTCAAGACGACAGTGCCGACTGACGTCAAGAAGGTTATGACAATGGCTCTTCTGTTTTTCAAAGAAAAGCTAAAAAATGATAAATCAATCTTTTGTTATAAATTGATTCAGTATATACCTATTGTAGAACAAGTACTTGCAGCTTACATTAACTATCCCCGTGAGTGGTTCCAAAATACTGCGAATTGCAATAAACCGGGTCTGTTGCGCACACCTAGTCATTACCAGCCTTTCTACTATACTGTTTTAAATTTTCATAACTTGTATAAAACAACAACTGAATGTTTTAATAGCAGGCTATTATCTTTCATATTTAACATATACTAGACTCTAGCAGTATTTCCTAACAAGTAATAATGATGATGATTATGATGATTATTATGTTCCTATATAATTAATGTATGTATGAATGTACACACCAAAATTTAGTGTAGCAAAAGAATCGTGGTAAAGTTTAGTTTAAACAATATTTATTCTCGAAAAATACATAGTATATATACATACATAGTACAAAGGTGTAACAATAAAACTGGAGTCTGAAAATAAGCTTTCAAACAAAACTTATAATAATTCATTTTCCTACTTTGGTAAAGTTTGAAAGTTTTTGTTACAATTTATATTGAGTTAATATTTGTTCTTTGTAAATGACAGCATAATCCAGAGAAATGAATTTGATTTTCCCTTTAGATTATTGCATTTGTCTATATTAAAAAATCGTAGTTAAGACATGTAGATCTATGTGATTTCTTACAGTTATTCGTACCCAGGTACGAATCGACTTCGCCGAAATGCGGACATTTTCGTACCATTTTCGAACCACGCATTTACATAAAATACAACAATTACAACGTGTTTAAAGCATAAAAATATGTTGTCATATTTCAAAAAGACATCTACAAGTGCCTCTGTAGAGTTTATTTGCTGATAAGTTTCAGTTTTATACCTTAACGCATGAAGGCGTATTTTAAACTAGAGATTGTTTTTCACAAAAAAACTTGTCTCCCCCCTTATGACCTTGACCTTTGAGTTAGTGACCCCAAATTATAACGAGAAATTGACCAACGGTCACTGTGACCTTGACCTTTGAACTACTGACCCCAAAAACAATAGGGATCATCTGCTCAATAAGACCAATCATCCTATGAAGTTTGAGGTCTGTAGGTCTAAAGGAACTCTAGTTATCATCCGGAAACGAGAAATTGACAAACGGTCAGTATGACCTTGACCTTTGACCTACTGACCCCAAAAACAATAGGGATCATCAGCTCTATAAGACCAATCATCCTATGAAGTTTGAGGGCTGTAGGTCAAAAGGAACTCTAGTTATCATCCGGAAACGAGAAATTGACCAACGGTCACTGTGACCTTGACCTTTGAACTACTGACCCCAAAAACAATAGGGATCATCTGCTCAATAAGACCATTCATCCTATGAAGTTTGAGAGCTGTAGGTCAAAAGGAACTCTAGTTATCGTCCGGAAACGAAGAATGGACGGACGGACTGACGGACTCCCCCCAGTTTGAGGGTTGTAGGTCAAAAGGAACTCTAGTTATCATCCGGAAATGAGAAATTGACCAACGGTCACTGTGACCTTGACCTTTGACCTACTGACCCCAAAAACAATAGGGATCATCTGCTCTATAAGACCAATCATCCTATGAAGTTTGAGGTCTGTAGGTCTAAAGGAACTCTAGTTATCATCCGGAAACGAGAAATTGACCAACGGTCAGTGTGACCTTGACCTTTGACCTACTGACCCCAAAAACAATAGGGATCATCAGCTCTATAAGACCAATCATCCTATGAAGTTTGAGGGCTGTAGGTCAAAAGGAACTCTAGTTATCATCCGGAAACGAGAAATTGACCAACGGTCACTGTGACCTTGACCTTTGAACTACTGACCCCAAAAACAATAGGGATCATCTGCTCAATAAGACCATTCATCCTATGAAGTTTGAGAGCTGTAGGTCAAAAGGAACTCTAGTTATCGTCCGGAAACGAAGAATGGACGGACGGACTGACGGACTGACGGACGGACGGACTGACGGACAGGGCAAAAACAATATGTCTCCCCCCGAGGTGGGGGAGACATAACTAGTTTTTCGGAAAATCTTTAGAGACACTAAATAACAACTAGTCAGGCCGAGCACTTTTGATGATAGAGGCGTTGGCAAGTTACAAAAAAATCGTTGTTTTTATGTTGAATTCCGAGTTTTGTAATTTAAAATTCAAGAGTACCTAGTGGTTCGATAACGTATTACGATGTTCCGATAGTTTATGATCACAAACACAACATCGGATATAAGACACATTATTCGGCCTGACTAGGTGTCTTTTAGTGTCTCCGGTCTGACTTAGAAAACTGTTCTGATCAAAACCGCGTAGGAAACTTGTTCTATATACAGAACAGATACCTAGTTGATTTTTAGTAATTTTTAATGTTTTACATTTATTCATCAATATATCATAATGAAAACAGAATACAAGGTAATGCATTACAATTCTTTTTATTTCATTGAATATATAGAACTACTTTTCGGTCGTATACGACAAAAAATTGTGTTAAGAGTTCGGCCGTAAGGGTCTGAAATACTCTGTTAACTTTGGATACGATTGAATAAATCCAATCGATCCAATAATATTTAGAGGGAAAGGTCTCGTAACTTGCTTTAGACATTATTGAGCCATAGTACTTTTACAAAATTTCAGACATAGTGCGCCTGAAAGTAACCGGGTCATTATCCATAAATATACACTAAGAGCTAGATATACATTTGTATCCTCCGGACTTGGTATAAATAGGTTACTGTTGAATAGAAGACACATGTTCCGCTGAATGATTATGAAAGAAAACGTATAGAAACAGAGCGTGTAATGCTTCAAGTCATAAAGTTATTTGACCACTGGACATAAACAACAATAACATACAGACATACAGATATATAATAGAGACTAATCAGATTTTTAATTATTATAAACCTTTATACGGACTAAGTATAAAACCACAATGACTGGAACATTTAAAGATATGTTTCATAAGTTTTTTTTTTTTAAATCATTAGCTTTTTAAAGTATTGCGAGGATCACTGCTGTGGCATGCGGTATTTTTCGATGTACAGATGTACATTGGTCTTAAAATTGTATTTATTTACCATTTAAATACACTGAGTACAGTATTCATGCTTTGAGAATATAATCTGCTAGATGCAGGGAGTGCCCGTTTAAGCTAACTTTAAACTTTAGTCCAATAAAATGCAAAACGTGTATGAAACGTGTAAGGGTTTTTTAGGTCCAAGGTTTCATTTCTTATGTAAGAATGATGTCAAACATGCTGAAAGGGCGACTACGGTTAATTATCGTTTTTATGCTAATGGCAATTCTCAAAAAATTCAAAGTAAGCTCTTAATGTTCGTTATAAACAGTGGCGGATAGTCACATGACATAATGGCGGTTAGTGACGTGACACAGTGGCGATTAGTCACGTGACTACCAAAACGCGGCTGTCTAGCTATCGCAAGGAGAATGGTTTATACCTTGAATTAAAACTTGTTTCGGAGGTTGACCAGTGTGTCCTGCTTTTGCAAAGTTTGCATAGGAAAGCAATGCGTCATACGGGTTCCGAACAAGCAGCACTATTTTCTTGAACATGCGAACGTGTCTCGCTTCATGCGTCTTCACACAAATCGTTTCAATTGCTTTCTGTCTTACACATTCATGCGGAAATCCTCGCGACTTCAGTTTATTGTCGCAGTAAACACTCGATGTCCCTATCCCTGAAATGTTTAAAATAGATATGCTATATTTACAGAAGCCTTTTAGGGCCGTTTTGACTTAGAACTTAGGGAGTACAAAATTAGAACTTAGTTCTTAGAAGTAAATATCAGCAGGCTCGCAATTTGTCGAGAAAAGCGGAAGACGACAGAGAAGATCACATATATGAAAATTTCTTGTTCATACTTAAATGAGACCTTTTGCGCTGTTTCTTATGGGCCCTGTAAGGTTTGAGACTGAACAAATATCATAGTGATGTGCCGTTTCATCGTGGTACTCACCCTCCGATGTGACGATCGTCCAAATTATTTCCATCGTGATCATTCAGAGGTACTGTTCTTGGTATTTTTCATTATTTTTCTCAACTATTTACATATTCTTAGTATGTTATTCCAGTTACCAAATATGATGTCAGACCTTCAGTCGCTGTATAAGGACCACAATGGAAATAAGGGAGAATCACGTTTCCCTTTTTGTGTTATCCTTGGTATTGATGTGCATATCATGGTTTATAAACTTGTGTATACATCTAATTATCTGTATATGTATGCATCATGTTTGTTTTAACCATGTTTGTACATCTGTGATATACTAAAATAAATCTATCTATCTATCAATGCTTGTTCTACAATTAGAGGGAGAGAATCTTTCTGCACAAACAAATTAGTAGTGCCCATTGAAATGGATAACTTTTCTAAATAGTTCGATTTTTAAGACAATGTTTCAGACAAACATCTATATAACAACCTTTTACACATTTCTATACATATTGGTCTATGTTGGGTTGCATACGTTGATTTAAGTTTTTCTGACCCTGCACCATATCCTATAGTATTATTTGGGTGTACTTTTCTTTGACCTTGATGCGAGTTTTGTGACCAGCATCTAGGAAAAAAAATTACAACAAAGACCAACATACACAGAAAAGAGTGTAGTAGGTTGCTATTATGAGGTCGTTAAGTCAAATGTTGTCTTGAAATGGGGAACAAATAGATACAATGTGCACTGGCATTTCGTTTGTTTGTGTAAGGTAAACTGCGTATCTAACCCATACACGTGGGTTTGAAAATTACATTCCATTATTTTTACTCATCTTACATTATATAAAGAATGCATTATAGCAGAACATCAGTATGATCTTATGTGTTTAACTTCTTTCTCACCATGACGTTAATTAAACTGATATTTATTTTCTACAATTCATCCTGCTACATGTAGTTTACACAAGTTGGTATATTACTCAGTTTGATATGAGAAATAGTTCCTTTATTAAATTGCGTATATACATGTAGATATACAGATTGCCAGTGTATATATGTACTAAACAAAATAAGAAACGTCTGCTTAGTTCGTTTGAACATAACTAGATGAAAACAAATCGAGGGAATCATTGTTATATATGCGTTTAAAGAGTGTTCCATGATGCATCGCTTCGTGCAAAAATGAAGGCAAAAGGTTAACGGAAGATTGGGGAAATTTTTTGACAAAGTGAGGTAGGGGTTAAAAAAAGAAAACACTTAATAACGGGTATGACCACCTCTTGAGTTGACCACTGCAGTGCATCAGTGTGACATAGACTTAAACGAACCATTCTCACATATAGACTCAATCTATTCCAGGGTTGACTGTAATTCATTATAGACATTTTAGAATTTATGGCAGACATACAAATGTTAAAAGAGACAATATTATTCCCTTCAGCACATACCCCTCTTTTTCTCTCTATTTAACTTTGTATTTGACCAAAACGGTGCTGTTAATTAAAATATTTTATTCGCACAATGGCTATATACCACATCAAACTTTAAAATTAGAGGACCAAATAGTCCCCAGTCGCTCACCAGAGAAGATGCTATCACAATATTGGCAACTTATTAGATTTTATAGTTTACAACTTACAACTTAATCATTAGAACCTATAAATAAAGAATTACAACATAAACATTAGAACTTACAAATTAAAACTTACAACTTAGATAATAAAACTTAAAGTTCACATCTTAAAAATTCTTTTTAAACCTTGGGTATTTTAAAAACGAACATTTCTAAAACATAAAAATTGTGTTAAAAAGATCTGGCTCTGAACATATGAAAAGAAATAAAGTTTTACACACTTAGATTTATGCAAAACAAATGTTCATGATGATAGATTGTACCAAATTTCGTCAAAACGCATGAATAACAAATGAGATGTCACATGACAGCCAAGCGTGGCTATTCGAAAAAATTGTCACTATTAAACAGAGATTAATATAGATACATGCTTATTTTTTATTATTATGATAGGAAGGCTATTGTAATTGAAAATCTTAAAAGTATGACCTCAAAAAATGAAATGTTTGCAGGCAAAATTTTGATCTAAATGTTCATGTCAAACAAGGGAGATACATGTACATTTTTCAACAGGCTGTAGCTAAAACCCTTAAGACTAAGTGAAGCGTCATTTCATGTCTTCTTTTCCTATAAAACTGCATTACTGAGATTAGCAGAAAAACGATTAAAAAAAGTCTAAATATAAAAAGGGGTGGGGGAATTGGTAAATAGTAAATACTCTTACGCACGTTATTGGACTTATATCTGTGACCTTGATGGTTTGTGAGATGTCACATGCAATAATTATGTTTAGTTCTCAGAAATCAAACTTGCACTTAAATTTCTAAGTTCTGAAAGGGGAGATAATTTGTCACAAGACAGGTAAGAGTTAACGGAGCGTGCTCAGTGATCTGGACTAATAATTCTAAAGACATATGTGAAGTTTCAAACAAGTTATCTTGACACTCAACACTCAAAATAAAGTTTACAAAATTTAATTACAATAATGAATATATACAAAGATGAATTCAAAATATGAAAATAAAATAAGGTGATAAAGTCTGGACTTTAAATAAAGTCTAAGTCTAGTCCTGAATAATTCGAGCTTACACCTTTATTTATACTGAACATGTTTTATTATAAAAATAGGCTGTCCTCGCCTTTCAGAACAACATCTCCGTATTGGCTTTTTGTAAACCTTTATGTCAACTTCACCAAAGGTGTTTCCTGTGTAAATTGGGCACAGAGTAGACTAGTCTATGCTCTGGAATCAATACATACGGGCGAACCGTGTAGTTTAAATGGTCGGTTTTCTGTACGAAAGTCATCGTCTAGAGGTATAACAGCTTCTCTACCACTGCGGACATTGCATCTTCCAGTGGAGAAAGCTTGATTGAGCTAAAGTCGGGACTTTATGACATATAGAATGTCAAAGTCGTGAAACCTGTGTGTGCAATTTCCTAATGGTCGGTCTTATCTTAAATTCCTTATCTTCCCGCCTGTCTATAATCTCAATGCAAACATGAATTGCACGATCGGCCAAATAAGTTACATAAATTGAGGTCCGTTAAAGTGGTCTCAGTATTGTTATCAAACAAAATTGACCCATATATCGTCTGCCGTTCCATCAAGACAATTATTATGTCTAAGTTTCATGAAGATAAAATTAAATCGATGCAGAAGTACGAATAACGAATAAATACTACTTTACTGAACACACATGTTTTCTAAGTAAAAATCATAGGAGGTTTCATGAAAACAATCACTCTAAGTATCCAGGCCCCGTGTTCACAGATAATCAAATAGCAAGATCAAGTTACATTAAAATTATCTTCGTAATGCTCTCATAGGTTTGAGGTATGTTAAAAACTTTGTTTAGATTTTTTTTACAGCATATACAGTGTTATATTTGCAGATTGATTTGGTCTCGCAAGGTAAAGATAAAGATCTTGCAGACGGATCACAATTCAACCATTGAGACAACATGTGGAGCAATTCACTAGGCACAATTCATTGGCTCTCAATATGATTCAAACCATTGGGTTTGTCCTTTTTAGACATGCATTCAACTACACTCAACCACTTTTTCTAAGTATACACCAAAAAGAAGTCTTGTAGTTTATTCAATTTTTAAGATATTTTGATGAATATTTCAAAATTCTAAGATCAAAGATAGATATTTAACATTCCACCAGATTTATAAATATAGGTACCAAACACTATGATCCGCAGCGCTGTAAACACAGTAACCCAAATATTCAAAAGTCACAAAAACGTTAAAATTACCAGACTGTGATCAATCTGCGCCTAAAACAGACACTCGTTTTTGATTCACTAATATGAAATTAGCAGACTTGTGGCAATGTTCGCTCATTCAAATCCTTTTAGAAGATGTTCTTGGGCAGATGTAAAGTGTAAAAAGGAATTTTGACAGTTTTAACTGATTTTAATCCTCAACTGCATTTCAACCGGATGAAGATTTGACAGAACATGAGTACCCTGACTTCATTTTCAACTCATTTGTCGCTTCGACGTACACGTGTTCAAGAATTGTATTCGGTATTTCCCATTTATCACTCATGGTCAGTTTGGTGTGTGAAAATTTAAATTTGGAGAAAATACAGCACTGTATGGAATCAATTAACGAGGTTTGTTGGATAAATTCATTGGAAAGGAACTTCCAGTAAGGTGAGAAAGATCAAATCCATCATTAAATTTAGTATTTAGAGGATATTTTGATCAAGGTAGGAGAGTTATCTTCTCCAGTCATTTCAAAATTCCAAAAAGCCTCTTCAGCGTACAGTTCAGTTATGTAAAACATGTAGCTAACAACAACAGTCGAAATCAATGTGTACTTGAAGGTCATGTTTATTGCCTGAAAAAAAAGAGATATTAAGTTAAAAGCATCTTGAAAATGACAGCTGTGGCAACAGTTCTGGCATATGTTTCCTTTAACAGTATAAAACTCATTTCACTTAGCAAAATGTCTAACAAATAAATGTATAGCATTGACTTGCATACCACAAGAGCCTCATTTAACTTAAATGGCACACTAAGAATATCTAAATAAATGAGAGAAAAAAACATAAACATACGAAGACGAAGACCAACACACTGAATGGCCACGATGTAGTTTTGTCGATCGTAACGTCGGAGCGAATTGTGACTAATCGCAGATTTACACGATGAATCGGCACATTACCATAATTTTGGTTAATTGCCATACTTGACAGGGCTCAGGTGAGAAAAAGCATTAGAAACAGCGTTAACAGACTTTCCTACGTAAATGCAACTCGCATTGAACAAAAACTCCGTTATTTATTCTCTTCATTTTCCGCTTTCCTCGAAAATTGGCGCGCCTGCTGAAAGCGGAATGTTTAATTGTGACATTGATCGAATAGTCGAGCTTGGCTGTTATGTGACATCTGTTTTATTATACATGCGTTTGGAAGAAATTTGGTACAAACAATCATCATGAACATTTGTTTTGCATAAAGCTAAGGTCTGTAAAACTTTATTTCATTTCATAGGTTCAGAGCCAGATCTTTTTAACACAATTTTTATGTTTTAAAAATGTTTGTTTTTAAAATACCCAATGTTAAATTCTAAGTTGTGAGCTTTAAGTTTTATGATTTACGTTGTCAGTTTTAATTTGTAAATTCTAATGTTCATGTTGTAAGTTCTAATTCGTAAGTTCTAAGATATAATATTTAAGTTGTAAACTATAAGTTCTAATGAGTTGCCAATGTTGTTATAGCACCTTCTCTGGTAAGCGACTGGAGGCTACTTGGTCCTCTAATTTTAAAGTTTGATGTGGTAAACTGATGTTGTATACAATAAATTAACAGCATTGTATTGTCTGATGAGAGAGAGAGAGAGAGAGAGAGAGAGAGAGAGAGAGAGAGAGAGAGAGAGAGAGAGAGAGGCATGTGCTGAAGGGAACTATATTGTCTGTTTAAGCATATGTCTGTCTGCCATAAATTCTTAAAAGTCTATAAAGGATTACAGTCAACCCCATGTATGTTGCTT
This sequence comes from Saxidomus purpurata, assembly GCA_022818135.1. NCBI lineage: Eukaryota > Metazoa > Mollusca > Bivalvia > Venerida > Veneridae > Saxidomus > Saxidomus purpurata. The sequence continues at coordinate 48,169,620 of JAFMSR010000001.1, read as the reverse complement.
GGGAGAGTGGTTCGTTTAAAGTCTGTCTGTGTCACACTGATGCACTGCAGTGGTCAACTCAAGAGTAGGTCATATTTTCTGGTGTATAAAACAAAGAGTACTTGAGCGACTATTCAAATTTGATACACAGTTCGAGATGGCTGATGTGTGGTTTCTTGCTTTTATGGCGTGCCATTGCAAAAATATTTGGAATTTCCAATATAATTTTTCTTTGGCAAGTTTCATAATTTTTATACGGTTTGTGAAGGTCTAAAATAAATTATCACATAATCACAAACAATCGATCAGATACAAAACTCAAAGACCATTCCATTTTCATGCAGTTTACGCTTTTAGAAACTTTACATAAATATTTGATGAAACATCGCAACTAAATATAAACTTGAAGGATTCTTTGCTTTGCAGAACACAATCTCTATAACATAATGTTGGCTTATAGCCAAGCCACTAAGAATCGTTATATGAGAGGCGGATATGAGAGGCGGATATTCTCCACTAAAAGTAGCACAAATAAGATTAAATTAATGACTTATACTTACTCGCTATTTCCTTGTAGTAATGTACGAATTTACACATTCATTCATAAAAGTAGTTCGTTCTGACGTAATTAAGTCGTCTGACATCTGGGGGGGGAACGGCGAACTGCTGTTGTCGTGACATTGCTGACTTTGGGATAGTGTTTACATAGGTGTTTTCTTAAAATACAAGAACGGTATAGCCTTTTTATCCACTGCCAAAGGTGGAAATAAAAAGTTTTGAAGTAAGTTGTCTGTCCGTCATTTCGCATATCAAACGTCTTTCCGCTATAAGCCATATCAAAGACATTATAAGAACTTTTGAGCAAAAATTCCGAAAATTGCTTCTGGAACAATAAAGTTATGAACCTTAGTTCCTTTTCTTATATATTCCATATACATTTGTTTTCTTATTTCTGGGACTGTTTGAGTACCTGTGTTTGCATAAACCTTCGTTGAAATGAGATCTACTACGACGAAATGCAGCCTTGCAAGTTTCGGTTACATTGGTTTTCGAACACTAGAGGTATGGCCCGTAGTACATTTTATTATATATGTTGTTAAGATACTTTATGTATTCGTGTTATCTTAATCGGGTGGCACGAATACATGTAATCAACTAAAAACACTCTTACACAATCTTAGAGTCCGGATTATCACTTTATAATCCATAGAAACCGTGAAAAAAAAAACAAATCTTCGAAAACAGTGGTTCGCTTTTTACACAAAAAACTTTCTAAAAAAAATTGACCGCTTAAGAAATGAGGTCTCAAGGTTACGACGTTATCTCGGACCATTCATTTTATTGACATGTAGAGATGGTTGGTTTATTGTTTCTAAAATAAAACTGACCGCTCTAGAAATAAGGTCTCCAGCTTAGGACGTTTTCTCATTTACTTCCATAACCCGTTTAACGGTGGTTACCAGTTCACAAAGTTTGCTGCTTCGGTCCTGTTTTTGCGGTGCACGACATTTCGTCGAAAGACGTTTGGTCGAAATGCTTTTTTGTGTACTAACTTTTTGTCGAAATTTCGAATACGCCACTTCGTCTATTTTTTATCAATACGACAGTTTGTCGTAAATTTTCAAAACATGCGAGCGATTACAATGTTCAAATTTATTGAACATGTTGTAGAATTATTTTGTTTAATGCATTACTTGTGACGTAATAAAACTTAAAAAATTGGACATTACAAAGTTGTTTATAATAATACCTGTCATTTGTTGTATGAGATGTCTTATCCATGTATTTCCAGATCCAGGAAAACTCACCAATCCCGTTACAGGTAGCAATGTCTTAGACAATTTCACTTTTCTTTTAACACAGTTACCCGTGCTAGCGGAATTAACGCTACTCATACCATCCGCAGTGTTCGATGTCCCTGACTGCACATGTTTAATCATATTTCCAGTTAACTCATGTTTTTTCTTAGAATCATTTAATGCAATCTCAGACCTTGCATGGTACTCAGAAAACTTTTCTTTCACCCATTTAATTTCCGATACATTCAAAGGATAATTGATCGGCTTATACCAAATATGTTCAGTTTGCTCTCTGTTTCTATAATAAGAGTGCGAACTAATCAAAACACCAAAAACTAATAATAGAAACACACAAAGTGCATAAAGATATCTCGAACTCGACAACATTTCAACGCTTAGTGGTTTTAAGTATTAGAATAGTCCGATTCCGCTGGCGTATGTCAATAATACATTATACTAAGTGCGTCTCGCTGATAAGTAACTTTATTCGTATGCCATGGTTCACAATATAAGCTGATATAGTTTAATACACGGCTTTATATGATTTTAACAGTTTGTAAATTCCAGTTGACCAATACAACAGAAATGTATCAATGATTAAGCTAAACACCGCCTGGTGTTTGATTATTTTTTAGAATCCGTCAATAAAAGTAGACACTTCGAGAGCGTGTCATGAACTGAAATGTTTTGTGCTTCATGATTAATTAAATGACATGTTTTAGGAAAGAAATACAAAACTAATTATAATTGGGGTGGGGGAGTTTTATTTATATTTGTTTATCCATTTTATTTGTTCCACTATATTTTGTTCGTTGTTATAGGCTATAAGCATGGTATTATGCTTTATGCTGAATAAACTATTGAATTGAATTGAAATTAGATTTGTAATGAAAAGATTTCATGTATTAGTATCATATTTGAGTACGGACCTATATTGTAAATAGGCCCGAGATTTGAAATTTGGAAATGAAAATAAATAACATTCTATATATGAATTCAGTTTTAAAGATAATTATCTGTATGTAAAGGGACCCGCTGAATGAAGTTTATTTCTAGCTACTTCCTTAACAGTTTATGGGGATGGGGATTTCAGTCGCTACTTTTATAAAGCATACAAGTTACACGACCTTACTCATTTACTTCATACATAATAACAGTTTTATTCGTATAATATAATGATTTTCATAACATATCATTTTTGTATGTTAATTGTACATGTTATTTTATATGTTCTTTGGAACGAATAAATTATAACTTAATACCACTGACACAAAAACTTCAAAATTTAACTGTGCATATTAACCCATGTTTGTGCAATTAAGCTTTGTGATTGATTCTAAAAAACTATATGTTCTTTTTTATATTAAACAGGAACTAGAATTGATTTTGGAAAAACGCAAAGCAAACTCAACAAAACACATGTCTCCCCAATGCCCCGAATCCGCCCCTCCTAAAGGAAACAGTTCACTATGCCAAAGTGAGCCCTAGCTAGAATATACACAACTGCCTTTCGTACTGATTCTTGCCACCAAGTTTGATGAAATTCCGACAAGGAATCTTGGATAAAAACTGTGGACTTTATTCATTCACATTTCAGGCCCCTGTGACCTTGACCTTTATCCATATGACCCAAACTTACAATATACACAACTCAATTTTATACTCTTCGTTCCTATCAAGTTAGATGAAAATCCAACATAGGACTTTTGATTTGGACAGCGACAAGATTTTATTTACAATTCAGACTACTGTGACCTTGACCTTGAACCATATGGTACCAAGTAACAATATACACAACTAGACTTCAAGCTGATGGTTCTTACCAAGTTAGATGGAAATCAAACTAGGGGGAGAACGGAAACGACTTTGTCCTTTTTTGGCCCATGAGACCTTTAAATTCCCTCAATTGTAAAATACACAACTAGACTTCATACTGATTCTTCCCTATAAGTTTGATGAAAATCCAATTACAGGTTTTGGTGATGAACTGCATATGCAGTAGTTTATTCAGTTCATGAAATCTGAGGCCTTTATTGCAGTATACTTTAATCATATTGTCACCGCCACATTTTAACAACATTTGCGGAATTTCGTTTTTTCTTAAAGCTCTAATTATGTTGCCCAGCAGACGACACACGCGTTCAATATTAATACTCTCAGAATAGAACAATTGTGTTCAATATCAGTACCTCTTGTGAAGTTTAATGTTAATACCTACAGCAAACGACACTTGTGTTCAATGCTGTACATCCAGCAGATTACAATTGTGTTCATAATCAGTACCTTGTGAAGTTTAATGTTAATACCTACAGCAAACGACACTTGTGTTCAATGTTGTACATCCAGCAGATTACAATTGTGTTCATAATCAGTACCTTGTGAAGTTTAATGTTAATACCTACAGCAAACGACACTTGTGTTCAATGTTGTACATCCAGCAGATTACAATTGTGTTCATAATCAGTACCTTGTGAAGTTTAATGTTAATACCTACAGCAAACGACACTTGTGTTCAATGTTGTACATCCAGCAGATTACAATTGTGTTCATAATCAGTACCTTGAGAAGTTTAATGTTAATACCTACGGCAAACGACACTTGTGTTCAATGTTGTACATCCAGCAGATTACAATTGTGTTCATAATCAGTACATCTGTTGACAAAACTTGTGCAGTTAAATGTTAAATACCTACAGCAGCCAGAACTAACGTTAATATACGACAGCAGACGACACATGTGTTCATTGTTGATGCAAATGTACAAGGATACAACAAACACTGGAGGGACTTCATTGCATGTTTTCATTAAGAGGACATGTGCTTACAGGGAAGACTTAAACAATTGATTAATTCTTTTTTGCCTGATGGTATTGCAGCGCCACGGAGGCTGAAACCAGAGGTGACACAGCACTTGGCACACGACACCAGATTTGCAAATGTCGTGAATACAACTACTATATACTACTTGAAAAATCCCTTCAAGGCTTTTCCATTAAATTTTGATTTCCTTCTTGTAGGAAATGTTTTATTGTGAGCATCAGGCCTAATCAATTATTAACACAGCACGCATTTGAAGGCATTAAATCATGCAAAAAAGCACTATTTATTCCTTTATTCTGTCCGAGAATCTGCTGACGCTCGTGCGTCAACATTCTTTTGAAGGCTGACGGGTATATGTGATGTTTTGCTGATTTGTTTAGCGCAGTAAAGCCTTTGAGACATGCGATACCAATGTCATCAAATCAGCTTCATCGCCTCTTTAGATAACTTACAGGATGGTTATGCATTATATTTTTTTTTTGGCTCAACCTGTGCTTTATTTTATGTATGTACTTACTTTATTTTCCATAACTTGTCAATATTTGAATTACATTGTTTACTTTTTTTGCAGATTTTCCAACACTTCGTTGATGGCGCATTTGCCTCTTGTCCATTGGCGATCGTTTAGTTTCTTTTTTTTCGGATTGCTCTTTCCTTTCATTTTGTGTCACCCTTTCAGAGAAAAGGCGATACAAAAGGATCGAATGGTCCGTCGGTCTACGTTGGCTATAACTTGCCATTTTTTAAAGGGGCACTCCCTACATCTAGCAGATTATATTCTCGAAACATAGATTATGTGTTCAATAACCGTAAAATAATAAATAAATACAATTTCAAAGAAGAACCTATGGCGAAAAATGCCTCATTTTACCATAATTAGTAAATATAGAGGCTTTCTGTAGTAAATCGCATCCACCCATTAATTGTACAACAACAACTCTACATAGATTATTTAATAGTTTACGGTACTGCAGTATATTAAGTTAAGTTATAATACTTCCAAAGATTCTATTATTTATGTTTTGAAGGTTATTGAGTTTGGCATCAGTTATAGGGTAAGTCCCTTTAAAATATACTGCATTACCGTAAACCATTTAATAATCTATGAAGAGTTGTTGTTGTACAATTATACCCTAAAACTGATGTCAACTAATTAACCTCCAAAACATAAACTGTGTCTTTCCAGTGCTATTCGGCACGATATAATCGGCAGTACTTAAAACGTTTAAGTACATTTTACCGCTGTATTCGAGGCAATGTGGCATCAAAACAAAAATAATATCAAACAGGGAATGCCACATACCAAAAACGCAGCCTCCCCAAAACGAGCCCAATAGCACCCAGAAGTGCACACCACCAACACACACATACACACACACACACACAACACACACACAATCATGTACACACACACACACTACCAACACACACTCGCATACAAAGCAAACACACGAGGACAAAACGAACAATTAAAGGAACACAGTGGGGCACCGCCTTGGAACGGTCAGTGGCAAAAACACCACTGGGGAGCTTAAACCGGTTTATGGTGCGCACCCAACCAAGTAGCACTGTATGAGATGAATGACAACCGCGCTGAGAAGCGGTATTCAGATATCCCATCTACCTGTCTAGGCAAACAATTGAATTCAAAAGAACCCTTTTATTGCAGTGTATTCAGATATCCCATCTACCTGTCTAGGCAAACAATTGAATACAAAAGAACCCTTTTATTGCAGTGTTCTATATACTAGCATTCTACACTAAGTAAGTTACTACACTACTATAATCTCTTTGCTCGAGTTAAACAACTCTGCCAGGTGTGCAGGCTATCTGCCCTTCTCTTCTTCCGAGACTGAAGACTGATAGGACTAGTCAGACAGACTTCAATCACAAATTAGTTAGGCGAAACCTAACTACTTAGCATGGACTCTGAACTTACGCCCTAACGATTACAGGGGTTGGCCTGTGTCGCTGCTAGACCCATAATCAATAAAAACTCAATACATTTAAAGTTTTATAGATTTACTTTTAAGGGACATACCCTAAAACATATGCCAAACAATTAACATCCAAGTTTCAGCTATGCATTCCCAGTCATTTTCGATAAAATCAGCGGCTTAGAATATACTGCAGTACCGTAAACCATTCAATAATCTATGAAGAGTTGTTGTACAATTAATGGGTGAAAAAAAAAAAAAAAAAATAATAATATCAAACAGGGAATGCCACATACCAAAAACGCAGAATGCGATTTATTACAGAAAGCCTCTATATTGATAAATTGTGTTAAATGAGGCAATTTTCGCCAAAGGTTCTTCCTTAAAATTGTATCTATTTATTATTTTACGGTTATTGAACACATTATCTATGTTTCGAGAATATACATGTAATCTACTAGATGTAGGGAGTGCCCCTTTAAAGCTGCTCGCTCTCAGATTTTGGTAAAAAAATTAAGTTCTTCAAACTATGTAAATAAAGTATTTTAGAATATATGGTCAAAGAAATAGGCTCCAGTATAAATTCATGTCACGAATATCTCTAAATTTAAAAAAATACGCTACGACGTTGCAAACGCTTTTGAAATTTCAATATAAACATATAGTGTAGCGGTGCCGTGTAACCGACCTTTTCAATCGATTTTTGCAAATTTCTACCTAGATCTTTACTTATTTTTTTGTTCTAGCCTTTAGTTTTATATTTATGAATAAGAATTTCAATTTTTGTGAAAAATATTTTTTTCAACTGTAACTGAGAGCGAGCAGCTTTAAATCTGCTCGCTCTCAGATTTGGTTAAATAATAGAGTTCTTCAACTGACTGGAAATAACATATTTTAGAACGAATAGTCAGTTAAAAAGGCAACCTCTGGTGAGACAAGGGAAGCTAACATAGCCGGAGTAATCTGTACAGTGATCAGGTCCTGTGCCTTGTCTTCGGGTACTAAGATAACAAGTCCTCTGGTCGTGAGAAGGGCTTGACTGCCCGATCCTCCAAGACAGCCTGCCTGAGGTATCTGCCTCTCAGATTCGGGTTTGCTGCTAGCAGTTCCTGACATCAGCGCCAACACAGGCTGGTCGACATCATGACGTGGCGTTTATAGGCGGTAATGTGTTTCTCCAGTTGTTCCCTTGATGTTCACCTGAACATACAAAGGTTGCAGCAAAAGGCCGTCCCATTAAGGATAAGATGGTGTTTCTAGACATGGTCCAAAACCCTTAGCGTTATGAAACATACAACTTCCCATTGTTTTAGTGTGTGCAAGCATACATCTTGCTTCGCTTTGGTGCCCTTGGCCCTTGGAAGGTCCATTGCAGCCTGAAAACATAAATTAAGGTTCCTTCCTGGAAGTACCAAGAATGTTAACAGTAAGTTAAAAGCTCTTCAGTCAATCTTGGTGGAATCTTTGCTCAAACATAATGTAAGTTTTGCTTTTATAGTAACATCGTAGGACCACCTTGGATTTCTTCTTCACTATTTAAGCTTACGCTGCTATCTACTCTAGTGCTTATATAAGTCATGTTATTGAACTTATCTGAAAAGGAGACATATACATTAAACGACTGGACAGTAACTGAAGCATAAACCTGCCTTTTTTCGGGGTTTTGCTGGCTTTCTCTATCCAAATTGGGACACCAGCACCTACGTTATGCTTTAATTTGTCATGGTAGGCCATTCGGTTAGTCCTCCGTGCATCTATTTGCACTATATAGATAACGGGAGACCTCTTTTCTTAAACAAGCTCCGGAGAAGGAAAAGTAACAAAGAACAATAACTCTGTAATTACTTAAGACAGAGTTATTGTTATTGTGCAGTGTACATTCTCTTAATGGGTTGACCATTGCATGAAGTTGCATTGTATTCCAACCAGTAGTTTTCAGGTTATGCTCCGGACAAGGAAAAGAAGCAAAGGGTTATAGCTCTGTAATTAACCATGATAGAGTTATGATAATTCTGCACTACACATCCTCTCAATGTGCTTTGCCATATTGTATGAAGTTGTATTGAATTCCAAGTTATGCACCGGACAATGAAAATTCAACGGACGGACCGACCGACCGACCACCGAGTGACTCCTATATACCCCCCTAACACTATGTTTGTTTGTTTGTTTTTTTTTTGGGGGGTTAAACAGCACTTCGCGTCGAAGCGTTCTTTGATACATACGCGTGACACTGGTCCTCTGGGCTTTATCGTACAATCTCTATAAATCTGCAGCGTTGTCTCGGCGGTTTCTCCGTATTTCTGTGACCTACGGCTGAATTTTGCTGCAAATGATCTAACTGTTTCAATTATTCCAAAGCGTCTATTTAGCTCCGCTGTTTCTCTCAAGGCCAATCATGATAACTGTGTGAAAAAAATTCACCTGACCCTCCCTCTAGTCTAGGTAGAATATAGTTGAGCTTCTCCTGGCTTCTCCAGTAGCTACGTTGAGCCAACCTTGCAATCCATGTCGCCCGCCAATCCTCTGCTGGAAAATGACGGTATTTGATGTAATTGTTTTGTGACACTGGTCTGTATGCAGGCATAAACAACCATATTTGATCATTCGCTGTAGCTGACGTATTGTAAGCAAAGTGTATAGGTCTGTTATATTGTTAAACATTGCATTCCGCACAAGCAGGCCACTATAACGCTTCATTGCTGTATATTGCATGTGTGCCTTTTATGTGGTGATTGGCCATCGGGATAGGACCTGCTTCAGTACTTTCAATTTCTGTACTACCTATCTTCAGATGCTAACGATGCTATTTAGTTTGAGGGAGTATATTAACTGCATTGTCATTCATGTTACCACGTGTGCGCTGAGAGACATTTAATACTTAAAGCTGCTCGCTCTCAGTTATCGTTGAAAAAAAATATTGGTTTTACAAAATGGACATACTTATTCATTTATATAAAACTAAAGGCCAGAATCAAAATATAAGCAAAATCTAGGTAGAAATTAGCAGAAACTGATTAAAAATGTCGGTTGCACGGCGTACTCTAAACGATCTTTGTGTGATAATAAGGTTCGATCTCTGGATCTGAAATGTTTTTCAGATCCCACCGCTGCCACCATAAGTATGTTACGCTCCAGGGGCAAGGTATGCTTTCAAATGCATTCTTATGAGGCCCGTAATCTGACTTACTGTATGGGTAGCAAGGCCCAGCTGGGTGATTGGTCTATGTTCTACGGTTTGACGATCCTCTTGTCCTGCGGTAAGATACCTGGTCACGTCTGATGCTCTGGTGCTGCAAAACAATTCTTCCAAGTAAAGAGGCTATATTGCTGCCCTTCTCTTCTTCCTAGACTGCAGACTATGGTCGGGCTGGTATACAGACATACATCGTTCACAATTTAGTAAGGGAAAATATAACTACACAATGTACTTAACGTAGACTCGAACTTATGCCCTACCGAATACAGCAGTTAGAGAGCCATAATTAATAACAAGAGGCCCAAAAGGGTCAGTATCGCTCTACTGGTCTGTCTGACCGGATTGTTGTGAGTTTCTTTTTTTGAAAATCTTTTGCAAGTCACTGACCCCAAAAACAGTAGGGACCATCTACTCAGCAAGACCAATAATCCTATGACGTTTGAAAACAGTGGGTGATGTAGATCTGAAGATATTGAGTGGAAAAGATTTTCAAAGTTCGGGTCACTGTGACCTTGACATTTGACCCACTGACCCCAAAAACGATAAAGAACATCTACTCCGTAAGACCAATCATCCTATGAAGTTTTAAAACTGCTTGCTGTCAGATTTTGGTAAAAAATAAAGTTCTTCAAACTGTATACAAATAACGTATTTTAGAACATATGGTGATATAAAAAGACTCCAGTATAAATTCGTGTCACGTTTATCTCTAAAATTCGAAATGCAAAAGCATTGCAAACGCTTTTGAAATTTCAATAAAAACATGTAGTGTAGCGGTGCCGTGTAACCGACCTTTTCAATCGATTTCTGCAAATTCCTACCTAGATTTTTGCTTATTTTTTATTCTAGCCTTTAGTTTTATGTTTATGAATAAGAATGTCAATTTTTTTGAAAAATATTTTTTTCAACGGTAACTGAGAACGAGCAACTTTAAGACTGTGGGTCAAATAAATCTCAGCGGAAAATATTTTCATAAGTTCGGGTCACTATGATCTTGACCTTTGACCCACTAACCAAAAAGTCGATAGGGATCATTTACATGTTGCAGGAAACCTTTTGAGCAAGTTTGATGAATGTTGAGAGAAAATTGTGACTCATCAATTGTGACTGATCTAATGGAAGTCACTGTGACCTTTTTTTACATATTGAGGGAAACCTTGTGATCAAGTTTGATGAAAGTTGAATGAAAATTGTGACCTGTGGAATGTTATCAAGGAACTGCTATCGGAGGTCACTGTAACCTTGACCTTTGATGTAATGACCCCAAACATAATAGGGAATATCTACAAGTTGCAGGAATCCTTATCCGCAAAGTTTCATCAAAGTCAAACGAATATTGCGACCTGTAGAGCAATATCATGGAAAAGTTTACGGACAGACATACTACGGACGAACCACCATGGCATAAGCTCCGCTGGACTTCGTCCTGTATGTCTACAAACTGAACAAATCTAAATGTTTTTAGATTTTCTTTAAATATTTTTAGATTTTCTTTAATGTTTGATCTTTTATATGATCAATACGAGGTAACTACAAACACTACATGTTGTACTACCAGCAGACTCCTACACATTTGCGAGGTTAGACGCAGATCATATGTGAACAACAGATTACGGATGTCTTAAAAGTATTCTGGATAGGTTGTGGATACGAAGATTAACAAGGCAAAACATACATTTCGGATTTCGGTGAATGTAACACACACCTATAATCTGGATATTTTAGATTTTAATGACTTAAATCGTTTATTACTAGTATGAATTCCAGTCGTCATCAGAGCTAATTCCCAATTCGTTTTGTCTTTTTAACATTTTGCTCTTCATGAATTTATTGTACCGTCTCCCTTGGTCTAGTGGTTTAGGTATCCGCCTTGGGAGCTTAGCATTAAAGAGGCACTCCCTACATCTAGCAGATTATATTCTCGCAACATAGATTATGTGTTCAATGAACATAAAATGATAAATAAATTCAATTTCAAAGAAGAACCTATGGCGAAAAATGCCTCATTTTAACACAATTCATCTATAAAGAGGCTTTCTGTAATAAATCGCACCCAAAGCAGAAACTTTTAGGTTAAGTTATTATACTTCCAAAGACACTATCATTCATTTATGTTTTGAAGGTTATTTAGTTTGACATCAGTTATAGGGTATGTCCCTTTAAAAAGGATAGGATTCGGAAGGTAAATTTGCTCAGAAAGGTGTCTCATAAGTCAGATATGGCTGGCCCTTAAGTAGGGGTGACACTATAATAAACAAACACTCTACCTTAACCTTTGAATTGAATATGATTTTCTCGAACAATTTTTAATAGGGGCCGCTTCCCCCGCGGCCTCTGGCTGGTCTCTTGCTATTCGTCTTCTCCAGACGACAATTCTGCCACCACAACATCTCTGACATCTAACAATGGCCGTTCACTTCGTTGTTGTTGATTACGAAGGTCGTTGTCTTGCATCACCAGCAGCGGTGCATCACGGGGTGCTGGCAATTGACGACCGTTGTTAACGGGAGCGGCTACTAGCTGCTTACGATAAAAAAAATTCATCACGTTGTGGTACAACATCAGGTAACTCACGTTGTGGTACAACATCAGGTAACTCACGTTGTGGTACAACATCAGGTAACACGGGTCGAGCAAATTCGGGTGCTCGGGGTGAAATTTGTTGCACATGGCCATTATCTACTAGCCTCAACTCCATTGCTCTAACTTGATGCACCAACGCACTGAACCAAAAAAAAAAAAAATGAAATTGCATGCCAAACATAACTGATCATTAATAATTGTTTAACAATTTACGCACATTCATTGTAATTACAATTTTGTTATTATGATTGTCATACCTTATTTCTTTATTGTCGATAGAATAAGGCTCTTTGATCATCAGCTGTCCAAGTTTTTGATGACAATCTGTCCCTCAATTACTCGAGTGGGCCATTGCTGTAAATGTCCCTGGCCTGAACAGACAAGTAATGTATGTTATCTTTGATGTCATTGATGACGTCGCTCCGCCCGGTTGGATGCTGAAGGTAGGCGCGGAGAAAAAGAACTGTTTACTCGTTTGAAATTGAACTTGTCTCTTTCTCCTCTGTAGAATAGTACCTGTGAAAAAACATAAAATAATTTTTATAAGCATAATTTGTCATTGAAATGTGTATAAGTTTGAGACATTCCTCATTCTGCCATTCACTATCGCCTCCCGAGTCTACTAGAATGTGGACAATAATGTTAACAGTGTACATAACATTACTGAAGAGCCGACAAATATCAATAAATACGATCACTTGTAACTCTGTTCAAAAGAACAAGCGCTCGAGTGATCACGATTTCCGTAGATTAAACAGATGCGGTATATTGCCTGTAAGGAACTACTAAATTCGGGACACGCGTCCAATGCTACTTTTGACATCAAGTACTTTTTCAGCGAAAAAAGCTAAAAGGTCAATTGTTTTTGTGTTACACAATAAAATAGTATCTAGATATCTCAAATGTTAATAATAATACCATAATATTATCATATTATTACCATATTCCATCCGTTACGATGCTCAAGTCAATAATAAATATTTATTGATACGAAAACGTACATACCTTTGTTTACTTTTGTTTTTTCTTCTTTCAGCACAGCAACGAAGAAAGGTAAGGAAAACTCTAAAATCGATATAAAAACAAAAATAATATCAAACAGGGAATGCCACGTACCAAAAACGCAGCCTCCCCAAAACGAGCCCCACAGCACCCAGAAGTGCACACCACCAACACACACACACACGTAAAACAACTCGTAAAACAGCAACTTTAAACATTAACACGTCTTTTAATAAACAAGTAACTACAGATGATATCAATAATATGACAGTTTATTCCTCCTGACAGAAACGACAGGACCATATTCCATCCGTTACGATGCTCAAGTCAATAATAACCTGCACATGTCCTGGTAAACACTCATAGTGATACCAATTATCACATCGATCACATCCAACCCAGAACAAGCCTTCCCTTGTACAACTACCCATCATGCAAACAATGCATAAAACAGTATCCTCCTGTTCTCCATTGACAGGTGGAGAGGTGGTATCTTCAAGTTCAGCCTGTTGCACATTACCTGTCAGCTTTTGCTGTTTCTGAGGTGGCTCAGTTGTCAGTACAGCCCTAGCCTTTGTGTATGTTTTTCTTGCAGTTTTTTCGGGGTTGGAACTGGTGGCTGAATAAGAATGAGTGCAAGTTCTTGGGCACCTAGACCCATTTCCACTAATGGGTTTTCTTTAGAAAGACCACAGTGTGCACAAGATGCAACAGATTGCTAGGAAGCATTTGCAGAAGAATTTTCTTTCAGTGATTCTTTTGCTGGAGGAAGCAGTGCAGATACAGCATTCTTATCAAAAGGAACAATACCAGTACATTTGAATGCAGCTGAGACGGTATCACCGGTTATTCTGTTTAGTGCTTGTAATAATATCTTTGGAAATAAACCTCTTGGTAATGTCTTCATACCGATGTAACCGATTTGAACAGCTAATTCTGCAACCTTTTGCTTGAGAACATGAAAGTATCCAGCAAATTGCAAATGTGATGAGTGAGCCGGTAAATATAGTAGCTCAACCCTGTGTATCTTAGCTGCATTTTAAAATGCCTAGCTTAAGTGAGTTATATGGTTGTCCAGAATGAGAAGACAAATGAAAGGCACAAAGCACATAAAAACCATTCAAGGAACAAGTCAGTTGTTATGTAGCCTTTCTCTGTAAACTGTAAAAAAGACCTAACTGTCGGGAACTCCATCTGTATAATAGCGTGGTAAACACTGACTGTAAATTAACATAGGAGGAAGTGTTTGACCTGAAGCAGATATAGCATTTAGCATGGTGATGTGCTCGCTAATATTCACGATTGATTGGTACGCATGCCTCGTTCCTTTAAATACAATTACTTTTTTCGAGGAGTTTAAAATCCCTGAGAGCCCCGACTCGCCACAGTTATATATGTTTAATGAATTCATAGTACCTTCAAGTAAACCAAAGACAGTTCAGGATGTCTCTTTATGTAAGACCGTAGTCATCTGTCTGATGGCACAACATCACCACCTCCTTGTTGACAAACTATGTCTCGTGCCAGTAGCTTCATTACTGGTCTAGAAACGGGTACACCCTTAGAAGCCATATAACTGGAGTAATTACTTAGGGATTCCTCATTTTCCTTAGTCAAAAGCCTCTTAAGTCCAAAAGAGATCTCTATGGTGGCATATTTACCATTTACGAGGTCTCTAACAGTCTGATATGTGATGACTGTCTCTGCTGCACCTTTTCTGATTGAAAAGCCATCCTTAAGGCACTATGTCAAAAACTGGCTGGTCTAAAAACAAAAATAATATCAAACAGGGAATGCCACATACCAAAAACGCAGCCTCCCCAAAACGAGCCCCTTAGCACCCAGAAGTGCACACCACCAACACACACACACACACACACACACCACGGTCATTTTCCATGAATATTTATAGAGTCACTTTCTCAAATACATACAAAGACCAGACGTACTCATCATATCTGATGGACACAGGTCAAACATCAATGTAACTGTACTTGAATGGGCCAAACGGAACAATATAATTCTCTTTGTGCTGCCTGCCCACACTCGCCACTGTCTTCAGCCCCTGGATGCATGTGCTTTGGGTCCCTACAGAAGATATACAACAACACATGCCATACGTTTCTGAGGGAACATCCATCATCCAAAATTACAAGGTTTAATGTTGCTGCTCTGGCTTCTAATTCATATCTAACAGCACTGTCCAATAATAACCTCAAGTCGAGACGATCTTTGTTCCTTCTAAGTTCATTGTCTCTTAAAGACATACACCTAAATGCCAAATAACATGGAGTTAGTAGCCCTGCCCTTTGTAAATATGTCTCTCCAAAACTTTTCTTGCAGTCATTTAAAAGTTCTTTCAATATGTTTGTGCCAATTAGTATTGATGTAGTTTTACTGCATGCTGTCTCTGGTGTTATTAAAAATAAATAAGTGTTTTCCTTTGACTGAGGTATACCAGCTGTTTGCAATGATGTTTCGATTTAGCCAACATATGGAAGTTTACTACCATCAGCACATTCTAGATTAATAATATATTAAAGTTGTTTGATCTCTATATCTTTGAGATGATCCCTATAAAAACAAAAATAATATCAAACAGGGAATGCCACGTACCAAAAACGCAGCCTCCCCAAAAACGAACCCCACAGCACCCAGAAGTGCAATCCACCAACACACACACACACACACACACACACACACACGCACACACACACGACACACACACAATCATGTACACACACACATATACACTACCAACACACACTAGCATACAAAGCAAACACACGAGGACAAAACGAACAATTAAAAGAAACACAGTGCTTTCTATTAATGCTTTGGTTTCTGATAGTTGTTGACTTTAACATCAGCTTTAGTTGAATTGCCTACAAGTTGTGGACCTTTGTTATCAGTGCCCAAGTTAAAAATGTCCCTGTTCCTGGCAGAACTTAGCAATGTGACCTTCTTGTCCACACCTGAAACATCCTCTTTGGCGTTGATTGTAATATCCTTGACTGTTGTTTCCCCGAGTGTTGTTGCTTTGACTCCTTTCAGGTTTAAAGGTATTGCCAGCTGTTGGTCTTGATTGTTGGTAGGATCCTCTGCCTTTATGTCCATGTTGTTGTTGGTAGCCTCTACCTCTTTGTCCTCTACCACTTTCTCGGAAGGATGATTGTCTGTAGTATGCATTGCGGCTTCCTTCTTGCTTTTCTTTTTCAAGTGTCTGTATGCTTTAATGCATCTCCAAAAGTAGTTTCTTAACTTCCGTAAGTGCCGATTCCTCCTCTACTTTATTAGCCGCCTTACATGTTGTATCCTTTTCTACCAGTGACAATTCATTTTCAATCTTCCTCACCTCTACCTTGAATCTATCGTAGTCACTTATGGTGTCATACTTATAATTTGACATTTGCTTTATCTGTGCCTTTAATCCCTGGTTAAAAACACTTTTCAAAATGTCATCGCTATATCCGCTTATTGCTCCTATTTGTAGTCCTTCAGAGTACAATTCTTCTATCGTAGCGTATGACGTTACAGACTCTGTTTTGTCTTGGACACAGTTGTAAAATTTCCTCAAAAATGACTCTTGTTTCAATATATCCGTAGGTGCTTTCGAATTTTCTAATGACATCTGCTAGTCCTGCATTAACACCTAAACGACGGAGTATATCAGCAGCTTCTCTAACAGATCGTCGAACTGCATTAGGTATCTGATCTTCCTTGTACTTTCCCGTAAGACACTTGACCTCATACTCCCATGTCTTAAAATTGACTTCTCCATTTCCTTTCTCTCCATACAATGTTGATATCTTTGGGAAAGTACCCCTAGATTCAATCACTGTAGTTGTAGGAAGTGGATCATGTATCCGCAATTCCAATTCTGCTGCACTTCCTATTTTCAGTTTCCGTGCTGCTTGAATAAGTGTAATTTCCTCAGGTGTAAGTTTAACATACTCCTTAGGGTTCTAAGGTGATGCCATTTTTGCAATTTATAATGTTCACTGAATTAAAGCGTCACTATCACTCTTTGCGATTCAAAATAATTTCACTGAAGTCAGTATGTGAAATAAATTCACTGTATGCTTCACAATGCACTTCACCACAAGTTTTTACAATGTGTGTTTGATCAACTCACTTTGCACTAAAGTAGCACAATACTTTTTCACAATGTTCACTTGATCACACTATTTCACAATATTCACTTGATCATTATTTCACAATATTCACTTGATAACTATGCACTCAAGTATATTTATACACAACACTACATGTATTTTACAATGCATGTTACTTGACAAACTTTGTGTATGACAAGATCCAAATGCAACTTCAATTGACTTTACTGTTTTTACTTTTAGCAGCTATAGACTGTAGTTGCAATAGAGGATATATATATCCTTTCAGAAAAAATACGTATTTCGTCTTGACAGAACAGCCATAAATTCTGACAACTTCAAGCCATCAGAGCCTTATGTTGCTCCTGTTCAAGAGCCACACCAACACGTTCCTGATGTTCAGCCTGACCTAAGTGCATACTTTAGAGCAGCAGAGACTGTAATTGAATTAAAATAAGAGTTCCATCAGGCATCGGCTAAGAAAACTTTCAGTAATATTGTTTCTGGTCAGGACATATCGCAACAAATTCTACCTTAATCCAAGCCCATAGTTAAAACTACCAACAAAGACATCAAGGAAACCCAAGTCAAACATCCCTCTGAAAGTCTGTAACAAGTCATCCAGCAAAAACGTGATATGTACAGCCCATTGTTTCCGCCCAATCCAGAACCTACTCCTTGGCCATCACACATTAACCTTTTTCCAAATACAGATTCAAACACTGATAACTCTGGTGATGATATACCAGATGTGGACAAATGATGTGTCTGCAAATTGTTTCAGCCACCTTAACTAAATAATTGTGTGTCATTGGTGATTATAAAGTAGGCCTAGTGTGATTCTCCAGGTTGTAAACACTGGACACACTTAATATACTGCTGCATGCAGAGAGGTATTAGACGTGTAATAAGACTCGAATTTTGTCATAAGTTATCCGGTATTTTCAAGATACATTAAGGTACTTTCCAAGCTTTGAGTTCATCCTGGATTATTAGATAAAACAACATTGCTAGTTGGGTAAACACTCTTTTGTCATTTAACAAAGGTTTTCATTGGATTATTCAATCTTGAAACTTGTTTATCCCATCTCCAATCATAAATTTGTGCACGAGAATTTCATGAATTTCATGACTTCATTTTTACTGTCTATATAAACGTTGACACTATTAGTTTTATTCAGTTTGGGTTCTACTAGACATGTGTTGGCGGATACCTGATGTGAGGTTGGACATCGGAAAACGGACAAAACGAAAGGATGTTCTCAAAATTATCCATATACATTATTTAAGGCCAATAGACAAAATGAAGTATTTCTGTAATTCATTACAATTATGTTTTTAAACTGTTTGCTTAACTGTTGTTTATAAATCTAAGACATTATGCTATCTACTTACCTGATTTTAGAAAATTTCACTTTCATCATTTTTGCAAAGAATGTTGTTACTGAGAGAAAGTATAGCAAGCGCTAGACGATTCGAGGGCTTGTCAGTAAAATGGGTTTCTGGCTAAGAATAGGTATATGTTGTTATTGTGTAAGAATGAAAATTATTCTATTATAACGAAAACTGAGAAATGATTGTCGTAGTGGGAGGGGGAATAAGTATACTATGCAATTGTGCAAGAATTTAGGCCAAACATGTAAACAAAAATTCCAGAAAAAAATTAATTTGTTTTTGGTGTGAGGGGGGATATTTTTCTTTTTTGTAATTGTGTAAATAAATCGAGAATTTTGCTCGGAGTGGGTCGGTTGGAGGTTAGAGGTAGGGATTGGAGAGGTAGAGGGGATACATAATGACCATGTTGTCATAAGCAGTATAATGTGAAAGTATGATGAAGGAATATTAAGAAATGGCAAAATTATAGTCAAATTTAAGTAATCTTGACAAATTCTTAGTGCTAAAAGGGGAATAACTTTATCAAATGTGACATTGGCCCAAATATTTTGGCTGCATCACAACCCTGTTGTTATATGCAATATAATTTCAAAGTTGGATGGAGAAATATTGAGAACTGGTAAAGCATAACCTGAGGTTAAGTTTTTGTGACAAAATCTGGGCATAAGAAGGGGCATAACTATGCAACTACGGTTGACATAACTATGTGTATCCATGTAGGTGTATATATTATCATTAGAAGCAATCATGCCAAGTTTGAAGTAAACATGGTTGATGGTATAGAACATGAAAGCATTCATAAAAAATCTTTAACCAACGCAGACGCCGACGAAAACGCCGACGCCGGGGCGAATGCAATCTTCGAATAGTATAGCTAAACCCTAGCTGTGAGGTGATAATTTACAACATGTCGTATAAAACTAAAGCATGATTTTCCAATGTTTTGTATCACCTATTCGAATAAATGATATACCCTATCCAAAGAGAATGCGGGATTTCATCTATCCGAATAGCTAAATATCACCTAATCGAAATGGTGATATCACATATTTGTTATATCACCTATCTGAATAGGTGAGATCACATATTTGAATGTGATATCACCCATTCAAAAAGGTCGTATCAACTTTTCAAAGGATATTGGTGATATCACCTATTGCAATAAGTGATAACACTATTAGAAAAAAATATTTTAACAAATGATCAGCTAGTAAATTTAAACAATAAAATCCTTTTAGGTGACATCATCCATTCGAATACTTAATGTGATATTACCCTTTCGAATAGGTGGTATCACCTATTCAAAGGGAATACATGACATCACCTTTTCGAAGAATGCTATCACCTTAAGAAGATATGTTGTTTAAATGTTCTAGCCGGTGTCACTTACTGTGACCATAAGAAAAACTATACTACAGAAACTAAAGCTGAAACAAATTAATTTCGTTACGTTGCACATGAATCTCTTATGTTGTTAACACAAAAAAGAGTTTAAATACATTACAGAAAGATTTTTTGTTTTTTGGCCTTAATTGATATATGTGGATCATTTTGAGAACACCCCTGTCTTTTTTCCGTCGTCCGGTGTCCAACTTCACATCAGGTATCCGCCAATACATGTCTACTAAGGTCAGTGCCGTACAAGACGTAGTCTTGTGCTTGATTTTGGACTTAGTCCTTTAGACATTCGCCGTCTTTTCTTTTTACAAACTGACCTTAATTGTTTAGTAAATCGACTCTCAGTTTAATCTAGAAATAATATTCATTCCAACAGCTTTATTTTAAATACTTCAGTAACTTACGTTTCAAATCAAATAAATATAATTTTCCAACATAATATTATTCACTCTAAATAAATATAATATCAGCAGAGGTTGTTGTTTGATTATTTAGTTATAGAAACTCTCAAACCCTGGTCTCCTAGAATAGGCTAAAACGAGCATATCTGACCATCTTATGTCCGTCTGAATGTTGGCTTAATACTACAACCATTAGACGATTGTGATCACCTTGTGTCTGCCACAAAGTGTGCTGCTTCTAGAACTTGGCCACTATTACAGACGTAATGATACGTTTATATGCCCTTGCCATGGCCAAACCAACACTTACCGCAAATAAGTGTCAGACCATGTCAACAATTAAGTGGTTCGAAAGACGGTTCGACCACGATACTTTCAATTCTCCGGTTTTATTAAAGATATATCATAAATAACAAAATTTGCCCGAGCACTGGAAACATGACTCAACATTTGCCTGGAAAAGGTTCTTTTGGACGACACAACTAAAATAAAATATCTCTTTGATAATAAATGAAAAAGTCACCCTCCGAAATTTAAAGGATTTTTCGATCGGTTTAGCCGGGTTAAAAATTGCGTATGCGAATAAGGTTTTTATTTTGAAAATAAATGATATATTTTCAACACTGGTACTGAATTATCGGCGACTTACACTAAAGGGTATATATTGTCGAGTTTTCACGAACTTTTGATTACAATCAATATTTATTTAGATGTCTGGTTTAACATTTTATCAAAAAGATAACGAACAACACAGTAGAGAATCTGTTGATAAACCACTATCAATACTTATTATGGTCGACATCAGCGTTTGCATTTACCGCCCATGTGTGTTTAAGGAAACTTGCAAATTTCCACCAAGTGTTAGAATACTTATAACATAATATTTATTAAATATCACTATTAAATCGTTAAAGTATTACAAGTGCTTACTCAAAACATTTTGCTGTTCTCCTGTAACAAACACATCATCGAGAAAAACTGCTTCGGCAATCGCTTGTTCAAGATTAGGCTCTTCTAAACAGTGCACAGAACTCGGACCAACAGACATTTCTAACGTGGCGGGGATATTACTGGACGCCAGTTGAACATCATATGGAGGGGTAATTGATTCTTTTGCAGGCTGAAATCGCACAATATTTCAAGTTAAAAGTTGTACTTTATTCGAAGTTAGGCGAACTATTTTCTGTGACTGCCTAGTACGCCGCACTACGCGTAATAATTTATCTTGTTCCATGGAGCAATGATCAGTACAAAATCAGTTACATTAGAAAATTAATTAATGTGAGTATTTAACGTAGACCTTACTAAATTTGTTTTGAAGCAGTGGTAATATAACAATCTGTCAATTCGCCCATCAGCTTTAGACATGTAGATTAAAAGCAATTTCAGTAGGGTTCACATACATGCACTTTATTCGAATTCTAGATTTATATCACATGGTTAAAATTAATTATGTCTTTTATATTACTATTCGTAAGAAAAAATAGAAGTTAGAATGTACCAACACTGTCATCAGATGATTTATCTGGATTGTTGGAGTCAGTACTGACCACACACTGCCGTTGCTTGTTGCACATGCGCAGACATATTCGCCCTATCAAACAGGAAGGACGGTGCAAACGCACTTTCTCGGATCCGGGAAGGATTGAAGGGATAAATCCCACAAACATCAAACCCTTTCATAATGTTCTCAGCAGTCAACGTTTTTACATATGCTGCTTTGAATAACCTTGGCCATTCCAATTTGGTAACAATGTTGTTGGGTGAGCTACACATAAAATCAGTACATATTTTGTTGTACTCGCGTTGAAAAGGGCCAAATACCGTCTTGTCTAATGGGTTTAAATATTGGATGGTATGGGGAGGAAATGGAAACAAGGCAATATTATATTTTCCCTAGCTAAATCAATCAAATGTAAGGTCTCATGGGAGCTGACTATCCAGAATAATCATTTGTGGCCTTTCTGAACCAGTGTTTTAGAAAATGGTCCGTAAACAATGTGACCCCTAGTATGAACAAATTTTGGTAAACAATGTAAAAGTCCCTTTTAATTATCACATGTTGAAGATTACGTCATAGAAAAAATGTCGGCCTATTTCGCGCATCAGTAAATCTTTGCATATTCTAAAGTCTGGATTGGTGTTTTTGTACAATATCATGAAGTGGGTTCAATTATGTGTTTCAGAAATCGCCAAAAGTGTATAAAAATAACACCAAACGCTTTAACAACACTGAACAAGAACTGTTGTAACAAGCTGTCATAATTCAGAGTTTCTAACACTTTGGTCTTTTAAAAGGGTCATTTTGAAGGACCCTTAGAACACCAGTGCAATAGTTTAAATGTACCTATTTATTACATACATCACACTTTGCCCAATCTAATATTTCTATCCTACCACTCTTTCCAAAGCCAGGAGGAACAAACTTTCCACAAATGTTACAGTTGACTTCATCATTTTCAGTATTGCTTGATTCAGCTTCTGTATTATATGTTGTTATCCAGTTAGGAATTTCCTTACTAGGTCCTGATTTTTGACTGTCAATAATTTCACATGCCTGGTGATCAGAGTTCTTACTTGTTTCAGTGTGTTTTACTTTCTTTTTTTCCCTTTACCTGTTCTTCTTGAGTTTCTTTAAGTTTCCTTTTGTCAACAGATTTTTTCAGGTTTAGATTTTTCAGGTTCTGATTTTCTCTCTTTAGCCTTTGTATTTGTTTTTACAGCTTTCATTTTCAGTTTATTAATGAATTCAACTTCTGTCACTGTCGCTCCATGTTCTGGTATTATGTAATCTTTAGTTTTATTTGTAGACAGCTTTTCCAACTTTTCCTGTACATTAGTGTCAATTTCTGAGAGTACAATGTAACAATTTCATAGTCCTCACATCTTTTCTTTCTTTTCTAGTTTTAATTTTCAACTCAATTTTTACATTTTCTTTTTCATTATATACTGCATCTTGATTAAAGTGAACAACACCTGTATTACGGAATACTGACAGGTTAGGTTTGATGTGGTCATTGCGGACTTGTATGGATGCGAGAACTGTCACCACATCACGACAGCTCGCTACACACACAGGGACATTTTTCTGACCGGATTGGGCTAAAACTCTGGCCAGTTTGTGTGCAAGTGAAACATTTGTTTCATTCATGTTCCAAATACGATGGGAATACTGACTGAGATTGAGTGTATACATCCATTATAGTTCCTAACTCAGTGAAAAAGCTGTGCGTTACCTGAGGATTTAGCATTCAAGCCCCGAGTTTAGGGGGGTTACTGACCTGAGGGACAAATCTTGATGTCGCTTTCTAAATCCATCCACCCAGTCCTTACGCTGGATGCCGTTTCTAAACGGCATCTTAATGCGCATGGCTACAGCAAGTCGCGACACTTATTGTGTCGCCCTTTCGGAGAAAAGGCGATACATAGGGATCGCTTTGTCCATCCGTCGGTCCGTCCGTCAGACAAACTTAACGTTGGCTATAACTTTGCCATTTCTTAAGATTTCTTCATCAAACTTTACAATTGTATTGCTTATGACAAAAGGGTCATGATGCCGCCAAACTTTGTAGGTCAAGGTCATATTTGACAGAGTTATGCCCCTTTTTGTACTTAAATTTTGTCACTAAAACTTAACGTTGGCTATAACTTTGCCATTTCTTAAGATTTCTTCATCTAACTTTCAAATTGCATTGCTTATGACATTAGGGTTGTGATGCCGCCAAATTTTGTAGGTCAAAGCCATATTTGACAGAGTTATGCCCCTTTTTATACTTAGATTTTTGCTATAACTTTGCCATTTCTTAAGATTTCTTTATCAAACTTTCAAATTGTATTGCTTATGTCAAAAGGGTTGTGATGCCGCCAAATTTTGTAGGTCAAGGTCATATTTGACAGAGTTACGCCCCTTTTTGTACATAGATTTTGTCACGAAAACTTAATGATGGCTGTAACTTTGCCATTTCTTAAGATTTCTTCACCAAACTTTCAAATTGCATTGCTTATGACATTAGGGTTGTGATGCCGCCAAATTTTGTAGGTCAAGGTCATATTTGACAGAGTTATGCCCCTTTTTGTACTTAGATTTTGTCACAAAATTATTGGTTATTCTGACAAAGCGTAAGAGGGCGACACAAGTGTTCTACTGAACACCCATCTAGTTAAACAAAGCTAGGCACATCAAAAATGGCGATACTACGTAATTGCTGACGATACTACATTAATAAAATCCACGGCGAGTAACTAAACATTTGCAATGCCCCGTTCTAGCCGATGAACGTACATGATCTGTTTTGTGTTTATGTATCGCTCGCACGTTAGACAGTCAAATTTACATAGTTTTTTTGCATTTAATGTCCATACAGTGTAGACCTTCCAAGAAGGCGGAGGGAAACGACCAAACAAGATATGTGTCAGTTTAAGTCTCTGTAACTTCTGTCCAATCACGCTTAGACGTGTATGGGTCACTATTCTTGTTGCATATATTTTTACAGGCGTGTAAAGGGTTACTATTCTTGTTGCATATATTCTTACCAAAGCAAGTGCTAAATTTACACTGCAAATTTCAGCCTAATAGGTCATGTCTAACCCGATGAAATTTTAATCGAGACTTGATGCTGTTTTTGCATGAAAACTGACACGAATGTAAAAGAATCAGCCAAACTTTTACAGAAACCTGTCATAAAGGTATTATCCTTCTTGAAACTGGCTAAATATCAGCTTTAATTTGTCACTGTTCGTTTTACTCTTGTACTTTTTCTTCCAACAACATACCGGTACGGTCAGCACGCACCGGTATCACTTTTCCGTAAAAAGTCATCGGTACGGGTACAGTCATCACTCACAATTGTAAACAGTACGGTCACCTTTTGATGTGACGCTTTCCTTGTGGGATATAACTATTTTGAACTGGGTTATTTGTTCATTTTTTGCTCTTCCTTTTCAGATATTCCGTAACGGATGCGTCTTTTCACTGTATTGTACTTTTCAAATCATGATTAATCTGACAGGAAAAATATGTAAATGTGCAGGCGTTGTGCAAATCTCAACCGTCACACTCATTAAAAATTCCTACAATAGTACTGGTTATATTTTAATGAAATTAGTTGAGGTTGAAAGTTTGAAAAGAGAAATATTCACAAACATAACTCAATCTTGTCTCATCCTTTGTCACATTTTTTAGTTTCTACATCTAGAGCATAGCTTAAACACATTGATGCCAATGTATTTAATTTGTCTATACGTATTTAAAGGCAGCGTGCAAGAAGCATAACTAGTGGCCATAAATGTTAAGACTAACTCGGGACAAGAAAAAATAAAGGGAAACAAATAATGACGGGGCAAACTATGTATATGTGGTTCTTGCACGCTGCATGTCTCTTCAACATTCTCAATGAAATGGGCTGTAACCAATAAATTCCACGATTACCTTTATGGCAACTCTTTTCACAGATTTCAAGGACAATAACCCATTGACATACATGTATGCTCTATTTACTGCAAAGATTGTTGCTACTAGTCACCGTTAGGTTGCTGCTCTATCACCTTACAACTTACAAGCTGGGCAGAAGAGTTATGTTACTTTTTGTCTGCTGAAAGGTAACCTCCTAACAAAAGTGATTATATATAACATATATTTTACTGATGTTGGAGGGGATGCGACTGGACAACAACATAATTTTATAAAGCCCCTACCTCACAAAACTGTAACGGGGTTAATAAATAAAGGTATTTCTTTCGAATTAGTACTATGTGCTATTTATTATTGTGTTTCTATAATTTTTTAATGAGTATTTCAGTTGACATTTGAATATTTGACATACCACTTGTAAAATTCTAAACAAGCAAAGAAAAGTGATTCCTGCCCACCCAAAAGTTGATATCTTTATATGGCTATACACACATTTATATACATAAACATATTACGAAATAAATTTTTGTCACAAAAGCTCACTTTACCCCTTAGCGGTAATGCGAGCTAAAATTTAAAGGTATATACTGTGTAGCACAAGGATTAAAAGGGACAATTACCCTACCTGATGTCAAACTAAATAACCCTTTAACATAAATAATAGAATTTTTGGAAGTATTGTAACACAGCCTAAAAGTTTCAGATATACATTCCAGCCATTGCTGATAAAATCAATGGTTTAAAATATGTTGCCGTACCGTTAACCATTCAATAATCTATGTAGAGTTGTTGTTATACAATTAATGGGTGGATGCGATTTATTACAGACGGCCTCTACATTGATTACTTGTGGTAAAATAAGTTGTCGGTACAATAATCCAATGTGGTAAACAAATTATTGCAATTCGGGGGCATAGAACAAGAAAGATCGAATCTCTGTTTCACGAATATTAAGAAAGTTATGTTCAAATAAGGCTATTGCAAAGGACGTACAGATCATCTTATTCAATATGGCACCACGCAGTACTTCGGATAAAACTTCAACTGACATAAAAAATGAAATGATCAAATGTAAGTGGGAATATGACGTAAGACTGGTAATAGTGTCTAGGCTTGTAATGCCCGTCTCCCTACAGATGAATATTGGTCTTGCAGTCAGTACTTGCACCAAATGGCTATGTGTCTGAGGTTTTATGATAATGAGAATATGAGAACCAGGCGTGAGTGAATTGGGCATTTTTTCCATAAAAGGGATAGCATTAGCGCTGGCTATCATTGAAAACCTAATTTCGGGCGGCAAGGAAACAGCTAAACAAAGTGACAGGGATCATGGAAATGACGACTCTTTAAAAACAGGCGAATTATATCCGGATATCGAGCTGTCATCCAATGTAGTAAACAAATCATTGCAAGGGCACACTGTAAACCTAAATGTTGTCCAAGCATCCTCTGAAGTATTCAGAAGAATGTTATCCATCGTTCGCTTTTTCCCGTGAAGCATCTTACTCAAATTACAGGAAACCCTATAACGCATACCATATCATAATGACATAGAAAGTAGAAATTAAACCCAGTCCTTCTGTAACTGTGTGGAATAGAGCAGTGTTTACATACGTTCATGTGTTCACTCAAGTAAACATTATACATAGTTTCATTGATTAAAACCTGGTCTTTTTTCTGAGGTTCCGGTACCAAATGACAATATCTTGTTAGCCCGCTAACTACTATTAGAATTAATAGTTTTTTATGCTTGGAAATATTTGAAACTGGGAAACATTTTACCGTACGTTGCCTTATATGGGTTGGCTACCGACTACACAAAGTGATGTAAAAGTCGCTGGTTACATGACAGGCAATCTTGCATTTGGGGTATCGTCACGTTACGAGCTATATCCATGGGGAAGTCTACATGCATTGCAAAATAATCTCTAAACAAAAGTAATAGCATCCAAAAATGTTATAAACAAAATGATAGCTGTTCAGCTGTGATTATAAAAGCGTCTTCTCAAATTTCAGGAAACCCTATAACGTATCTAGAATACTCAAGATGACTAAAATAAACAACCAGCTTCTGATGTTGTGTGGATAGAAAACTAAATTAGTTTAGTGTACGTTAAGTGTTTATTACAAACATAAGGCAGAGTATGATTGATTAAGACTTTTTTTAGTTCTAGAACCAAATCAATATCTGTTAGCCGCTAATACATTAGAATGCTTAAAATATTTGAAACTTACAACATTTTTAACTTTCCTTATATTTTTACCATTTTCAAAGTGATGTAAAAGTCGCTGGTTACAGACAGGCAATCTTGCATTTTATCGTCACGTTAATAGCATGAATAGAGCATATCCTCTCAGCGTTGATGGGCCTTAGTACGCAGCTAGAGTCCAAGACCTTCGACCTTTTTGAATCAGCAAAGGAGACCAGAGTTGTAATAGCTCTTTCTTTTGTGACAGTAAATAATGAAGAAATCATAGAAGTACACTGTAATTTTAATTTGCTACTTCAGCTACCGAATGAGCATAATATTGATATTTTTACTTTATGATTTATGCTGAGAGTTTTTTTACTTTAGTGTTAGTCAAAATAATACAGTTATTAGTAATCTTGCTGGTTCAAATTTTCAACCACATGTACCTTTTATTCGAATATTAGAGAAAGAACACACCTGCAAACTATGACTTATCTGATAACGTCAAAATAAGGTATTCATGATTTAAAAAGAAATGCATGTCTTCTAGAAAGCTATAAATTAACTTTCTGACTAAAGTGTTATATATAATGGACGTGCCTCGTATACTACATGTGTAACACACAACAGCTTGACCTGCTTTCTGTATTCATCGACTTTTTCGCTCACAAAGTAGTTTTCAAAAAATGGTCTTCAGGCAGATAGAAATTAAAAAATGTGTCTCTATGAACAGGTAACCTGCACAGACTTTGAGAGCAATGAAATACCTACACGCCAATGTATTTTTCTTGGAATATCTTTGAACTAACAAGCAATTATGGCGAGTAAAGAAACGCAAAACCGTTTAAAACATCAGTTTCTGTCGGAAACGGCCTAATAATATTTCAGTTTTACGAATAATGTAGTACTAGTATTTTAGCATGCTATTCTAAAATCTGAACTCTCCTTGATACAACCGTGAAGTATCAGGTTCATTAGCCCAGGATTGACGAAGATAGGAACGTTTAAACTCGCACAGATGAGAAAAAAATGGCTAACTGGAACGACGGAGCATGTTTTGAACGGTTAACTGTGAGCGCCGAGCAACGCTGCTAGAGGAAGCTTGGAATGCCGAGTTCCATTCAAGACTGTTAAAGAGATATACGAATACATTTAACCATATCTAGCTTCTAGTGGATATGTAAGTTTTGTTTACAAAATTTTGCTTAGAGATGAAACGTCAAAATTGTCAAAACTTTATGCTTCTATATTTGAATGAATGAATTCACGAGACGTCAGCGTTTTTCAGGACAGAAATATAACATTCTAACACTATTGAAAATAGAAAGATTTGAGCGTCTAGATGCTTCGTGGTAAGATTGCTACGCATCTTAACTTCATACAGTGATACAATACTGTGACCGGTATATCACTCAAACGTAAAATCTATTTCCTAAATATGCATGTGTATACTATAAAGAAAGTTGGTACATTACAAACCTATGCGGGAAGAGACTAGCTCTGACTGACAGTAGAAAAGATAATGCAAGGCGGTCTGAATGAAGGAAGACCTTGCACGGATTCGTACGCGGGAATGTGGACTAAAGCAACGATTACATAGTCGCCTGCTCTCAAAAATATTGCGAAATGTTAATGCGTTGACGGCAATATAAGGCCATAAGCATATCACATAACATTGTGGTGTTATAATTATGTGTAGTGTATATTTTTGCAAAAACAAATGAAGAATCACTACATTAAAGCTGGCTTTTTTATTTGTAAAACAATAATACATTTGTAGATAATGCCAAATTTTTCACTCCACGGTTTATATTGGAAATATTAATACTACATCATCACATTGCCGGAAATGGCTGTGCCGGGATGTCAACAAAATAGAAATTGTCCTTCTGAGTACATATAGAGGCAAATGGAATTGCGATCATACTCGTAAACATTTGTTAACAATCCTACAAAGGTCAAGCTACTAAATTATTACTTGCAATCAATTTATTCAATTAGATATGACCGTTTAACATATTTCCCAAGACACACGGATCCTAATGAATAACCTGGGGGTCGTAGGCAGAATCAATGGCTCTCCTGTGTTAGACACGGGTTCAGTTGCACTCCTGTGATTTAGTCATATAATCTCAGGAATTGGTAAATTATTCATTATCTTAAATTTTACCATAAATAGCTCTAATCACTAGATCGCCTGTTTCAACTCATTCAGTCGTCAGTTTCAACCCGTTCGGTCGTATGTCTTGAGCAATTATTTATCGGAAGCTTGTTTTTGTCATGAAAATAAAAGTGAATATCTAACGTTAAAATGGATACTTGCAAATTAACAATAACTATTTTTAGCTTACTGGTATATTTCATAAGAGCAAGCTGTAATAACACTTATGATGAAAACAATGTAAACGTTACAGAAAATAACGTTGTCGCGGTCACAGATGAAACCAGTATTTTTTCAAGTCAGAAAGAAGTTGATGCGTCAACAAAACAAAACACTATAGCTTCATCTGCAGAAACAAGTACTGCTCTTATTTCTTTAGTTGGAGACCCTGATGCTATTACAACGAAAGAAAGCATGACAGAACAATCAGATGTTCTTACGACGGAAAATTACTTTACTGGTACAACATTCTACTGGCATTTTACAATACCAAACGATTATAGCAATAATCTAACCGATGAAAAAGTAAAGGACGACATAGAATCTTTATTACTACAAAACGAAACACAGAATAATGAACGGATTATCAGCGAGATGTGCTAACTACGCAACTAAAGTTGTCCTTATACAAGCCTGGGATTTGGTGCCGCAAAAATAGACATGTGAAAGACGCAGGGACTTTCCAGCATGCATGAAAAAAAATGGGCGTCCTGATATATGTTTAACCATGTGAAGCAATAACCGCAGCCAGTGGCCGACTTAATTTGTTTGGACAGAAATACAGAAAGATTGCAAACCGTTGTTCATTCAAAAGATTAGATTATGCGGGGGGGGGGGCGTTTGGGTATGCCAGCAAATCAATACAGGACAGAGCTTTGTAAAAATTGCACTAGACACGTGGTGATATTTCAGATCTAGCAGATCTATCGTAATAAACAGATTGCTGTATTAGAAACTAGTATTCTATTATAAATTCCGTGTCGTTTAACCGCAAATGTTGCAACGGTTAAAGGTATCTTAAACGATATTTTTATAAACAAGAAGATACGCACTGGATAAAAGGGGGGGGTACAAGTCCATGTTACATATTTAAAGTGGGCAGTCATGGTTGCTGAAAAGGCCATGCTTTGGTAGCACTGGGTCTATGGGGCTTTTCTCTTGGATTGAAACTAGAAAAAGGACCCGGACTATATTGTACGTATAATTCTGCTTACAACAGTAAATGGGCAATGCATCGCTCACTTTAAATGTTGTTAACATTTGCTATCGTTTAATTACAAGTAATCTTTGCTGAAACAATGTTTATGGAAGTTTTGCTTTATTATGTAAGAAACGATTAAAATCTAAATGCATAAATGCCGAGTGTGTGCCATTAAAGGATTGTTTCACAATGTACACTTGAATTTTAATCAAAATTGGCAACAAACTTAATTTTTACTGGAGTTTTGACCTTGAAGGTTACACAAACTAAACACTGATTTTTAATATAAAGTAACGAAAATACATTAATAAAAATGCAAACGTTGAAGCACGTTCTGAAGCAGCCCTTTCGAAACAGCCCATGTTTATCACAACGCATAAGACTGATTAAATTACGTTTTTTTCAAAAAAAAAAAAAAAAAAAAAAAAAAATTATTTTTTATTTTTTTTAAAAAAAAAAAAAAAAAAAAAAAAAAAAAAAAAAAAAAAAAAAAAAAAAAAAAAAAAAAAAAAAAAAAAAAAAAAAAATATAAAAAAAAAAAAAAAAAAAAAAAAAAAAAAAAAAAAAAAAAAAAAAAAAAAAAAAAAAAAAAAAAAAAAAAAAAAAAAAAAAAAAAAAAAATAAAAAAAAAAAAAAAAAAAAAAAAAAAAAAAAAAAAAAAAAAAAAAAAAAAAAAAAAAAAAAAAAAAAAAAAAAAAAAAAAAAAAAAAAAAAAAAAAAAAAAAAAATTTTATAAAAAAAAAAAAAAAAAAAAAAAAAAAAAAAAAAAAAAAAATAATATTTTTTATTAATTTATATTTAAAAAAAAAAAAAAAAATATTTTTTTTTTTTAAAAAAAAAAAAAATATTTAAAATTTTTTTAAAAAAAGGGTATTTTTTTTAATAAAAAAAAAAATTTGAGAAAATTTTTTTTTTTTTTTTAGGATGTTTGTAGAGACCTGGTATGTTCAGATATATCAGTCCTTAGTCACGGGGAATGTTTCGACATTTTTGAAAAACTGGAAAAGATAACTTACACGGCAATTATTCGTTTGAAACCAGTCAGAACATTGTCTATCATCGACGCTTACAACGTTGCAGATGACGTCATAGATTATATGAGAGAATATCTGAATGGATTTTATCTGTGTGGTATACAGATGTTGTATAAATCAAATATGACAATGCAAGAAAATTACCTTTATTGGGTTCAAAATTCAAGCATTGTTTTCTTTGAAATAAGGGTACAGTACCATGTGCACCTTCTCCATGATCCCAATGAAATCGTTAGAAGAATCTTGAAATTGAATGATTCAGAACATATAATTATGTCAAAACATGCAAACGAAAACTTTACGTTTATGTTTGAAGTCAGGAACGGTGATCCAAGAATGTTTGACATAATATCCATTCTATCGATGTCTGATGAATTATTTGACGGGGTGTTTCGCAATTCGGAAGATACAAAACCATTAAATTTGACATTTTTGCAACAGAATTACGTAACTTTCGGTAACGATGACTTAGTAATATTTCCCCACCTTAGAGTCAGTGACCAGATTGGAAATTGTCAAATTAGAAAACAAGAATTTAATATTTTTTCTCTGACAAGATGTCCAAAAGTAAACATATCTGTTTCTGATTTGCCTTGGGAAGACACAGATGACGGTGTGACTATTCTTCGTGGTAACTACGTTATCAAGAGTGAAGATTATTATTTCGCTGATCACAACCACATTATGCTATGCGCTGACCAATACAGGCAATATATGTCTCATGTATTACAATATAAACCTAAAACATCCCTAACCGTAGATACTATTGTATCCATTGTTTGCTCAGCTGTCTCTATTCTAGCCCTATGCTTTACTTTTTTCATATTTTGTTTCTTTTCACAATTGAGGCAAACCATTCCTGGTAAGAACAATATGTCATTAATATTTGCCTTACTATGTGCCCAGAGTTTGTACTTAATTGGGAGCTTTGGGGGTTTGGAAACGAATTCCAAAGAATGCGTCATCTTGGGTATATTGATACATTTTATGTGGCTTGTCGCTATATTCTGGATGAACATTTGCACATTTCACATGTTCCGAGTTCTTGCCAGGACTAAGGTAATGTCTCATTCATCCGGAGCAAAAAAATTGGCAATTTATCATGTTTATGCTCAAGTAATGGCCGCCATATGTGTTTCTATAAATATCGTGCTATCACATTACGTGTACGGTAATGTAGGTTATGGCGGGAACGCCTGCTACATTTCATCACAGAGGATGATCATGTATACGTTTGGTATTCCAGCTGGTGTGATTGTTATTTGTAACATCTTAATGTTCATTTTCGTCATAATCAAAATCAAAAGATCCTCAGTTGTACAAAAGAGCGTCCAAAATGAACGTAACGACATCATCGTATTTGCCAAACTATCTACCATCACCGGAGCTACCTGGGTGTTTGGTTTTCTCTATATTTGGACAAGTTTAACTCCAATGTCCTACTTGTTTATCATAATGAATGCTAGTCAGGGTGTTTTTATCATGTTGGCATTTGTAATTAATAAGCGGGTCATAGACTTATTCAAAGACCGCGTGTTAGGTTTGTCGGTGGCGTCTTCAGACAGTTTTCATCCTACATCCAAACAATCAATGAACACTTCGTGATAATCACATATTAGACGACCCGCCCCATGATTGCGACAGTTTCGATCTATTTTTTTTTAATGTCGTCAATATGTTACATAATATATAGTGTTATATTTCTGCACTTAGAATTACGAGAATGTATTTCAAAACAAAAATAATATCAAGCATTAAAACCGCTATCGTCTCGTGATTTCATTTATGTAATACATGTGAGGCATAAAATTTTGACAATACTGTCGTTTCATCTCTAAGCAAAACTTACATGTTCACTTGGAGTTAGATATTTGTTGAACGTATTCGTGTATCTCTGTGACAGTCTTTGAAGAAGCTAAATATGTATGTTTAATTGTTTAGTTACTAGTCATTTACACTGTTTTGAAATAATGATAATTATTCCTGTAGATATAAACTTTTTCATTTTATGAATAAATGACATTTTTCGATCCAGTAAAGTGTCTGAATTTTTTACATTACATGTACACCATTGAACCATATGAAACGCCAAATCTACATATACTCAAATATTTGAAGAGGTCTTTAAATATTTGGAGAGCCCTTCAAATAATATTAGAGGTCTCAATTCCAATTAGAGATACATTATGTATCTCCAAATAATTATAGCGCGCAAAAATTGTAATAGAGAGGTCTTTAAATATTTGGAGAGCTCTCTAAATCAATTATTGATATCAAAATTTGATTCAAAACGTGCAATAAATTTATTGTAGACCTCTCCAATTCAATTGATGATATAAAAAATTAAGGTGTAATTCGGCTGTTTTTATGAGCTCTGCAATTGGATTGAGGAGGTCTCTAATTGATTTGAAGACATCTCTAATTGTTTTATAACTCGCTACAAATTAATTTATAGAGTTCTTGAATTCAATAACAGACCTCTCTAAATCAATTTGAGCGCGGTTAAATTCAATTTTAGATATCTTGAAATCGATGTTTATACATGCCAAATCTACATATATTATAGTATTTAAAAAGGTCTTTAAATATTTGGAGAACTCTGTAAAATATTTGGAGAGGTCTACAAATTAATTAAAGACATCAAAAATTCGCTTGTAGCGCGGTTTAAATCCATTGGTTTAGAGACATCTATAATTCGATGGAAGAGGTCTCCAATTGAATTAGAGACCTCTATAATTGTTTTACAGCCCGCAAGAAATGAATTAATGGTATCAAAAATTGAATTAGAGAGTGACCGTCAGCGTTCAAATCGACAACTTCCGTTTCTGTTTACTGCAACTTGAAACTCACAATTTCAGACTTGAAAACTAAAACTCACATCTCGACAAAAATATATATTTAAACAAAGTTGATTTAAGTTAACCTAATTAATTTGGCGTTTCAGTGACCCCTTTCACAGATCTGATATTTTTTAACTGTCACACCTCTCTAGAATTCGTTGGGGATGTGTTCCCAGCTATCGGCATTTCAAAGTGAGACGTAGAAGGCGGACAACTGTAAAATTTCATCCTGTTAAATCGGTCTGCCTTCGAAGTTGAAATAGTGAGACTAGATTTAAGTAAACTTTCAAATTTCAAAATTCAGACATGACAGCTAAAACTCATGTCAGCAAATGATCGACTATCGTACAAAACACATTGAACAAACGGAAGTCATAATTAGTAAATTTAACACATACAAAATTATTAATTTAAATCATATATAGCAATCAGCCACACTTTCCGCCAGAATATTTTTTGTTATACTAACTACTTCTGCGTTTTCCGCCAAACGAATTGCAGTCATTTATGTCACAAGAATATTGATTGGACGATGGATTTCTGATGAGGGAGTAATCATTATTTGTATGATGCATATTTCAAGATGTAATAGAGAGCTCTCAAATAAAACAATTGAATCGCGGTACAATTCAATTATAGACCTCTCAAAATCAATTTTTGATATCATTAATTCATTTCTTGTGCGTTATAAAACAATTATAGAGGTCTACCATTTAAATGGAGACCTCTTCATTCGAATTGTAGATGTCTCCAAATTAATGGATTTAAACCGCGCTATAAACGAATTTTTGATATCTTTAATTGATTTATAGACCTCTCCAAATATTTTACAGAGCTCTCCAAATATTTGAAGACCTCTTCAAATAATTGATTATATGTAAATTTGGCATGAATTCAAGATTTCACCGGGCTCAAATTGATTTAGAGAGCTTTTAATTTGAATTACAGACCTCGCTTATTTAATTTGTAGCGAGCTTTAAAACAGCTGAAATACACCTTAATTTTTCATATCTTCCATTGAATTGGAGAGGTATTCAATTCATTTATTGTACGCTTTAAATCAATTTTTGATATCATTAATTGAATTAGAGAGCTATCCAAATATTTAAAGACCTTTTCAATATTTGAGTAAATACAGATTTGGCGTTCCATAGAACCAAGCTCATAAAGTGAGTTCAATGTTTAACAAAGAACTTAAATAATTTATTTCATGTGCTGTGATGAAAATACGTATTATCGACACCTTGGAATGTGTCGTAGGAAAATGTAAATACATCGTAGTGTAAGTGGCAGGCAATTTTCAGACGTTGATGTCATGTACATGTATATATGAGTAGTCAAATATAACGTGCGCCTAAGTATGCATGTGTGTGTTTGTGTGCGAGTGATTTAATCCCTCTCAAATGTGTGAGCGAGCAGCAGGGTATTTGTGTTAATTTATATATTTATGAGAAAATCATGTAAAATAAGCGAATTTATGAGGCTTGTTTTCAGTGGATAATATCTTTGCTGAACAATTTAATCAGTATACATCATCTCGCAGACTTTGTATTATCATCTTCAGTGAATAAAATGAATCTACCAATTTATTGTAAAATCGACTTCGCAATAATTTGCATTATCGGTTGTGATATTTAACCGCGTGATGGAATGCATTACTGCGCATGTCTAAATGAATTTTTGAGAACACACATATTAACTGTAAAGTTAGATCAACTAAAAGTAAGTGTCAGTACACTGAACATTTTGAATTATAAGACCAGTTGGTGCTATATTTTAGAGGTGATTGCAACGTCATTTTCCCAACTGAATTGAAAGCAATGTATTGTCTTAGTCTCGGGTTCTAACTCCTTTTTTTAACAAAGGATTGTTGTTCTGTTTAAGAAAGCAACAGCCAAACTTCCTTCCTTAATAATTGTCTTCACAGCATGACAGTTTAAAGCAAATCCTTCCCGGTATTGGTATTGTATCTATTTTTTATTCTGTATTGTAAGATTAGTACTATAATTCTGCTAGTGATGGTCATTTTCAAAGTCCTATATTCTCATCAAGGTTGTTCATAAAGCTTAGAATCAAATCCTCTCTATTTTGTGTCATAAGTAAGTCTCGCAAGATTGTCAAGACTTGTGAATGACATGAGAACAAGTCAATATGCCTCCAATTGTCTTGTGACACAAGAAGGTAGCGAGATTAGCGCCAATGTGCCGTTAACCATTTGGTCAACCAAATGAAGACACGCTGTCTTCATCAATTTGAGGACATAGTTTATCGGGTTAACATCGTTGTGATAATAAAAAACAACAAAATAATACTCTTGCTAACCTACTGTTTCATAAAACATGTTTTGTCATACAATGTTATCTACAGTATTACAGATAGTTCTCGTTATTATGTGATAGCAAATACTTAATAGCATTTTCTAACCATTTCAGAGATCCTGCAAATTTCCATTTTGGTTTACATTGTAAAGCATTTAGTGTGTGATTTCTGTTTGTGTTTAAATGCAAAATGTTTATGCAATGTGATCCATATTAAGACAGTACCCAACTTAAGCTGCAATTTTAAACACCGATATTAAAAGGATTACTTTTAGCTGTAAACCTTGTTAAAAAATTGATGATGGGTAAGAGATTGTATTACATTTAAGGGCATATTTCATTTTGGTATGAAGAATTTTGTCTGTTTTTAGGATTTTCCAATATGCATAGGTTAATATACGTTTTAAAGAATTTGGCAAATAAAAAGGTGCAACATCAGCTTGCATGCTGGATACATTTGTAGGGCCCCTAATTGTGAAAATGGTCATACATGTGAAATAATTTAACCCTATCTTTAAAAACTTTACAACTATTTTTCACATTTGTCGAAAGTTTTTACATATGGGAAAAAATTCATTCACATTTGAATCAGGGTTAGGCTTTTACATTTGTTAAATTTCATGAAAAGTTCTGCCTTTTACAACTTAACCTTTTCATAATGAGATGATTGTTTTTATTCTTT
Organism: Saxidomus purpurata; assembly: GCA_022818135.1. NCBI lineage: Eukaryota > Metazoa > Mollusca > Bivalvia > Venerida > Veneridae > Saxidomus > Saxidomus purpurata. The sequence continues at coordinate 48,131,155 of JAFMSR010000001.1, read as the reverse complement.
TGATTAAATATTCGTGTTGGCAATACTTCCATAATGTACAGGCCAGCGTTTTTCTAGACCATTTGGCGTGACAAAGACCAGTACTAAAACTATCCTCCGTACGAAACTAGCAATATTATCACATAGCCTAGCTCGAAGCCATGACTCTCGTTCAGAGAGAGCGAAAGAGAATGCTTAAAAATGATTTTACGTCAGCTTCTAAAATAGTCATGTGCTATTCATGCTTTATGCGAATATCGTTCAAGTTATATGCTTCTGTAGAGTATGCTATAGTATGCTATTATATCCTTTACTCAGCTCTAAACTGTTTATCTTCTGATTGTTTTTATTGCAGGCATTTATATATTTGATAATTTTCGATGTTTACAATTTCTTAGCAGACCTTCCGGTCATCAGTCACATGTATTCATGGCAAATATTAGATGAGCGTCAACAATTGTTTTACGATAATGGACGAATTTAAGAGATCATTTCATAAAGGCAACGTTCATGGTTTGGTTATTTCCATATAATTGTAAAATGATAAAAATATAGCTATTAGTGACTGTTGATAGATGGCAGATTAATAACACAGTTCATTAATTCATGAAGGTGATATTCACTTAGCTATTTGATAATAATCAAGTTATTGTATTGAACTCATACCAGCAAAGAACATTTCAAGAGAATAATTGCACTTTGCGTGACTGTCATTTATAGACTTGCAGTTAATCTATTAAACACATCTTACAATAACATCCATCTTTCCTTTCAAGTTCAGTAGGTTGGTTTTTTTTATTCTTATACAAAATAAGATATCTCTATTCACAGCAGGTGAGACAAAGTTGAATATTTCCGCCGTTCGCATTTGTCAGGCAATGTAACAAATTAGGATATTGCAGAGTGATAATTTACCTCAGGTACGCATGCAAAGATATCATTCTTCTTTGTGCAAATTACAATTTCTGACAAAGTAGGTGGCTAAACTTAAAAACAAAACAAAACTTCCAAGAAGTGACTAACAGCTTTTAGACCAGGATCGCCCGAACACTAAAGTTAAAATCCTAAACTAATAGAACAAATCCTTATATTCTAAACATACACATGGAAACGATTACCAAAATATAAGAAACGCCACATTAAGACATACTTCTTATATTAAAAATATCGCCATTGCAAAACAAACACGTTCATCTTTGCAATGTGTGGGTGTTTTTTCGTTTCCAATCCATTGATCCATAGAACCCTCTTTAAAAAAAATAAAGCCTGTAAAAATGTGGTGTGTTTCAAAATACAGGGCGGGTCTGTATTGTTAAGGCAACAAATACAAGCCCATGTTTTCAAGTTGTAACAGAAAAGGCTGTTCAAAATTTTGTTCCATTTTCATTCGATTTCATTACAGGTATTTTAGATAACAAAGCTTTTCAAAAACTTCGTTATTTAGTTTATAATACATGTTTAATTGAATTTGACCAATACGGTTTCATTCAATTAAGCACATGAAAAATTAACAATGATATTGTTACAACATAACTATTTTCAGCCATGAAACCATAGTATTTAAATGTACTTGTCAAAAAAGGATTTGCCGGAAAAATAGTGATGTATGTGATACTTACAGAGCAAGTTAAATATGCCATGCACATTTTATATCACCTATATTAAAATCTTGTATGGATTAAATTACAATAAAAGTAGTTAAAGGAATTGCTCGCGTTGGCAAAATCTACATGTACTTTTACAAACTCTCGTCAATCCTTAACTACTTGAAAAAATAATATACATAACTGAACCGACTAAATTTTGAGTCAGAAAAATACATAATATCCGGAAATGTCAGTCTGTGCGAACTTATCATAGTTCAATAACGAAGAAAGCTTGAATAGTTAAACCACTATCTTATACTCAATCCAGATTTTGTAGAGAGACAGCACGGTTTTCATCGTTGTTACCCTTATGAGACATAAACGGCATTAGTGTCTTTGCCTTCTGTTCAGACTGGAATTCGAACCCGACACCTATCTTGTGAAAGGAGAACGCCCTAACCACTTAAAGCTATCGAGGCTTATTAAATGTGGAAATGTTATGAAAAATTGAAAGATAACCTACAAAATACATTGTTCCATGAAATATTCACTTTGTGTTAACGTTTAAAGCAGGCGAAACACCTTTACATGATTAGTCCAACACCCAATATAGATCTCATCTTGATTACGACTTAAGCATATATATACAGTTCGGGTGTTGTACAGTTACCCTGTACTTCTTCTGATTTTGTTTCAAGTCTTTAGAGATATGATGAATGGTTCTAGGACTATTGAAGCCGCATACCAGAAGTGATCCATCATGTAACATGACCATTTCCGTCGGTGACTTCAAGTCCTTATGCGTGTACACCGCAGATATATTTTCTTGTAATGTTATAGTTACAACAGACGTTGATACCTTTTCACCGGTACTAAGGTATATAAAATTTGAATTCTCATTATACAAAATGTAAAATGGGGCATTAAATATTTTATCTTTTCGGGAAATAGCAGTTTGCATTTTTCCTAGTGTGTCAAGTATATACACATTTGAAGGATCTTTACACACGGCATAGAGACGACTGTGATTATAGCATATTCCTCTGCATGTCCTATGTAATGAAATCTTACGAACAGCTGACAGGTTACCAGCCGTATTCATTATAAGCACCTCACCTTAAGCTGGCATTGTTATTATTATTACAGCAATTTGGCAATACGGCAATGTCCCACGGTGACGAGTCAAGTGATTTTTCTTCTATTGCAGTGTTTCTCTATGTCTACAACTTTCACTTTGTTGTTGAAGTTGTCGGCCAGAACAAGTACATTTGCGGATAAAAACGCACATCCTGTAATATCACAACCCTTCTAGTCCTTCTTATCTGATTTAGTTTTAACATTTAAGGCTTCTATGATAGTTAAAATTCTGAAGTGCTTGCTTCTTCCCTGGAATTGGCAGACGAATATGGAGGTAAAGTTGCCCTAAAATGTCTGCTTTAGCCATGCTCACTATATACTGGCTACATTCAAATTTGTACTACATGTTTGTCCCTTCTAAAACATTTCCGGCCTTCTCAACTTCATTTGTCTTCAGTTCAGTTTTAGCTTTCTTTAAGTTGATGTAAAGTTGTTCGTATTGTTTTGCATTTTTCTTATCTTCCAGAATCGATTGAAAACAAGTGATGTCGGAATATATTCTGCCTCACATTTTGAACAATTTCTTTATCTACGAATTTCTTCCTGTCGGCATCTGCTTGGATCTTTGTCTGTAGTTCATCTTAACAATCGTTGATTTCTTTTCGGAACTGGACGATCTCTTTGAACAAGCTGTCACAGCAAATATCTATTTCTTTCAACCTATCAGTGCATATATTCATAATGTTATTTGCCTCAATGACCCCCTAATACTATTAGTTTCTTTCATGAGCACGAGGTTCAGATGGAAATATCCGTCACTTCGGCATCTGAACCAAGTATCTCATGGCAGAAACTTCTTCTTGCATACCGTCTTGCACTTTGAAAAAGATATTTAAATACAAACTTATCGAAATGATGCATTTTAATATAAAAAAAAACAAACGTTATTCAGATGTTGTGTTTGGGAAAGTGACGTCACATTGTTTATAACGTTACGTCATAAGTAATTCACGTATTAAGTCGTCTTACACGGGGGGTGTAAGATGAGATTTTTCAGCACTGGTAAAAACTGCAGATGTCCCCATCTGGTATGTAAGAATTGCCTGTATTCATCACTGTACCCTAAATCTGTCAAGAAACTTTTGGTCTCTCGTGGTAAGAAAAGCAGTTCTTACATAGACACTAGTCTGGCACTCCAAACAATACACATGAGCTACTACAAGCTGATCAATGGTCAAACACTCGGTGTTCGAAGTCTTCCCCTGATCCACTAAGACCAGAATCTTTATCACAAGAAGCAGCAATGTCCCCAAATGCGATGGGTACTTGTATCATATAGATTATATTATTATATATCTATAATTATTTTGCCAAAAATACAGCCTATATTCAACCATCAAATACGGCCTGACAGAAAAAAATTCCGTATTGTATGTACGTGGAATACAAATAGCGCGGCAAAATTTGTAAGAGTGCATTCAATTGGCTCTAAAATGCACATGACGTTAATAACGTCGCTTTTGACTGGGTCGTTACTGTTTGTTTATACGATGACGTCAATAAAATGGCGTCGCATACTTCACATATTTCGCGCTAAAAAGGGTTTTTCTTCAATTTTATGCTTAGAATATCATTTTAATTTAGTTAATTCGCGCAGACAAGTGTCAAAAGGTATATAATAAAAGGGTTATTAGTATAGTAATGTGATCCATAAGCCGGATTGGCTCTCGTCGAGGTCGGATCAAACTCGTGCTACGCACTCGTATGATCCGACGCACGACTCGAGCAAATCCGGCATGCTGGATCACGCTACTATACTAATAACCCTATTATATTATATCTTTCTAAAATGACTTTTAAAAATATCCAGAACAATAAAGTGAACGTGACGTTACGCTAAAATTACTTGAGTCTGCTTGCAAATGACGTCCATTTTATTATGCAACTGCCATGACGACGACCCGATATCAACTGTTATCAAAAGACAGTAACCTTATATTCTCTATGTAGCAGACTCAAGTAATTTTAGCGTAATGTCACGTTCACTTATGACGTTACGTCCGGTTTCATTATTTACTTCCGGTAACGTCAATAACGTTATATGTGAAAATGTAAAACAATTTGTGTATTTCATCTTCTGAAGAAGGCCAATAGGCCGAAATATTTAGTAAAGAGTGAACTTTTGAATTGTTTCATTAAAAATCATTTAGGTATGATGAAGCAAATATACAGTGACACGGCAAAATTTTAACTTTTGTCCACAATTTGAGTGTTTCTGTTGATTTCTGATTCAATGCTGAACACATAGTGGTCTGCATTTGCAATGATTATAGCATACATGTATTAAACAAGATGCATGCAACTTTGTAAAAATTACAAAAGAAATATTAAACAGTTATAGAAAATTTAGAACAATAAATTCTTATATTCTCATTGTGTTCCTTGTTTGGTAACAATATGACTGTACCTTTTCTAGAATGGGTTGGGAAGTTTCAAGATCCAACTTGTTATCGTTCATTAATGATATTATCAAACACTAAATTTATCAGAAATATTATATTATTTCGGCAACTAAGCGTACAGATTTTTTTATACTTCTGCACAACTAACGATTGTGTACAGTTGCAATTAGGTGTACAGTCGGGCCATTTTAAGTGATGGAACAAAACAGTTATTTTTCTGTATCAAGTCATTCAATATCGATTCAAGGAAGTCTACGAGTCAGAAAAATAATTTTTTCTTCCACGCCGGCACAATTATAGACCAGAAACTATATATACAATGAAATATGCGAACACAAAGTCAAATTTTCTCTGGCCGTTTCGTCAATTTGACAGTGATCAAACTGGGAAGAAGACCGATTGCAACTATACTGCACCTTACTTGAAGCAAAGATGATCACAATAAAAGTATAAATAACTGGTACACTCACCCAAAAAACATCTCCTTCAAAAAAGACGATTTAAATACACTCTCAATACAAAATCTAGACCGTGGTGGCCTCAATTTGTGCCAACAACTAACTGATCATCAGCGTACAGATCAGCAACTTCCGTTTCGGCTTACTGTACGCTAGGACACTGTGATGATATATTTTGTCTCTTCGTTTTCTAAGATCGCCATTTGCTTGCATTTTGTTATCCGAAAACCAAGATATTAAAATTTCACTGTCTTCTTCACGAGTACTGATTACTTCTTTAATATTGTCACTTGAACATGAAAGCGCGTTATTATCCGCATAGTTAAACAGGTCATCCCTGTTTCTCGTATTCTCGGGGTTTCTCATATTCTCGTTTTTATTTGTTTGGGTACCAAACAAATATACTTACCGTTTTCCGATGCCTACTCCTTAAATACCGAACCTGAAAGTAGCTCCGGCACGTCAGTCAGCATATAATCCCAGCTTTACGATTCTTCATTTTAAACCATATGGCCATTGCAGACATGAATGTTGTATTGTTTGAATATATAATGTTATAAACTCATACAGTATCAGCTAAATTTTGTAAATATAACTAAAGTAAACTGTTTTCGAATAAGAACCGCGGATGTATTTCATTTTACAATGATGCGCAAAAATAAGGGACGATTTACTATATATACACACCCTATAGAAATAGTTAGGATTTCTAAACCCGCCGGCCATTTCCATGATTTCTTAAACCTTGTGTGGAAAGAAAACATATGTTTTGGAGTTTCTGTGACAACAAAATGTCTTAACCTGATCGTCATTTTAAAGAATGAAATATTTTAAACAGCCAGGAATATTTACGCGCATGTTTACAAATTCTCTTTTTACGAATATATCCATCCATTCATAAATTTTATTCAATGCGCGGCAAGGGACGTAATCATAACTTTCCTTATTGCTGATAAAGTACGCGTGAGCAACTTTAGCAGAAAGCAAGTGTTAGGATACGTTAATGTCGCTGTTTAAACGATTTGTTATATCTAATAGGTGGTGATTGTTTTAAGTAGAAGGCAATTTACCCTATATTCGACTGTAGGCCTCGTTATCTTGAAACGCATCGAATGAGCTATTTTGTTAAAATACATTCATATCCTAGCTATCAATGACTGCAAAATTAAAAAAACATTTGAACATCGTTACTTCCTGGTCTCAACCATATTCGTTCTATAAATGTATAATGTGGCATTTTAGATACGTATTATTACTTTGTCGGTCCGCACGATAAATTGATCCCCTTATTGATCGGTGCTATTGTCTGCTCGTTTGTGTTATCGAAGCACCGTAACTACAGCTGCTCAGTGTCTGATTTTAGACAGTAGGTGAAAACATTTTGTTGAGTACAGTGAAAATCCCTGCTGTCTATGTGTACCGGGAATTATTATTCGACCACAGAAACAGAGACAATTCGATCCAAAACATGATTTATAACTGTTGCATTCTGTTCATATCTTATTACCAACTGGTATAGCCTTCACTTATGAAGATTACAGAACAAATCAAAGGACACATATTTTGAATACACAAACAAATCCAGTGTCTTCAGCGCTTTGATTATGTGTTAAACGCCGCCAGGAGGCGGTGCGTATATTGGAATACAGAAAGTAAAATTTCCATGGGGTGACGTAACTACTTTTAGACTGTAGAATGATTTCACAGTGTGTCTTTGTAACAAGCGGTCTTTTGATTTCAGATCGCGAACCAGTCTAAATTTTACGGAAATAGCCGAGTCTAAATTTTACGGAAATAGCCGATTTTAAACGAATGACTACGAACAACTGAGATTCTGCCGACGGGTAGCGGCTGAAGATAGTCTTTTAAACCGACTTTGAAATTTTTTTCTAACAGATATTTGAATATACTTTACGAAACTACCAAGTTTATGATGTGTCCACTTCTTATTTAAAGTGTCTGGGAAGTTAAATTCGTTTGTTTACATAAAGTTGTACCGCCATTCCGAAACAAACGTTTTGTATTGGTGAATAACGAAGTTATACGCTATAAGACTCGATGCCTCGGTAGCGCAGTGCAATGTATTCCTGCTTGGCACGCGGGAAATCAGAGATCGAAACCTCGCCGGAGTGGAATTAACTTTATTTATTTTATATAGTGGGGAACAAACTAATTTATATCTTGGAAATAATTTTTCTTTCGTACAAGAATAATATAAATTGAAGCAAATTTATATGTTAGAATTCTAGACTTAGGAAAATAAAAAATAAAAATTATTTCAATGATTCGTAATTCAATAATGTGACAGCAGCCAATTTCCATACAGAGGAAACAATGCCTATAGACTTGACGTAGAATCATCTTTTTTAGCATTAAACATTAACAAATGGTCAGCCTTATACAAAATTAGAGTGCAAAAAGATTAGGTTTGGTTAATCACCATACATTAAATCCAACATTACTAATTATCGCAACCCCCACTCCATTTGGCGGCGTTCAAACATTTGACTTGTTTGTGTTTTCCGAAGCCTACTCCTTAAGTACCAAACCTGAAAGTAGCTCCGGCACGTCAGTCAGCATATAATCCCAAATTTATGATTCTTCATTTGAAAGCATATGGCAATTGCAGACATGAAAGTTGTATCGTTTAAATATACAATGTTATAAACTCATACAGCATCGGCTAAACTTTGTTTACATAACTAAAGTAAACTGTTTTCGAATAAGAACCGCGGATGTATTTCATTTTACAATGATGTGTAAAAAAGGGACGATTTACTATATATATTCACCATTAAAAAGAATTTCTCACCAAAATTCCACAAAATTTTAATAAAATTTCTATTTTACGAACTCGGCTTATTTGGCTTTTAAGGGGTTTTTATATTTTCAAAATTTCAGAGTAGGAACATAAGTCAAACTTTCATGCAAACTCATGATCTACAGCAACATTCATATATTTAAAGACAAATTTTGGCATTTTATCTAATTTATGATACAAATGATTCAAATAATTACATTAATGACTGTGCTTTTTCAACAGTAGTAGACCGAACTGGCGGCCATTAGCACCCTGCTGATTGGTTAATCATTTTTGTCTCTCCTGGCTCCATGGGTTAATTCGCTATCCGATTTTTGCTTCTAGCTCCGGTAGTAAACAACCAACTAGTACAAGTCTCTTTATAATTTTCTATTGTACACCATTATAATTAAAGAAGTAAAGTTAACAAGTAGCCTGTGCGGTTGCTGGCTTATTTGGCTTTTAAGGGGTTTTTATATTTTCAAAATTTCAGAGTAGGAACATAAGTCAAACTTTCATGCATACTTTTTAACTTGTTCAAATAAGTAAAACCATCTTTTCGGACAACATTTTATTCTATCATTCAGGACAATTAAAATTTTTATCATCACAAAAAACTAAGCAAAATAAAAATAGGACAACACTTTATTAAAGGGGATTTTTACTTTACAAAACAAACACATATAACATCTAGTATCAAAATTTTCTAAAAACTGTTAGGCTACCACGATCCAGACATACAAACTAGGTCAATCACACTTAGATCTCATTGGTCGCCGTGATTGGCCTACTATTTGGTAACCAATCAAATACAACCTTTGGCTATACTGGCTGGAAATTGCAGTCAGGTAAATTTCTCCTATTTCTGGCTTCAAAATTTTATTTTTTAGGCATGACGGGAGACATGCCGGGGTCTCATCCAAATATTAAGCTAACATAAGTGCTCTTTTGGACGGACCTTGATAAAATTCTCATCAAATCAAATCAAATCAAATCAAATAGTTCCGATTTCTTAACCCGCCGGCCATTTCTTAAACCTTATGCGGAAAGAAAACATATGTTTGGGGTTTCTGTGACAACAAAATGTCTAACCCTGATCGTCATTTTAAAGAATGAAATATTTTGAACAGCCAGGAATATTTACGCGCATGTATACACATTCTCTTTTTACGATTATATCCATCCATTCATAAATTTTATTCAATGCGCGGCAAGGGACGTAATTATAACTTTCCTTATTGCTGATATGTTTATTCTGCGAACCTGGCACGAGCTAGTCTGCGTTCCTACATGTATTAGAATTACGCGTGAGCACCTGAAGCAGAAAACAAGTGTTAGGATACGTTAATGTCGATGTTTAAACGATTTGTTATATTTCATAGGTGGTGATTGTTTTAAGTAGAAGGCAATTTACCCTATATTCGACTGTAGGCCTCGTTATCTTGAAACGCATCGAATGAGCTATTTTGTTAAAATACATATCAATGACTGCAGAAAAACCGATTAGAACAGCGTTACTTCCTGGTCTCAACTATATTCGTTCTGTAAATGTGTTATAGATATGCATTATTACTTTGTCGGACCGCACAATAAATTGATCCCCTTATTGATCGGTGCTATTGCCTGCTCGTTTGTGTTATCGAAGCGCCGTATACGTAACTACTAACTAGCTGCTCGATCAGAGTCTGATTTTAGACAGTAGAACTGTAGGTGAAAACATTTTGTTGAGTACAGTTAAAATCCCTGCTGTCTATGTGTACCGGAAATAGAAACAGAGACAACTCGATCCAAAATACGATTTACAACTTATGCATTCTGTTCATATCTTATTACCAACTGGTATAGCCTTCACTAATGAAGATTACAGACTGAGATAGCCATCACAACAAAACAAAGGACAAATATTTTAAATACACAAACAAATCCAGCGTCTTCAGCGCTTTGATTTACATTACAGGTGTCAAATTAGCAACTCTTTGTTATCATTTACAGAGATATGATACAAAACTGGCACATAAAGTTTTTGTGAACGTGATTTGACTGAAACCAAGGTCTTTCAAATAGTCCTATTTGAAAGACCTTGCTGAAACTAAATGGAAAAATTGGCATTTTACTGAAAATGCTGAAATTTCCTTATTTTTTTGTGGTATAGTTAGTAAAAGTGCCCATATCGTTTTATTCTGCTGTCTATCGTTATCAATTTTATGTTATTTGTAACATATTATGCCAAGCTATATAAGTTTTTGGATTCTACAATGTGGCAATACCCGAGACTCAAATATAAATCCCTGAGAATATGAGAAACTTTCTTCTCATTTCTGAGTATGAAGGTGACCTCAGATACTGTAGCAAAATTTACATAAGGAGAAGAATACTGCAATTTATGATGATACCAACTGAAAGATGAGTATTTTTTCTATCAAATAACACGTAAATAATGCACTATTTAAAATGTGTACCGAGTTATAGCAGGGTCCGTGTATTACACTGACCCTGGTTATAGGTAACAACTACCAAACAAACACGCTTAGCCCCCAGAGAGGTAGTCGGTCAATAGGTATTCATATCTAATGTTATTTGTATTGTTCATGCCATAAAAGAAATAAAATTTGCGTATAGGTAGAGAATAGGCCTACGAGAAAACAGGATACTTTTTGAAATAAAATAAAAAATATCGTTAGTGAAAATGTTAAAAAAACAGGCCGAGAGTAGATGTAGATGTCTAGATTATTCATCGCAAAATTCTCATATTTTGTCAGTTAGCATATTGATCGCTAATAAATACTCATGTAGTTTTTTTCTTTGTAGACGTGATGGACCGAAAAGTCGATGGTCCGATGTAGGTGCATACCTGCAGGATTACCTCCCTTTGGATCAAAGTCCCCGGATAACATATCTGCATAAATCTCGTGATTCACGCAGACAAAATCGATTGGTGGGAAAGACATTTGTAGAATTTAGCTCGAGAAGTGAGACAGGATGGCCGACCAGGCAGAAGCTGAGGGTCAGCCGACACAACCTGTCCAGTCTGTGGCAGATCCGGACAAATTCATTGCGTATTTATGCCGTTGTGTGCCAGTTTTGTTGGATGATAGTAACGTTGTTTCAGCAGCTTTCAAGGCCGCTCTGTCTGACCGGGCCTATGGTGAACACATCAAGAAATTTCTAAGTGATTCACAGACACCGGCTCTTCTTGTACAGAGGTCATCTACTAAAGGTAACCATCTTTTAAACTTCGTTTTGTTCAAAGCTTAAACTTTAAAGTCTTCATGTGTTACCGTTGGAGTGACTGAGTCATCACCTGCAACATCTTGTTTGGCATTTGTCCAAACTGTGCGGATGGGTGAAATAACTTTATTATGAATGCATATATAATCAGGTTGGCTACAACAGGCTGGGGATAAGTTGATTTTATAGCTAGATGAGTAAATTGAGATATTTTATCAAACTTTCAATTTCAGAAGGAATCTAATTCTAAGAGTTACAGTTACCACGCATGGTTACAAAGTGGAGAAAAATCTGTTTCCAGTATGTGAGACAAACTCATTGTCCTCACAAACATTACTAGTTAGAGATTTTGACAAGGCAAAAATAGATATTTGTTTTTTTTGGGGGGGGGAGTTAATCTTGTGATTGGCAGGCTGTGAAGATTTTTTGGCTTCTATGCAGATCTTTGATAATAAAATGTTATAAGTCCCAAAAAAATAATGGAAGACGACACTGCCTGCCATTGGCTATAGGTCCGTATATTACAGGGTTACGAAATGGCAGGATATGAAAATATGATGTACTGGAACACGTGAACCTTGTCCAAGCACAGGAAGTTGATATTTTGTCAAAAAATATAAATGATCAATGTATCTTGCGGTAAAAACCACCCCATTATAAATATATAAACATAAATATTATTCTGTGATAATTTTAAACACTTTTAACTGTCTAGACCAGAAAACCCAGTTGTCAGTTTGTTACAAAAAATATGGAGGAGGAACGCAGGGTTCGACACTATCTTTTAAACCAGAAATTCTGAAGGGACTTCTACTTTTGAAATCAGAAGTCCCTCCCAAAAATCAGAAATCCCTCCTACTTTTACTCAAGTCAAGTCAAAGACCTATTATTTCACTCATATCATGCAAGTATAACCTGAAGTAGTATGTTAAAAACCAACAAAATGTTTGTTTAAAGTATTTTATTCAAGCAGGCACTACAGTGTGAATTGCCTAATTTAAGCAATATTTGATGTTTATACAGAACAGAAATTCAAAATATTTAGGGTGTTAAATTCCTTCTCTTTATGCAAAATAATGCCATAATTTTTATTTTAAAAAAAATAAAAAAATTAATATGCATGTGAATCGTGAACGGGTCGAAGAAAATGACATAATTTTCATTGCAAACCAGTTATTTCTCTACAAGTACGCAGCCAAACAATAGTTTAAACTATATGAAGTTGAACGGTGATAATTTCTCATTAACTCGAAAAACAGTGGTGAAAACTAGCGGTCATTAGTCTGCAAACAGAATACTTTTCGAGTCACTTCAATGTAAACACGCCGGTATTTTGATATGCATATTAAAAAAATTACACATGAGCCCTTTTTATGTCACTTTAAATTCGTAAACGGTCCCGAAAAAAACAATTTCTTCTCTGCATAGACGCCGCTAATTGATCTTATTGTTAAACATTTAAAAAAATAGGCATTCAGTTTGTGGACGGTTCCGAAAAACAACTGTAATATGCCAATAATTAATCGGCAAACAAAAATTAAAACCAAATTAAAGCATCATTTGATCCCGTTAAATTGATCATCGGGTGTTACGACCGCCTCCCGTGGATTCGTCATCGGATTTTTTTAGCATCCTTTTGAAAAAAAGCATGCGTACAAATGCGCGGAGTAAAGCGTCCCCGAAATTAATAACAGAACTATTGACTTTTCCCCTGAAAACTAAGGAGTCCCGACAGAACAACTGACATAGAAGTTCAGGAGTCCCTCCCAAGATTTTGGTGTCCTCTGGCTTGCGGGACTGCGTTAGTGTTGAACCCTGCAGTACGGTCGTGACCTTAGTGGGGCTCGTACCCGCAACCTCCGGTATGAGCGGCAGACACCTAAACCTCTACACCACCGCTCTCCTTACAATATATTAAAAAGTGTTCATTGTATTCACCTTTAACTTTGCAAATATAATGGAAAAGAAGAGGAAAAGTGTTTTAAAAACAAAGCAACGATCATGTATTTTGTTCGCACATATATTTTTTTCAGTATAAAAATACCATTTTCATTGCGCCAGTTTGCGTTTAACTCGATTTTTCATAGTGAATTTTATATATTATGATTTTGATATTTATATTGCTAGAATCTGAATTTTATTGCAGAAAAATACGTGAAAATCGTATCATAAAATCGAACAAAAATGCCTTTACAGTAACGACAGTAGTATCAATAGGGTACAATATTTCACGTGTAAACACGCTTCCGCTGCGCTAAAGCCGTCGTGTTCATAAATACAGGCTCAGAAAAAATCGATAGCGCGACATCATATTTTAGCCAGTACACCATACATGGTAGAGTTTCATAACCCTGTAATATACGGACCCTGCATTAGCTTACAGGCCTTGGCACTAACTTTTCTGAGTGGTGACCCTGAGGAATCCCTACTGGTAAAATTTGGTGTCCCTAACCAAAACTTGGGATCCCACCAGAGAAAAAAAAATTTGTCAAACATCAGTTTATTCAGTAGACTTTGTAACTCAAGGGCCATTGACTCTAAAGTCAAAATCAAATGTTCAAGAGTCAATTTGCATGTGACCCAGTTAACGGTAAAGACTGAGTTTTCCGCTTATACCTAATGAATAAATGCAGGCGATTTGACTGGTTAATTGGCCAGTATGACATCTTGACCAAGCAGAGAATAGTCTGATTTCACAATATTAAATATATTACGCACATTATTGCAATAAATTACTTTGACAGTACTGATTATAATGAATACATTTCACAGTGCTTGTTGAAAAACTTTCACCTTTGCATTTTTTGCAAATTGAGGAAAATTATTTTTGGTTCCATGTTTACACTTTATGTGCATTAAATTATAAATGGGACAGTAAATTTACTCTTTTCAGCAACCAGCATAGTATAATGAATAATATGCAAAAACAAATAAATAGTATGAACATGATGAAATCACAAATCCCTGTTCATATTTTCATCACTGGATTATAGCCTTGCAAAGTTTACAGGATAAGGTCCATTTTTTATCTCTCGACATAAATGATACTGCACGTTTACTTTTTGATAATAAAACAGTCAACTCACTATTAGTGGTACAGTAGGATACGAGAAAACGGCACACAGGTGCAGCCTGACATACTAACCACTTTGAAGGTTTTTTAATACACATGAAAATGTACAGCAATTTTTGGATTTGGTTTTGAAACAAGTTAATTATTTTTGCAGTTTAAATGTACATATACTTCCACCATTAATTGATCACATGTGTCAATAGAATTATAGTGGATCCCGTGACAGTTCGGTTTTGGGGGGTTCTTAAAATGCATTTTACCTGTTAAAACAGTTTTAAAAAGTGCTTAGAACTATTGTCAGCACCAATACTAGTTTTACCAAATCAGCTCTGTTAATTAACCAGGGCTTTTTCTGGCTCTTTTGGGAAATGGTCCTTGGCCCTAATTGGGAAAAAAAACACGGCGTTTTTCTGATGAAATTGGGAATTTATATATGAGTTGAATATTACCTTGAGGCCCAAAAAGAATATGTGTTTAGGGCAACATTTCCGAATATTTAGGTAGGGTAGGGCTAAGGTTTTTTTATGCCCCCAAAAGGTGGCATATTAAAATCGCGCCGTCCGTCTGTGCGTCCCCATTTAAAAATTCGTGTCCGGACTTTAACTCTGTCATGCATTGAAGGATTTTAAAATAACTTGGCACACATGTCTAGCACATCAAGACAACGTGTTGCGTGCAAGACCCACATCCTTACCTCAAAGGTCAAGGTCACACTTGGAGAATGAAGGTTATGGAATCCTCTATATATGCACACATTCGTGTCCGGACTGTAACTTTGTCATGCATTGAAGGATTTTAAAATAACTTGGCACAAATGTCTAGCACATCAAGATGACATGTCGCGTGCAAGACCCCTGTCCCTAGCTCAAAGGTCAAGGTCACACTTAGAGTTTGAAGGTAATGGATTCCTCCATATAAGCATATATGCACACATTCGTGTCCGGACTGTAACTTTGTCATGCATTGAAGGATTTTAAAATAACTTGGCACAAATGTCTAACACATCAAGATGACGTGTCGCGTGCAAGACCCATGTCCCTAGCTCAAAGGTCAAGGCCACACTTAGAGTTTGAAGGTAATAGAATCCTCTATACATGTATATATGCATATGTGCACACATTCGTGTCCGGACTGTAACCTTGTCATGCATTGAAGGATTTTAAAATAATTTGGCACAAATGTCTAGCACATCAAGCGAATGTGTCGCCTGCAAGACCCAAGTCCCTACCTCAAAGGTCAAGGTCACACTTAGTGTTTAAAGTAATGGAATACTGTATGCATGGTTACTCTGTCATGCATGGAAGGATTTTAAAATTACATAGCACATTTATTGAGCACATGGAGAGGACAGACTGTGAGGCACCTCTTTTGAGGGGCAGCTCTTGTTTTTTTTTTTAATCTAGAAAAATTCTATAGGTTGGAGAAAAAAACAGTCTGTATTCAGGGCAACAGTCCCAAGAATGCTACGTAGTGTGACAGATTTAAAAAAAAAAATTCAATTTTTTTTGGAATTGGGAAAAATAAAGGTTATTTTTGATTGGGAACGGGGCTGATATTCGGCCCCTGGTGATAGGGAGAAAAAGCCCTGTTAACTGAGCACATTTGAAATAAGGACATGGTGAGTAAGACAAATGAACGAATAACTTATTAAATTTTATTTCAAATGTGCCAACCCTCTATATTGTATGCCAAAAAAGAATTATGTTAGCTTATAAGGAACATAATCAATAATAAAATGGGTGAAACAAGATATACTTTGTGCAAGTTCAACATGATAAACAAAATACTGAGATCACTGATTACTGTCTGTTATCCAAGAATTTTCTTATGAGTTGTATCGATTGGACCATTCTGTATGTCTGTTATCTTTTTTAATGGGTATACCAAAATTAACTCAATTATCAATAGTTTACACGTGTTTCAAGATATTGATGAGTCACATGACAAAATATGCATTTCAGATGGCTTCGGCATTATTCCAATATGACGACCATTATTTTTTAACTCACCTGGCACAAAGTGCAATAGTGAGCTATCAGTACATTGTATGGCCATTCAGTTTTCCTTTAAACATCTCCCCTGAAACCACAAAGCCAATTTTGATGTAACTTGTCAGGGATGTGCCTTTCATGAAGCTTCATCAAAGTTGATGAAATAATTCCACTTGATGCAGAACTGTGGTTGCCATGGCAAGGGAAATGAAAAACTTTTCAGAAGGGGGTGGGGGGGGGTGCAAGTCACTTGATTTTACTAAGGCTTACATGTATATATGGGAAACTAAAAAAATCTTCTGAAACTACAAGACATCCAGCATAGATAAATAGCATGTAGCATTGCCTAGTGTACCAAAATTGACCCCGCCTGCGTTCACTTGAATTTATATAGGCTTATTAGTTATATAAGAAAAATTTAACCTCTGTTAGCGTTTCCTTGCTGGCATCCAAAAGATTTTCACAAATTTACTCAGAACAGTCTAGTCTGTCCAGTTACTGGATCTTTTGGGCCTCTTGTTAATAATCAGGTGAAGTCCATTGAATATATCATGTAATATACTTTCAGATGAGTCTGAGGAGGTTGCAGAAAGTGGGGAAGGAGACAGTGAGGGTGGCGTTACCTACACCATCTCATCAGATGTCCATTTTTCAAGCTCAAAGATATCAAGGTGAGATTTATACATTCCTAAATTTTTTTTTTACACATTTTGGTGTTTTTTTCTTTCAGTTTGGTGTTAATAAAGAGAGCCTTTTGTTTGTATAGAAAATGTTGAGCTTTTTTCCTTAACATTTTTGACACTTTTTGGTGTTTTTCTCTTCCAGTTTGGTGTTTATTAAGAGAGGAGCAGTTGTTGAGGCAGACAAGTCATTTCCCTCGCAGCTGCAGGTGATGAACCTGAGTGATGGCTCACCGTACGAGGCACTGCATTCCTACATCAGTAATGCTGTGTCTCCATACTTCAAGTCCTACATCCGAGAAACTGGCAAAGCTGAAAGGTGAAATATGATTTCAATGATTGATAGGCTCTTGTTCTAAATGATAAATTCAGTTGTTCATTGTGTCTTATCTAAAATTAAATACAAAAGATGAAAGCAGTTTGTAAAAGCTCTTTTGAATTACAAGTAATTTTGAAGGCATTTTTGATTTTAACCAAAAAAAAGAAGCCAGTGCATTTCTAAAAGAGAATGGATAAGACATAAGTGTCTTTTGTGTGAAACAAGAATGGCTCATAATGAAGTTGAAAGTTTTGAAAAATAGCATATATTTAAAGTGCTATTTTAGAGGGTGAGGGGTGGCGGGAAAATATGATAGGACTAAAACTACAACCTCCGCCATCAGTGAATTAGATTAAAAACTTGCCTATACAGTCTACTGTGGCAGTTGATAATTTTTTTCGAGAATGCAATTGCTGTCCAAATATATAGCATGTGTATATGCAGGGCTGTAGTAAAAGTGAATTTTCTAGTGATATTGAAAGAATTTTCTTAAATACCTTTTAGGGATGGAGACAAGATGGCCCCAGCTGTTGAGAAAAAGATAGTGGACCTTGAAATGGGACTTCTTCATCTACAGCAGAATATTGATATACCAGAGATCAACTTACCTATACATGCTGTCGTGTCTAGTGTCATCAAAAAATGTGCCGAGGAAGGACGTAAACCAAAAGTGGAGGACTTCGGTGACAAGGTCGAAGATGCACAGTTCTTGAATGCTCTGCAGAGTGGAGTGAATAGATGGATTCGTGAAATACAGAAGGTACATTCAAATTGCTTAATGAATTAGGCCTCAACACTTTTGCCGCTAAATAATAAAAGAGATTTGTGTATCTTTGAATTTGGATGATACCATGAATTGTTCAAAGTGATGCTGAGTGAGAATTAGTGACTAGACAACCAACAAAACAGGTCATGATTGGACTGCATAGATGTGCAGGCTGAGCATGATCTGCACTGGTCGCAAATACAGAATTTTATTGCTGTCATCAGGGTAAGCGATTGTAGTTCTGCACAGTTTCTTTGCTCCCAAAGATTGCAGTTGATGGCAAAAATCTGTGCACTATGTATGTTGTAGAATTTTGTGTTTAGTTGCAGGCAACAATGGACAAAATAATTCCATAAGTTTATATGTGAGTTTTAGTGCAAATGTACATGATCTAGATTATGCTATTTGTGGTTTTCAGGTGACGAAACTGGACAGAGATCCATCTTCTGGTACTGCATTACAAGAGATCAGTTTCTGGTTGAATCTCGAGAGAGCATTATTGAGGATACAAGAGAAACGAGAAAGTCACGACATTGTCCTGACCTTAGAGATCTTAAAACATGGCAAGCGGTTCCATGCCACTGTCAGCTTTGACACAGATACAGGTTAGATATGAAATATTTCAGATACTACGGGGGTGTGTAATTCCTGTTTCGAAATGAGTACCTTGTAAGTTAATTGCTAGTAATGTATGTGTTGACATTAAGATTTTGGATGCCTTGAAAAATTGAGTATATGTTGAGTCTGCTCAGTTTGATTTAGAACAAAATATTTGAAATTTGGCACAATTGTACTCAAAAGTTTTTTTTCCTATTCCATATCCTTAGGCCATTTGCAACATTGAAATTCAGGGAAATAGATTGAAAAGTGGGAGAGAAAAATTTGACGCAAAATGTGTTCAAATAAGCCTTGTGCAAAAGCCATTGTACCCTTTTGTGACAAGTATGGATTTAGATCAGCTTGCATATCAGTGCAGTATGGATCTATACTGTTCAGCTTGTCAGCACAGACTGAGTAGCAATAAAGCGCCTGTAAATATGAAGGTGTTCTTCAATGAATTTCTTTTTTCTCTTGATTTAACAATTACTATAAATGTAAAAACTTTGCTTTTTTAGCACAGTTCGGCTCAATATTGATGTTTTAAATTGTCAAGTTTTTGTTTTCAGGATTGAAAGCTGCTATGACCACAGTGAATGACTACAACCAGCTGATGAAGGACTTCCCTCTGAATGACCTGTTGTCAGCTACAGAACTGGACAGGATCCGAGTCTCCTTACAGGCCATCTTCCTACACCTGAGGAAGATCAGACCAACCAAGTACCCAATCCAGAGAGCCCTGAGACTTGTAGAGGCTATATCTAGGGATCTCAGCGCCCAGTTACTGAAGGTGAGCTCAGTCTGTGTAGTTCTTGGGTTGATTGTTATCATGGTAGATTGTTAGAATTGTATGATTTTGTTACTGAGATAAGGGTATGATGCACTGGATGATTTTCTTTACCTCTGTAAACTGTTATTTGGGCTCAAGAAAATGTCAATTGATATGTTATGGATTAAATGCCATAAAATTATAAAGTTGTATCATATATGAATTTTTGAAGGGCTTATTACAGTTCTACCTTAAACCCTCAAAACTGGCAAATTTTAAATTCTATAAATTAAGTTTAAGGGAAGCATTTTAAAGGTTTCCTGAATGCATGAAGAAATTCTCTGTAGCATTTGCTTGCCACATCTATTGAAAGGCGGAGAGTAGCCAAATCTTTGCATAAAAAAAGTAGGTCAGTCGTCGTGCATCAATCATCATAAAGCAGTGTGAAACTGGACACAGAGGAACAAGTGACAACGTATGAAGGTCAGATTTCAGGAATTTTGCTTTGTATTTGCTTCTTTTTGATGACAGTGAAAATTTGTATCTTTTAAAATGAGATATGTTGTTACTTGTCTGACTAGGTGCTTGGTACAAGAAGATTGATGCATATACCTTACGACGAGTTTGAGAAGGTGATGTCAGCATGTTTTGATGTGTTCAGTACCTGGGACGATGAGTACGACAAGCTACAGGGACTACTGCGAGATCTCGTCAAAAAGAAGCGAGAGGAACATCTACGTATGGTCTGGCGTGTTAATCCGGCACACAAACGTCTTCAAGGACGTCTTGATCACATGAGGAAGTAAGTGATTACATTATAATGCTATACACATGAGATAGGAATGATCAGATAGCAATATGTCTTTCAGTTACAATTGGTTCTTTTTGCGATGCATGTAAATTATTTAAGAAAATATTACCTATAGTCACGTTAGCAATTAAATACACCAAACAGTACACTGTATATTGTTTGAAATACTTGTTTTGTGAAGACAGCATTTCACCATGTACTGTTATGACTTCTGTGTTCAGATTCCGTCGCCAACATGAACAGTTGAGGCAGGTGATAGTTCGTGTGTTGAGGCCAGTGACGTCAAAACAGAAAGCAGGAACCCCGCTAGAGGAGATAGCTCCAAAGCTTGAACCTGCAGTAGATGAGGCAGCAGATGCCAATGCGATAGAGGTAAGTAGCATCCTAAGTTTGTAAACAATCTGCAAAGCAGGGTGACACTTGTGGACGGATCATTTTTCCATCATCTGTCAGTCATTCCTTTGTCACACTTGAGATACATGTGTACTAGCATTTGAAAGTTTTTATAACATGTAACAACAGAAGTGTATTGACAGCTACCCTAAAATAGTGTATTGTGATCATATGATACATTGAGGAATAGCTTTCACCAAGTTGCATACTGTCTGTTTCCTTATTTTACAGTGCACTAATTTCAGCATGAATATTTCTGTGCTAATTTGTGTTCTTGTTTTAAATATGATGAGTTTTATGCTGTTATGTTTAAGAGAATATATGCAGCATATAATTGTATTACTTTAATCCCAACATTGTCTTAGATTTGTGTAGACTATTATTTTGAGATTTAAATGATGCTTTAGATTTCCTTTAAACTTGTACAGAAATTTAACAGATATTTAGTTGAAATTTTATATGACATCTGAGTCTCCATCTCATTTACAGGAGGTGAACCTAGCCTATGAGAATGTGAAGGTTGTAGATGGTCTGGATGTTTCCAGGGATGGTTCTGATGCCTGGGAAGCTGCTATCAAAAGGTAAATTAAAGGATCATAAAGTACAGAAAAAAGAAGAGAAAAGGTGGATGTTTCTTACCAGTCATGGTTATTGAATAAGGGTATTTTGAAATAACTGCAACCATTTTTAAGGTTAAAAGGAAGATCTAGTAAGGTATGAATTTAGTTTATTTACTAATAATGCCATTTGCATATGGTGAATGACCTTCATAACATGCGTGTATCATCAGGTATCAAGCCTCAGTTTCCACTGGTTGCGCAGACCGAATGTTTCTACTGCATAGTAGAGCTAGTTTGTTCTTGTAAAGCAGTTATAAATTATATTTTCCTTGTGTTTAACTTGTGTATCAGTGTTTCCCTTTTCAGTGTTTCCCTCGTGTAACATTGTTACCCTGTTGTTTTAGGTATGATGAGAGAATAGACCGTGTGGAAACAAGAATTACAGCAAGACTCCGAGACCAGCTTGGTACGGCCAAGAATGCTAATGAGATGTTCAGAATCTTCTCACGTTTTAATGCCCTGTTTGTTAGACCACATATCCGTGGGGCTATCAGAGAATATCAGACACAGTTGATGCAGAGGGTGAAAGATGACATAGAGTCACTACATGAAAAGTTTAAGGTAAGATAATGTATAATGTACAAAATGTAAATTTCATTAAAACAGGAAGTGAGACAAAGCACACTGATACAACTTAATAAAGTTTCACACTGTTACACAAACAAGTGCAGTAATTTGGCAAGAGTTAGGACATACAGCTATGTTATAAATGACCTGTTGTTGTATCCCTTCTCTTTCCTGGCTGTTTTACATACCTCAATTAAACTTTATAAAATTCACACTTATATTATTATACCCCCAAAACGAAGTTTAGGGGGGTATATAGGAGTCACCCGGTGGTTGGTCGGTCGGTCGGTCGGTCGGTCTGTTGCATTTTCCTTGTCCGGAGCATAACTTGAAAACTACTAGTTGGAATCAATACAACTTCATACAATGGTCAAGCACATTGAGAGGAAGTGCAGTGCACAAGAACTATAACTCCATCTTGACTAATTACAGAGTTATTGCCCTTTGTTACTTTTCCTTGTCCGGAGCATAACTTAAAAACTACTGGTTGGAATCAATACAACTTCATACAATGGTCAAGCACATTGAGAGGAAGTGCAGTGCACAAGAACCATAACTCCATCTTGACTAATTACAGAATTATTGCCCTTTGTTACTTTTCCTTGTCCGGAGCATAACTTGAAAACTACTGGTTGGAATTCAATACAACTTCATACAATGGTCAAGCACATTGAGAGGAAGTGCAGTGCACAAGAACCATAACTCCATCTTGACTAATTTCAGAGTTATTTCCCTTTGTTAGTTTTCCTTGTCCGGAGCATAACTTGAAAACTGCTGGTTGGAATTCAATACAATTTCATACAATAATCAAGCAAACTCAGAGGAAGTGCAGTGCACAAGAACTATAACTCTATCTTGAGTATTTACTGAGTTATTGCCCTTTGTTAGTTTTCCTTGTCCAAAGCATAACTTGAAAACTACAAGTTGGAATTCAATACAACTTCATACAATGGTCAAACACATTGAGAGGAAGTGCAGTGCACAAGAACCATAACTCCATCTTGACTAATTTTAGAGTTATTGCCCTTTGTTACTTTTCCTTGTCCGGAGCATAACTTGAAAACTACTAGTTGGAATTCAATACAATTTCATACAATGATCAAGCAAACTCAGAGGAAGTGCAGTGTACAAGAACCATAACTCTATTTTGAGTATTTACTGAGTTATTGCCCTTTGTTAGTTTTCCTTGTCCGAAGCATAACTTGAAAACTACAAGTTGGAATTCAACAAGACTTCATACAATGGTCAAGCACATTGAGAGGAAGTGCAGTGTACAAGAACCATAACTCTATCTTGACAAATTACAGAGTTATTGCCAAGAACAATATCTCTTTTTAGTTTGTTTGCAAGGTATTATGTTACTACGATCTTCTTCAGTTTATAAAGCAGTCTTTTGCGGGTATTAATCACATTTAGTGATAGCTCTAGTTTTAAATGCAAAAAATCAGAAGTTTTTGCAAAAATAAATAGACTCGAAAGAAATTCCTCAGTTTTGTTTTGAATCATGAAAAAAAGTGGCAAGTTAAATTAATGTCAAATACGAGCATACTATTACAAGATTTGACAGTACATTTTGTATTTGTATTTTGTTATTTAACTATTTGTGTGTTTACAGGTTCAGTATCCCCAGAGTAAGACATGTAGGATGAGTAAAGCTAGGGACTTTCCCTCTGTATCAGGCAGTATCATCTTTGCTAGACAGGTAAGAACTTGGCACTTAAATTCCGAATTATCTGTATCTGTCATTGCTAATAAAAAAAAAGCTTTTTTGGTATTGACGCAATTTTCTATAGGTTTATGCCTGTTGTATTTATTATTATTTGAAGTTGCATTCTTTGGAATGTGAATAGCGCTCAGCAGCAAGTAACTGGACACATAAAATAATAACTTGAAAATGAAAGTTTTCATTTTGATACCTACAATAATCCATTAAGTTTTAACCTTTATGAAGAACACCAAGATAACGATGCTTGAACATACTTAGTGTTTTGCTGGTATACATTTCAGATTGAGAGGCAGTTGACTGCTTACTTACGACGTGTTGAGGATGTCCTAGGTAAGGGTTGGGAAAGTCACGTCGAGGGACAGAAACTGAAAGCAGATGGCGACAGCTTCAGAAATAAACTGAACACACAGGAACTGTTTGAGGACTGGTCTAGAAAAGTAAGTACATGTGTTCTAAAGTACAGTAGTTGCACATACTTATGTTCTTCATTTGTAAATTCATTAGATTTAATTGAACTGGAAGATGAATTTAACACTGCTCAAAATTAAAAGATGGTAGTAATTCAGCTTATTTGGGGTGGGTTGGGGTATATTCTAAGGGTTAACATGTGAAGTACATTATCTACAATAGCCTAGGTTTTTTTAGAAAATGACCCTTTGTATTTGCAGGTTACACAGAGACAGTTGCAGGTGTCTGGGAGAATATTTACTATCACAAGTATCAAATCTAGAATACCTGGTAAAGGTAACATACTGAAACTGGGAGTTAACTTCCAGAAAGACATCATTACACTCTCAAAAGAGGTAGGCAAATAATGTTTGCAGATGTAGATAAATAGTCTTTGTTATACATGCAAATTAAAGCTTCAGTTTTGATTGACATTACGACGTAGGAAAATGAATGAGGAAACGTTTATACTTGCATGACAAAAAGTGACCTGTATGTTTATAAATGGTAACTTTATAAGTTTATTGTAGTTTATTTTATGTTTTTCGGTGGTTTATCAGACTATTAACGGTGAACTATATCCTGATAAACTCCCTGTCCACCCAGTGAAAATTATCAACATTTTTTACCCGGACTAACATCAAAATGTATACTGAGCATAATGATTGCTGGAAACCATACGACGATGACATCGTTAAAATGACATCATGTTTGCTATGCTTTCTGATGATGTTTCCTGTGATTTAAAATAAAAGTAGAGTTCAAGACATATAATAAACAGAAAAATTGTTGGTATCTTTGTTGCATCACAATATTGTTACCTGTGTACTCCAAAAGTAGTTATTTTCACTAATGGCTGTGCAATTTGTGAAAATATCACTTTTTGTGCCCGCTTTGTGAAATTATAACATGATATTACACTGAAACCAACAATTATCCTCTATTTGATATTGAAGGAAAAAATACTAGTTACAATATTTTTGGGGGATAGAAATGTGTAGAGAATTCTATGAAATGAAAACAAAAAATGGTTATCAATCTAATTTATGTGTTATTGTAGGTTAGAAACATGAAATGGCTGGGTTTTCGTGTTCCACTATCTATTGTGAACAAGGCTCATCAAGCGAACCAGTTGTACCCATTTGCCATGTCACTGTTTGAGAGTGTTAGAACGTATCAGCAAACACTGGAAAAAGTGGATGAAAGGCCTTCCATACATCTGCTTGTTGCAGGACTCCACAAAGAGGTCCAGAAACTGATTGAGGAGGTAAGTATGTTATTGTTGGCAACCGACTGAAATAAAACTTGATCAAAGCAAAACAGATTTCTCATAAATATACAATCGTTTTACCAGAATTAAATGATTTAATTTTATTAAAATTAAATGGAACATAAATTCCCACAGGAGTGTAGGCTTAGTTTCATTGGAATTAAAATTTTCTTCATGAATGTATTCTTTGCACCAAGTAATCAAGCTATTGATTTAAATGTTCAAGGGACAGAAATCTTACATTGCTAGTTTGATGTATTCAGTGTATTGTTGGTATGAAATTTGATCTTTTGTCAATACCTATAAATAGATTGTGTCAATATCTTTAGATAGATAATGTATTTGTGATCGTATTACTATATTAAGACTGGAAAACCCTGATTTACTTGTCCTATTTTTTATTTTGAAATAAATTGTAAATTAACTTTATTTCTTAGATATCGTTACAATTTCATGTCAAAGAAATATCAAGGTATTTGGTAAAGCATCAAATTTCACTGTACAGAAATATATACATTTTACTTGAAAAATATTTCAAACAAGGATTTTAATTTATGCTTAAAAACTAATGAAAAGCAGTTGCTTACTGCTTAACATGATATTCAAACATTCACCCAGTGTTATTGTAATATAATGCAGAGTGCAGTATATAGATGAAGTTGATGGCATTAGCATTAGTAGTATATGGACCGGAGGTAGTTGGTTATCGAAAATGCATACACCCCACCCAACACCGCAATTAGTCCATAACTACATTTTCCAAACCTTTAAAAAAAATCTTAAATTTATTAAAGGTCAATTCTTTTAATTGGTTAAGGATATTTATAAAAAAAAATGTTTTCTTGAAATTGTACATACATGTTAACTTGTGTTTACAGGGTGTACAGTTGGTATGGGAGTCATACAAGTTGGACCCATATGTACAGAGACTTGCTGACACACTTGTCAACTTCCAGGAAAAGGTGAGAGAGCTGTGATGTAGTGATGGGGGGATTAGATCAAATATACAATATAGGATTGATAGAAGTGTGATGTATTTGCACAATATATAATACATAAAGTAAAAGTAACTCTGTCATTTGCCAGGTAGTTGAGGTCTATTTTCATTATGTCAAAGATTTTGAAACATATGGTGAAGAATTTTGTACTTTAAAGATAAAATTTTTCATATGTTTTGTTAACTAAGCAATATCTTCACATTGTGAAAATGAGCTAAAATGAAATAGTCTGAAATGTTTGTTGTAAGTGAAAGAGTTTGAGAGGTTCAGAAATCATGTACGTAGCTTCTAAAGTAAAACTTGCATGCGTTCCAGGTGGATGACCTGCTAGCTATGGAACAGGAGATAGACCTAGAAGTAAAGTCCCTGGAGACTTGTGCCTACAGTAGTACAACATTCAATGAGATCCTTGGCAAGATACAGAAAGCTGTAGACAATCTCAGTCTACATTCATACTCTAACCTACCACAGTGGGTTGCCAAGCTTGATGAAGAGGTTAGTCTATTATTATTTTTTCTGTGATGTACAGAGTTCCAATCACCAGAACTTTGTAGACTTGATCAATTTGCTCATCTGCACAGTCTAAGTCTACATCATTTGCAGCTTTTGATTGTGTTGTCCTATTGGATAATAAGAATAGTTAAGATGAATAAATAGATCTTAGAAAATGTTCCCTGTATATATATATTTTTTTGAAGATTTAAATACATGTATATATATATCTGTATACCAGGTTGAAAACAGACTGGCAGGAAGACTTGAGATAGCCTTGGATGTCTGGAACAAGTGTCTTCAGGGTAAGAAAGATGACACTGTAGACTACAGCATGGATACTGATGCTCCACAGCAACCAGCACATAAACTTGGTGGCGAACCTAACATCAAGGTAAACAGTAATATTCTGTTGTCCTCTGCTTCAAATGTTAATCAGGTACATGCTGAGAGAACCATACTTGTTAGTTGTATTTGCAGCATTATGTTGACTGGATAATATGTCCAAAGAAAAACCTCAGTTGAAATGCTTCCGTTCATTATCACAACTGTTTGCAGTTCTGTTTGTAAATTTTCATTGAGCACCCCTTTGAATAATTAATGGCACTGTCCAAATATGATGAGCAAGTCCATTTTAGAAATTGAACAAGGTATGGGTGAAGCATGTCTGTATGCATGAAGTTCACCAATGTATGGTTATATTGAAGGTACATTTTTCTCGCATACAACATGATCAATCTTGAGATAAAGATTAAGTTACTTTAATTCTTACCATTGACTTGTGCTTGTGTATTGGCATTGAATTCTGCATATAGGTTTGTTTATGTTTATATTTAATCTTTTTCTCTTGACATTGCATATTTTGGTTATTTTCAGCCCATGATTCATGAACTACGTATAACAAACCAACTGATCTATGTAAACCCACCTGCGGAAGAAGCTCGTGTGAACATCATGCAGGAACTGTTCGGATGGGAGGCAATTGTCACAAGTTTACCGAGGATCAAACACTCTAGATACCAGGTTAGTACTAGAATATGTGAACTAGTAACTGGCTCTACTTTTTAGCTCACCTGAGCACGAAATGATAGTGAGCTATTGTGATCACCCATATTCTGTTGTTTGTCTGTCTGTCTGTTCATGCTTGCTTTGTTAACACTCTGGAGGTCACATTTGACAATCTTCATGAAAATTAGTCGGAATGTTTATCTCAATTATTTTTAGATCAAGATCAAATCTAGGTTACCTAGGGTAAAAAAAACTAGGTCACATGGTCAAATCAAAGAAAAACCTTGACAACACTCTAGCACAGGTGGAAGGCCTGCTTTTTTTCTTAAGCTAATGTCTTTTTCTATACGTTTTAAAATTGATATTCTGAATAAATAATAAAAAAGAATGAAAAAAAATTTTTTTCTTCATAGCTCTTTACTATAGACAAGGTTCCCAACACACTCTGTATGGAAACAAGCATGTCGCTCGAAAATCTCTTCCATTTCTTTCAAATTTAAGTTCGTTAAACAAATTTGAATGAATTTTAGAGGAAATGATAGAGCTTTAAGAAAAAGTTCACTTCAATGGAAAATTCAGCCGTTTTCATTCAACAAAAGAAAATACCAATGCGATATAGCGATTTTCGCTTAAACCAGAAAAAGTCACACATATTTAAAACGACAGGATTTTCGCTAAATTCTCCATAATATTGGGGGGGTGGTATGGGGAGGGCAACCAGGAACCATCAAAACAAGAAATATATATTATTAGACACTACACATCATGTCGGAGATTGTACCTTTACACCAAGTGTTCGAGCTACAGCGGATTTTTCAGTTTTGTAATTGTCAAAATGTATAAGCGGCCATGAAGGTCCGAGAGGTTGCGCAGTGATTTGTAACAGCTATTCAAGGACATTATCAAAACATATCCGAAGGCGATTGAAAGAAAAGTAAAAGCATTTAGTCAACAAAAAAGAAAAATCCGCCGTAGCATCATACCCATTTTGAGTAAAAGTACTATCTACGACATGATTTGTAGTCTAAACATATATATTGCATGTTTTGATTGTTTCCTGTGCAGTACCACAATATTAATAGAGAATTTAGTGAAAATCACTGTCTGGAAAAGTGTGACATTTTTCTGGTTTCAGCGAAAATCGCCCACAGCTTTGGCATTTTCGCGGTAGAACAAAACGGCTTGGAATTTTCCATTGAAGTAAACTTTTCTTAAAGTTGTATCATAGTAAAGAGCTATGAAGAAAAAAATAATTTTTTTCAATTTTTTTATTATTTATTCTGATATCAATTTTAAAACGCATAGAAAAAGACATTAGCTTAAGAAAAAAAAGTCAAAGGTATGTTCCTTCCACCTGTGCACTCTAGAGGCCACATTTATTCACCAGTCATCATGAAAATTGGTCAGAATGTTTGTCTGAGTTATTTCTAGTATGATCAAACTGAGTTTGTTAACCAAAGTGTTGTACTGTTTGAGCATAGTTGTTCAATCCCTAGGACATCTGTAGTATAATGCAGACAATCGTGAAATATATACATTAAACATCTAGATGAAAATAAAAACTTTGAGGGTCCTGGCAATCTGCTTTGAAAACACATGTCAAAAACAGTCTGGGGCATTACAATCTACACTTTAAAGGAAATTGTAAAGTCTTGTTGTCACCATTTGTGAAAACTGTTCAGTTTAAACATTTGTTTGATTATACTTTGTATTGCAGGTTGGTTTGGACGTAGAATCAGAGGCAGCCATGACATACAAGAATGTACTGACCAAATTACCAGGAGGTATGAAGGTGATTGAAGAATCCTACTCTGCTATACAGAAGACCGTCAAAGAAATGGAGGACTATATCATGGTAAGATTTTTACCTTTGAACTTTTGAGTTAGACGCAGAAGTTTAAAAATGTCCACACATACATGTATACATGTAACAGCTGTACTTTGAACTATTACAGCAGTATATATAAAAATAGTGTAGAACGATTACCTGTAGTACTGTTGAACAAAGAGATTTAGCTTTAAAAAGAAAGGTTAGCTTTTGACAATACTGAGAGCATGTTAAATGAATGGTATATTTTTATGTGAGATTTGTTAACCTGACATGTATTTGGTATAAAATGTGTAAGCATTTAAGCTTTTGTTTTCATCAGCTATGAACTCTCTAGTAAGTGTGTTTATTTGGCATTGGTTCTCTTGTCTGTTTCAGTATAACTTTCGTTTATACATTTTCCAATGGAATTTCTGTCTCTATGAGAAATACTGGCATTGCTTTTACTCTGTTTTTAAGTTGTTAGCATCACTCAGAGATACATAAATGAGTGATTTGGTTAAAGCTAAATCTTGCAATTTGTGTTTTTCGAACAAAAACGACCATTTCTGGATTTAACTTTGAAGGTATTTTAATGTGAAGTCGCAGTGAGTGAAAGTCGTGTCAGGAATGTTGTTGTCATTCTGTGATATTTAACAAATTTTTACCATTCTTCTAGGTATGGTTGAGGTACCAGGCTCTGTGGGATCTGACACCTGATGGCCTGTACCAGAGAATGGGTGATCTGCCAACCTGGATGAAAACACTTGAACAAATCAAGTAGGTTTTTGCAGCTTTTCAGTCACCTGATGCAGATTTTTTCCCCCTGTGTTTGATACTGAAATTCTCACATAAATAATAATGTTTGGACACAGAATTCATATATACATACATGTAGTCTGTGTGAAATATAAATGATGGCAAATATGTAGAAATAGATTATAGCTTTCTCAGATATTGCAAGCATTGATTGTTATACCCCCAGATACAAGTATTCATCACCATCTATGATAGATCTAGTTTGATCTTTAGAAAACTTGGTAGACATAACTCTTTCCAATTTAAGGTCTGCAAGAAAGACTTTTGACACATCGGAGACCCAGAAAGAAATTGGTCCAATCATTGTACAGTTTGGTAAAGTACAATCCAAGGTCACGATGAAATACGACTCCTGGCACAAGGACGTTCTCAGTCGGTTTGGCAGCATGCTGAGTAACGAGATGACAGAATTCCACGTTCATATTCAGAAGTCTCGCTCAGAACTTGAACAACAGTCTATAGACACGGCTAACACTTCCGAAGCTGTTGGGCTGATCACTCAAGTGCAGGCTCTGAAACGAAAGATGAAGAACTGGGAGAAACAAGTTGATGTAAGATTTGGCGGTTTAGTAGACTTAAACTTTATAGAAATACATTGTGAGGGCTTCTGTTTCTATATAAACTTGGAAAAGAAAAATCTGGCACTCGAACCTTGATGAGTTTTTATCCAATATTTAGTAACATAATTGAAATGTGGTGTTTGATGAAACATCTAAGAAATTAATTTTCAAAATGGCTTATACAGTTTGTTCAGTCAGGAACTGTTTGCATGTAATATTCCAGTTTAACATAATGTCTATATATATTTAGATGTACAAAGAAGGTCAACGTATCCTGGAGCGGCAAAGGTTCCAGTTCCCAGCCAACTGGTTGTACAGTGATAACATTGAGGGTGAATGGGGTGCCTTCACAGACATCATGAAGCGTAAAGATGGTTCCATACAGACACAGGTGGCTAGTCTGCAGATGAAGATTGTCTCAGAAGATAAGATTGTGGAGGGCAAGACCTCAGACCTACTTGTAGACTGGGAAAAAGACAAACCAGTTGCTGTATGTAGTTTATCTGTCACTGTATACAGTTTTACTATCCTCTTTATATTTGCATTTGTTTAGTACAGTACAGTTTTGTGATTTACAGTATCTATGTAATACAATTGATTGAATGCAAAGAGATACATTTTAGTCAGATCTTGTTTTAAGGTCAGAATTTTTTTTAACACAACACAAATGCCATCAAATAAAGATTAATTTATATCTTTAATTGGCTAATACCAGATAAAATCTATGGCAGAGGTTTAGGATCTTTGCATCCTTAATAAGAATTGATCTTGTAATGCCATAATGCAGCAGTCAAAAGTATGTAACTGTCAAAACTTAAATACATAAGATTTAAAGGGTATGGAAAGGAACATAGTGTAGTGTTTGATTTCTATGTTTGTAGGGTGAACTGCCACCTGATGAAGCGCTGAAGGCTATAACCATATTTGAGGGCAAGTTCTGTAGACTGAAGGAGGAAAGAGAGAATGTCTCCAAAGCTAAAGAGGCCCTGGAACTAGCTGAACCAGGTAGGCTTGAATCAGTTTCTTGAAAATGAAAATCACTTGATCAGTACTTTTTAAAAATGTTAGAAATATTTTGAAGTTTTTATGCCCCCACAAAGTGGGGTGCATATAGCGTTGCACTTGTCCGCCCGTCCGTCCGTGTCCGGCCGTCCCGAAATCTTGTGAACGCACTCCTTAAACCGGATGGCAGATTTTGCTTAAACTTCCAGGGATGAACAACCTTAAGTGTTGGTGGGGGGGGTTTGGGGAGACATAATTTAACAGAATTAGCCCTTTTTGGTACACAGGTGTAACATCATGAAATAAGGTCAGGTTTACTTTGAGGTCTGTAGGTCAAGGTCACATGACTGGGAACAGTTAAACGGTTTTCGGATATACTTAAAAACCCTTGGGGCTAGGATCATGAAATTTGATAGGGAGGTTAGTGATATTAACATGTTTGAAATAAACCTATTAAATGTTAATAATATCCATACTTTCCAACCTTACATATTTGTTTATTAAAACAATACATTTACACAACTTATGTAATAACTGAAATGTAGTCCTTGGCCATCCTTTCTTATGGTTGCCATACTTCTGTGACAAAGCTGTATTGTGGGGGTATAATTCGTCACTCTTGTGACAGTTCTAGTTTTGTTAAGGTTTACTTACATAGTTTTTTGTTAATTTGTTAATGGTACCTACTGTTTTAGAGGTTGCTGCATTGCCAAATGTTAAAGAGAGATTGTGTATGTGTTTTTGTATTGTTGAAGATTTGGAACATTTATATCATAAAGTAACCACTTTTGTAGGCAGCATTGTTAAAAATGTTTGATTTGGAACATTATTCTACAGGTAGTTATTTTATGTTTTTGATTGACAGGTCAACTAAGTCCAAGTGAAGAGAGAGTACAGGTGTCTTTGGAAGAGTTACAGGACTTGAAGGGTGTGTGGACAGAACTCAGCAAGATATGGAGCCAGATCTATGAGCTGAAAGAAAAACCTTGGCTCTCTGTACAACCCAGAAAGGTAGGTTACTATTGCAAATGGCTTTGAATGGTAGTAAATGATAAAATTAAATGGAACACTTTAAAGATCTAACTGAAAATTAATTTATTTGCTGTTTTGTTTCATTTGCTTTCTTCAGACTTAATAACTTGTGATACTTGGTAGAGGTGTGTTTGTTTTACTGGAGCAATTAAGTCTGTATTCTATGCAGCCATGCTTTGGGCATTTAACATTTCAGTAACATTAATGTCTGACTATTTTGCTTATTTTAGATCCGACAGTGCATTGATGGACTGTTGAACCAGATGAAAGAGTTGCCAGCCAGATTGAGAGCTTATGCCTCTTATGAACATGTGAAAAGATTACTGCAAGGTTTCGCCAAGGTCTGTTTTTATTTTGTCATTTCAATGAACAATGGTATCTGCATACCTTTGAAAACCTACATGTATTTTCTACATACTGAGAAATACTAGCAGGCAGGTTTACCCAGACTGTGGTGAATTTCGAATATGGACTTAGTTATCTTACAGCTTAGATACAAGCATTACCTGTTTGAGTATATGCTGACAGTCTCGGAGTCAATGAGATTTGATGTTGTGATGAAAAATTACTGGATACCAACAGCTAGAGCAGTTGTTTTCTTTCACTGCATTTAATGCAAGTAGAAGTATACTTGTTATTGTGTTTTTGGTGTGAAATTCAGAAAATTGAGTTGATTTTTCAGGTGAATGTCTTGGTTGTTGAACTGAAGTCAGAAGCTCTGAAGGAGCGTCATTGGAAGCAGCTGACACGTCGTCTTGGAGTGAAATGGATTTTGTCTGATCTGACATTAGGTCATGTGTGGGACATAGACTTGCTGAAGAATGAACATATCGTCAAAGATATCATACTTGTTGCGCAAGGAGAGATGGCACTTGAAGAGTTCTTGAAACAAGTTTGTAACTTCTTATTTAGTCAGTGGTTATTAAATTTGTTTACAGCTATTGTAAGCAGTAGCTATTTAACATTAATTTTTAAAACTAAGTTAGCATATTTTCAGTCACATATACTGCACAGATAATTTGTCTGGACTGAATTTGTAGCCATTTTTATATCCAGACAATTCATTTTGCTAAGACTTTGTAATTTTATAGTCTGCTGACCATAGAGCCTGTGTTTACCATGAAATAAGTTGCTTCATAAGATTTGGCTTTACTTGTATATATATTAACAGTTCTAGTAAAGAATTGCTGGATTATTGTAGGTGAGTGAGACATGGAGAGCATATGAATTAGACATGGTGAGCTACCAGGGACGATGCAGACTGATACGAGGATGGGATGACCTCTTTAACAAGGTCAAGGAACACATCAATAGCGTCATGGCAATGAAGCTTTCACCTTATTACAAGGTAGGTATTATATCGTGATTTCCTGCCAAAATATTTCGTACATGGATTTTCATGAATAACTATGACTTGTTATTATTGTAATACCAGCAGTTATAATCAGGCTAGGTTTATATAGGACTTGTTCTACAAACCTGATTCTGCTATATTTCTAAATGGAATTGTCCATTTTTCAGTTTGGACAGTAAGATGACTTGTTCAAAGGGGTGTGAACTGAAATTTAAACAGCAGAGATTAAGACTACACAGACATGCAGTTTGATTCTGATTTGCACTTTTTGTAAAGGAAAATTGCATGGCACCAGCAGGCTAAGGATTAACCAGTGGACAATTTATTTATTGTAATTAATGTGTTTTAAAGCAGTATGGGCTTGTAGGTGTTGAAGTCAGTGAATGTGCCAGAATGTTTGGTAAGTTAAGAGATTGAACTGCCAGGGTT
The DNA here is from genome assembly GCA_022818135.1 of Saxidomus purpurata. NCBI lineage: Eukaryota > Metazoa > Mollusca > Bivalvia > Venerida > Veneridae > Saxidomus > Saxidomus purpurata. Next base: position 48,096,035 of record JAFMSR010000001.1, on the reverse strand, counting down.
TATTTGTTCTTGATAGCTTTAATAGTGGAAAGAGATGGTTGTATTATTTTCCCCCAATATATTTTTCAGCAATTTGAGGAAGATGCTCTAGCCTGGGAGGACAAATTGAACAGAATCAATGCATTGTTTGATGTTTGGATAGATGTACAGAGACGATGGGTCTACCTGGAAGGTATCTTTACTGGAAGTGCCGATATACAACACTTGTTGCCTGTGGAAACACAGAGATTCCATGGGTAAGATAACTTCTTTTCTGAACTGCTTTGAAGTAGAAAGGTATAAGGATGCTTTAAGTTAATTTTAAAATGTTATTGTAGAATTTCCTTAAAAAAGTATTCTTTTATGTCTTACAGTTTTCTGTGTACATTGTACATGTAATTTGTGTAAAACTTTGAGAAAGTCCTTTATGATAACTACATACATGTATGCACTTGATATGGCAGACAATTGAGGATATGGCAATGAAATATGCTAGGAACACATTTTGTATTTAACTTGTTTATAGTGTGAGCACAGAATTCCTGGCATTGATGAAGAAGGTAGCCAAGTCACCATTAGTGATGGATGTACTGAACATACCTAACTCACAGAGACAGTTGGAGAGACTAGCTGACCTCCTCGGCAAGATACAGAAAGCTCTTGGAGAATATCTCGAGAGAGAAAGGGCCTCATTCCCAAGGTAAAAAGCAATATGTAAATGCTCGGGTTCTGTATGAAAAACATAAAGTAATGATAATGCAGTCAGTAGGATTCCATAAAATGATGTACATTTATACAGTCTGGCCTGAACCATAGTGTTGGCATTTACATGTGTATGTCTTTGAGAATCTTGATGTCATTATAAAAGAGGTGAATAAAGGATTTTAACATCTTTAGGGTTATAGTTGAGATGTTTTGTTTTATTACTTTGTGAGATAATGTACACAAGGGTGGATTAATATGAAACTTTCCTTTCAGATTCTGTTTTTAGATACTCTGTATAGAGAGTAATTTTTGTTCATTGTTTGACAGGTTTTACTTTGTTGGAGATGAAGATTTGCTGGAAATCATTGGTAACAGTAAGAATGTAGGGAGGTTACAGAAACACTTCAAGAAGATGTTTGCTGGTGTAGCAACAATCACACTCAATGATGATAACTCGCAAGTGCTTGGGCTACTGTCCAAGGAAGGAGAGGATGTAAGTACCTTGGGATATAGTTTAAACAACAGTAGATAAAGCATGTCTTAAACAGTCTTCTTGGCATTTGCTGTTGTGTTTCATTCAGCTGAGAGTGCTGACTTGGTTAACTGAACATTGTTAATCTATACTTGTTTCTACCATGTGGTCATAAAAAGAGATGTTGATTTGTTCACACATATTTTGCCTGTTATCAATATTCCACAAATCGGTAAATATTTCAATACACAAAGTTAGTGTCAGCATCTTGAATACACGGCGCATTTTAGAAGTTGCATATTTTATCCACTTTATAACTGATAGAGTGCATGAACTTTTGAGGTTGTATTAGTTACAACCATCAGTGAGCAGCAGTATGTACATGTGTGAAATATTGTTTACAGTAGAGTATTCCTGAAGTTAGTACAACTGGTATTTGATTTTACTGCATTATTACATGATATTCATCCCTGTATTTTAGGTGGTATTTGCAACGCCAGTATCTATTGCCCAGCATCCTAAGATCAATGAATGGTTGACATGTGTAGAGAAAGAGATGAGGGTTACTCTTGCCAAACTGTTGGCTCAGTCTGTTAAAGATATTGCTGCTTTCAAAACAGGAGCTATTGACCCAGCCCAGTATCTACAGTGGGTTGACAAATATCAGGTAATTTAATATGTAATTCTTTAACTTCAGTGGCCAATCTCAATAGTCTGATTGTTATACTTCTTCTCAATCCTGAGGGACAGGGTGTGTCTAAGGCAAGACACCTTACAACACACATACATTAGTTGACTCGGCTGTGAGTGGAATTCAGTAATGAAAGTTCCCTGCTCTCTCTCTCTCTCTTAATTGATAGTTGGAATCCATGGATGGATTTATGTTCAGGATGATTAATAGGAATTTGGAAAACTTGCTTCACAATCAAGCTAACACAAATAAGTATAAACTAAGTTTCTTTAACCTGTACCATGGCTGTAATATTCAAATACATTTGTAAGTAGATATGATAGGCTTTAGGCAGAATCCAAACTGGATCCTTTGGGGGTTGGTTGGCTGGCTCTGTTTTTGCATCCATGAACACTGACTAAAGTGTATTTTGTTAGAAAATGAATTTGTTTGACAGGCTTAGTTGGGCGCCCAATCCCTGGTCTGAGAGTGTGGATGTGCATCAACTCTTAAACATCTGAGGCAAGGATCTAGCACCCTCAATGTGTCTTGTGGCTTGAGACCTGAACTCCTGGCAACTCTCTAGATGGACAAGTCCATACGCTGAGAAATGAACAACGGAAGTTTGTGTCATACTTTCAATGAAAACAATTGAAGTCATTAAGCTGTATCAGGGGCATTTTAATATTATGACATACAGTGACAATTTAAATGTTCACCTTGTTTTGGTATACCTTTTACCACAATTTAGTAATAAAATATCAACCCGTGTACTTTAAGGAGTGGAGTCCTCTATTTGTATAAATCAATATTTTTTATACTCGCAGTCAAATCAGACTTAAAGAGAATAAAGTTGTAATAGGTTTACAAATACTATTAATTTTTGCTGTTTAAGTCTTAAGGCCACACCAATTTAATTTTTGGTCATCGGAAAATTCCTAAAAACTATGGCTTGGGAAAAAAAATTTTTTCCAATTACCTTATTTTTAGCTGTTACAAAAAGAAAATAATCTTGATGCTGACAAATTGAATATATATTGATTTTACCAAAAACTTAAAATTTTAAAGAGGGACATACACTTTAAATATAAAACCCCAAAAGGGGGACCCCCCAAAGTGACTCCTATATACACCAGTACTAAGAATTTGGAGGGCATAGTGTTTCTTTAAGAAAAATTTTTATGTAGACCATATTTTGTTTTGTACAGGCTCAGTTAGTTGTATTGGCGAGCCCAGTTTTATCTTTAATAAACCTGGTCTGAGAAGTGTGGTTCAATTGGTGCCCACTTTGTACTGCCCATGTTAGCTAACAAGGGAAGCCAGAGAACCTCTAGCACCCCTCATATGACTTGTTCTCGTAAGTCAGTTGACGAGATAATTGTCCAATTTCCCTGAAAACATCCTGGCAGACTCCGTTCTGCATGAGCAACAGCTCCAGTATGCAGGAGGATTAACTGGAACACCTAAAGGTAAATGTTTGTGTTATACTTTCTCTGACATTTTGAGTAACAAAAACATTAATTGGCTTCAAAAAAAAAAAAAAAAAAAAAAAAAAAAAAAAAGAAAAAGTCTATTTTAAGTAAAATTTTGTTTAAAATTGATAATGTCACATACTTAAGTATTAAATAAATGTAGAAATTTAAAGTTCACCTTGTGGTATGTTCCTGTATGCACACTTGGGGGTTTTTTTTGGGGCCTTTTTTTTCTTCCACAATTTGAGTAATAAAATCATAAATTTGACTTCAGTCTTACTGTAAGTAAAATTTTTTGAAAAATAAGTTGTTTGTTTTTTTAAAATTTTTTTTTTTTTTTTTTTTTTTTTGGTCATTCTATGCAACTGGTGGCTTCCATGTCTACACTATGGTATCAGTTGTACAAATCTAAAGTTCATATATTTTATACTCGCGCAGTCAAACATACTTAAAGAGAATAAAGTTGTAACTTGAGTTTTTGCAACAAATACTATTAATATATATGCTGTTTTTAAAGTTCTTAATAGAAAAAATCAATGTATGCAAAAAATGGGCGGGAAACCGTTGACAAGTAATTATATTTGGTGTGGCCTTATCTTGAAATAAAGTTGTGTTTTGTTATTTATGAAATTTAAAACATTTGAGCAAAAGTCATTTAGATTTGAAGATAGCCTTACTTCATATAAATTCATAAAAAGTCTTGATGAATCCTGGTTTTGGCTTTAAAAAATCTTATTTCCCTTGTTGAATATTTAGATCACGGAGCTGGTACATCAGAGAGATGTGACAAGGACTTTGATCAAGGACAAAATCAACAGTCCTAAATCATTTGACTGGCTGTGCCAGATGAGGTTCTATTTTGACCCTAAGAACTCGGATGTTCTTCAGCAGCTGTCAATTCAGATGGCCAATGCCAAGTTTAACTATGGGTTTGAGTACCTAGGAGTACAGGAGAAACTGGTACAAACCCCGCTGACTGACCGCTGCTACTTAACCATGACACAGGCACTTGAGGCCAGGCTTGGAGGATCTCCATTTGGTAAATATAAAGCTTATCTGCTTATCTGTTTGTTTGAAAAAATTGTTGATGAAAATTGAAAGATTATCATCTACGGTCACTTGGTCATTTTCTTATTCTTGTTCTGAAGTAGGTTCTTTCATACTCTTTGAGGTAATAAATCAAAATTGCATAGTTCTTATTGCTTACTAGAATCTGATAAGTAGAACACGATATGTAATGATGCATAGAGCTGCCCGGAGTCTTTATACAATATGTTAACTAACAGTCACTTTTTTCCCAGTGACCATTTCAGTACCAATGATTACTTGTGTATATAAAAAATGACAGAGATCCCAGTAACATTACAGTGATGTATAAAAGTGGTATGTAGTTACAGTTTGTATTGATCTGCACTGTGACTACAAGTACATACAAAGAAACATTTTGGACAGATTCCCGTGACACATGTCAATATTTACTTTTTGTCCCTCAGGTCCTGCTGGTACAGGCAAGACGGAATCAGTGAAAGCTCTTGGTAACCAGCTTGGTAGATTTGTGTTGGTATTCAACTGTGATGAGACATTTGACTTCCAGGTAAGATAAGATAGGAACATGTTGGTAATTTGTAAAGGAAGTGATGTATGGAGGTAACTTGAACTAGTCTAGCCAGCTCAGCTAGTCTAGAACGTAGAACCAGGCAGCCAAAGGTGATAAGTAGGGGTGGAATTCTGTCATTTCCTTGTAGAAGTGGTTCATGTTCAAGAAATTGGTTGTAAATTTAACCCAAGTAGACAAATTAGTTTTCTTAAAGTCTCTAGACAAATATTACATGACATAATGTACATGTATCTAGAAATACATTGTATGCAGTATCAAAACTTACTACTGACGCAGACTTCAGAAACTGTGTTGGGTGTCTTTGAGAAGCAGTCGAGTTGAAGTTGAAGCAGTTTTTACTAAAAATGAGCAATATAAAGAAACTTTCTTTCAGGCTATGGGTCGTATCTTTGTTGGTCTATGTCAAGTAGGAGCTTGGGGATGCTTTGATGAGTTTAATCGTCTAGAGGAACGCATGTTATCTGCAGTCTCCCAGCAGGTCCAGACTATTCAGGAAGCTCTTAAAGACATGATGGGCAGAAAAGACAAAGGTTGGTGTCACTCTTATGTGTTTTGGGATTGGAGTATGCAAAATTTTGTCAGCAAAATTTCAGTGTTAAAAAGTACCTGTTTATGTATTCTTGTTCAAACATAGACTTTAAAGAAGATGCCTGTTATCTGAAGTTAAATACTCTTACTGTAATTAGCGGGTAGGCCATTTCTATAGCTGATTTATAGACCTCTACAAGAGGTAGCATGTAGACCACTTCTAGGGCTAGTTTGTAGACAACTGCAAGAGGAAGTCCATAAGCCATTACCAAGGTTGTCCAGAGATGCACCACTGCCAGAGGCAATTCAGTTGGTAAGGTCTATAGACCACAACAAGAGAAAGTGGTATACCACTGCAAGAGGTAGTCTGGGTCATGAACATGTAGAACATTAGCAGAGGTAGTCATTAGATTGATATTTGAAGTAATCCGAAGGCTTATAGTGAAGTTAGTCAGTACTACTACTGCTGTAGAGGTAGTTAGAAGATGCTTTAAGACAGATTTTAATTAGGCTGTGACTTGTTCTGTTTGCATTGTGTTATTTTCATTGTAAGCTAACAGGTTACTCTAACAAAAAAGAATAGCCATTTATTAAATGCATATCTGACGTTATACTAGGTACGAAATAGGAATTGAAATGTTTTAATTGTATTCAGTGTTGTGTCTCATAAGTTGCTAACATTTGTTAAAGACATTACTCTGTTGTTTCAATCAATCAGATGGAAGAAAACAGAAGGGTATGGTTGCTGTGTGCTGTTCTTACTAAAATTACCATATCCAGATTATTGCATACTGATTCCTAGTTATAACATTTGGTTGTGTACACAATGTCCTGAATAGAATAGAATAGAATATTTTATTAGTCTGAATTTTGGGCCCTCTCTGGCATACAATTTTAATATATAAACAAAGTTCATAACAAGACTAGTCTTAACAACTGTGTTAACATAAACAGTTTAACAAAAAAAATAATTCTGGATTGTATAAATACTTGTAGTGTACGCTACGCTAAACTGAGATAAATTTAGAATTATAAAGTAATGCAAATTAAGGGGGAGTACTCCAACTAATTGTTTGTAAAAGGCATAAAAACATTGTAGGGAAATATGCAGGTAGGTCAGTGTGATAAAGGCCTAGCTTATACACGCATAAAGTAAAGAAGGACTTTAGTCTCTTTTGCATTGCCGTTTCTGTAAAATCAGAAGCAGCTTCCTTGACAACGCTAACTGTTACTGTTCTGTCAAGCTTAAGATTGACACTGTCTTTAGTGTAGAATGGGGATGCCCATCTTTCTTTTTAAGGAAAATGGAAGTATTCAATGCTGGTTTCTCATATATTCAATTCAAAGTGCTAGCAGGTTAATAGACTACACCCCCCCCCCCTCCCTTTTACAGCTTTTGCTGGACAAAAATTAATTTTTATCAGAACAAGAACATTGTCTTGAGTTATAAGAAAAAATTATTGTCAAGAATGTGCAGAAAAACACACTGTATGTGGTCAGTTGGCATTTAATTTTACAGTAATTTCTGCTTTAGTAATCGGTATGCAGTAATTTGGTTGTTCTGGATACTCACTGACACTAGATACTGTGTGAAATGTTGTTACTTACATATTGTTTATATTGCACTGTCATGCAATGCTGCCAAGTTTTCATTTTACGCTCTTCTGTCTTATCTCAAAGGCATAAAAACATTGTAGGGAAATATGCAGGAAGGTCAGTGTGATAAACGCCGAACTTATACACGTGTAAAGTCAAGAAGGACTTTGGTCTCTTTCGCATTGCCATTTCTGTAAAATCAGATGCAGTTTTCTTGGTAACACTAACTGTTACTTTGTACTTGAAATAATTCCGTTCGGAAAGCCATAAAAATGTGGTAGACGTTGTACTTGTACCGGCAGGATTTAACTAGGGACAACTGAAGTGGTACAGTTCATTTAGGACAATGTGACACTGACATAACAGCTATATGTGTACACAAAACATTTACAACCATTGCATCAAAAGGTAGATCATTTGTGCATCAAAGGATTAAATCCTTACTGTATTATGAATCTGTGCAATAATATTGGACTCTGTTACTGTCTCACTGTCACATTGTCTGCAATGAACTGTAAAAATTGTTCAATACTTTACAGTTACCTGGCTTTATCAATATTCCAGCTGGAGTTATTGAACATAATTATCTACCTCAATATTTGTTGACATGTGTGTAGTACAGTATTTTGTTTTAACATATAGTTTGATGACATTTGTTGACATTATATGACTATATTTATATTTTTTTTCAGTAAAAAATATGTGAAACATTGTGCACTTATTTTAGCTTTCCCAGATTGTTTATGTATTTATTTATTTTGATTAGTATTGTGTGTGTATTTGCTTGAATAATTTCAGTCTATATAAATTGTCGTTTCTGTATGAAGTTATATTGTGTGTCTGTGTAAGCCTTTTTATATACCTTGAGATAAGATGAACACAGCACATTTTGGGTGCAGACATTTATTTAAAGAAACATTTAGACTTAAGATTTTGTTTTTAATGAATCCACATTACAGCCCTCATGAGTCAGTTTCATCCTATTAAAATGATGTATTTATTTGAAATTTTTTCTGATGTAATAAGATAGGATCTTTTGTGATGATTTACTTTGCTTTATGTTTACTTTAGGCCAACCAATGGTTGTGGAGCTGATTGGTAAACAGGTGAAAGTCAACCCTGACATGGCTATATTCATCACCATGAACCCAGGTTATGCTGGAAGATCTAACCTCCCCGACAACTTGAAGAAACTGTTCCGCAGTCTTGCTATGACGCAGCCTGACCGACAACTCATAGCGGAGGTCATGCTGTATTCACAGGGATTCAGGACGGCTGAGAAACTCTCCTCAAAGATTGTACCATTCTTTAAGTAAGATCATGTTTCCTCAGAAATATTATATCTGTCTATAGTGATTTCGATTGGTTTAAATACAGTCACATGATTAATGATAAAACATTGTAATGATGTAGGCAACGTAAAAAGCATTTATTTCCCTGTACAATGCTATTTGGTTCAAATATTTTCAAAGATGGATAAAAGTAGAACATTAGTACATGTACTGTTAGTTGATACATGGGCTGTACCTTCAAGAGTCTGTTGTGAAGTGCCATATCACATTGAGAGGCAGAGCATTCATGCTGTCTGATTATGATCTGTATTGTTCAGTATGCAGTCAGTAAACTTTTGTTGGAAACCCCTTTTGAACTATAAATGGTACTGCCCAAATTGAGAGACAGACCAATCTATTACAGAAATATATCAAAGTAAGGTTTAAACATGATAACGACTTTACTTACATGATATTTCTTGTATACTACAGACTTTGTGATGAGCAGTTGTCACCCCAGTCTCACTATGACTTTGGATTGAGAGCCCTGAAGTCCGTGCTGATCTCTGCTGGTAACGTGAAGAGAGACAGGATACAGCAAGTGAAGGAGGATCTCCGAGAGAAAGGACAAACTGTAGAGGAAGCATCCATTGCGGAAAATCTACCTGAACAAGAGGTGAGGAAAGACTTTGTTAGTTGTTATGCCAGTGGACATGTCTCAGATCAGCTAGAATGATTTATTTAGTGATAATCTCATCAGTATTTGTCATTAACATGCAAAATATGCACAGTTTCTTTTCTAGGAATATTTATTGTCAAGCGCTTGTGTAAAGCTCTATGTTGTTGTCACTTCGGGACTCGATGTGTGCATTTCATGCCATTTGTCTGATATTGTTGGGTTATGATCAAATGGACTTTGAAATATTTTCAAACAAAGCCTTAGAAAATTATGTCAGTATGTCGTGTTCGGTCCATAACTTTGATATCAGTGAAGAGTGCTGAGAGATCACACTTACGTTTCCAATGATGAGGATGTGTCAAGTGCACCACCCAATTTCCTTTCTTGATGGTCAAGGGCAAATGCAGGCTCAACATGCTTCCAATCTGCAACCATTTCATACACTTTACAGATTTGTCAACAGTTGTTGTACATTTTGCTCATAATGTGAAATTACTAGCAGAGGTTGCTTTTGAATTAAATTTTACCCCCCAAAGGTAGCATACTATTGAGGTCTGTTCTTAAAGATTTCATTGTTATTTTCTGTGGCAAGGGACGTTAATTTTACGTTTGATGATTTGTCATTGCAAATCTACATTTCAGATTCTTATACAAAGTGTTATGGAGACAATGGTACCAAAGTTGGTGGCTGAGGATATCCCACTGTTACACAGTCTGTTGTCTGATGTGTTCCCTGGTGTCAAATACAACGCAGCCTTGATGGAAGGTCTTCGCAAGGAGGTGAAAAAAGTCTGTGAAGAAATGTTCTTGGTATATGGAGAAGGAGATGAACTGGGCACCAATTGGATTGAGAAGGTAACACAATTAATCTTGTGTCAGTGCAACTTTTAAGGAAAATAGATGATTGGTTTCACTGTATATTCAAACTTGTGCATGTAACGTAATGTTTCTACCCATTAAACAAGTTGCCCTTTCTTTGACAAAGAAGTATTTTCATTTTCAGGGCTGTCTTTCTGTGATATTAATAAGCTGTGATAAGTCTAGATTATTTGAATATGAAGAGCTTAGAATACCACATTTAATAGAATATTGCAGTATTAAGTGAGCACTGCAGTGCGAAGACCAACAGTAGCCTAGTTAGGCCTTTATGACCAGGAGGGATCAATACTGTTCTCTTATCCATCAGATGAAAATTTATAGGAGTTTTTATTTATATGTATTTATATGTACATATGTTTGTAGGTGTTACAATTGTACCAGATCACTGTGCTGCACCATGGTTTAATGATGGTAGGACCAAGTGGCAGTGGCAAGTCAACAGCTTGGAGAGTACTGTTGAAAGCTCTAGAGAGACTGGAAGGCGTTGAGGGTGTGGCACATGTTATAGACCCAAAAGTATGCACTTACATATTCTAAACCATTGAACAGTTCAGTTTAGATGAATTTGGCAGTTGTTACTCAGAAATATCATTATACAACTTTATAAATGCAAGAATTTAAGCCAAACATGTGAACCAATTAAAATTGTACATGACTGTGTTAATATTTGAATAGATCATAAACTATAAACTTTAAGATTATTTTACAATTTTTATCACATTGTTGTAAAATATCTGCTTTTTATCTTGAATAGTAAGAAAAAGGAGTTATATTTTATAACATGTATTTGTTATGTTTTCTAGTCCATCTCAAAAGATGCATTGTATGGTAACATGGATCCAAATACCAGAGAATGGACAGATGGTCTTTTCACACATACACTAAGAAAGTAGGTCACTACAGTTGATTGTAGGAAGTTTGGTTTTACTATACATTGTAGTTTGTACCGTTAGTATCAGTAGAGTTTGGGATTGCCCAACTAAATATGGGACTTGCATGGAAGTTGTTGACAGATAGATAATAGATGTTGAAATAGGTTCCACTGTTATGCAGTGTGGGTTAAGAAAACGGACATTTTGAGAACTTTCGAATGCTTTTTGTTGAAAACATAAAACCTTATTTCATACATTATAGCAAAATGGTCCAGTAATATCCTTAGGACTACTTTACAGAAAAAAGAAGTTCCTGTTTTAACCGGCATTTATTTCTCAAAATGTGAAAGAATGTGTACCTCTATTAATGAAACAGAAAAAAAAGCTTTAATTTATGGGAGTCAATTTAAACATTTGGAGTTTACTAACGCATGTTTTCATCATCATTTAGGATCATAGACAATGTTCGTGGAGAGTTACAGAAACGACAGTGGATTATATTTGATGGTGATGTAGATCCAGAGTGGGTGGAGAATCTCAACTCTGTACTGGATGACAACAAACTTCTTACATTGCCCAATGGTGAACGTCTGGGAATACCTCCAAATGTATGTGGTATTGTAAAAGAATAATAAAAAAAAAAATTGTACATGCTTGAATAATTATATATTTCCTGTTTTCATCTGTTTGACAAATGAAGAATTCGGTTAAAGCTGAGCTGAGCCACTTTTTCCAAAACAAAAAGAAAGGATATCATTACTGTTCCCTTACTGTTTGAAAGTGACCATGTAGTGTAAACTATTTCAGAATTTTATTTGTTAATGCATGCAGTGCTCAGCTTTAGAATAGATTAGGAAGAAATAAATGTCTGTAGCTTTTATTGAAAAAAAGATAATGAGATGCGTTTATTTCAGTTTGAAAGATTTGTAAATGAGACCATTATGTTAGCATTATTTGTTACACGCTATTTATATTTTCTGCGAACATTAAAATGTTTTGTCTTACTTTCATGTCAGGTACGCATCATGTTTGAAGTACAGGACCTGAGGTATGCTACTCTAGCCACTGTTAGTAGATGTGGTATGGTTTGGTTCAGTGAGGACGTTCTCTCCGTCGAGATGGTGTTTGAGAACTACATGCAGAGGTTGAAGAACATTCCCCTGGAAGACACTGATGAAACAGAGACTTACAAAATTGGGAAACAAGAACAGGAAGAAGTTGTCTCCCCTAGTTTACAGGTACTTGCTATGAGTAGAATTTTTCTGCTTACCCCTCTCCTTAAATAAATGAAAAAATGCAGTTAATTAAAAGAATAAAACATTACATGGGATTTTGATACAATGGTTGAGGTGCTGCTTGATACAGATATCAAATTAAAGGAAGCTTTTAGTATTTTGTCAGTATATACTACATAGAAAGTTCATGAAATAGACTTTATGAATAGGTATTTCAGTTCTATATATTATATAATTTTCTGTCTTTTGTGATTTTAGGTACAGAGGGACTGTGCGTTAGTCCTGAGTGGTCACCTAACATCTGATGGTTTGGTGAACAGATGTCTGGAATTTGCTTTGGACCTTGAACATATCATGGACTTTACACGTTTACGAGCATTGAACTCGCTGTTCTCCATGTTAAACCAAGCTGTGAGGAACATCCTCAGCTACAATGCCAGTCATCCGGACTTCCCTATGGCTGTAAGTGGTGCAATGATGTAGTTAGCATAAGATATAGTTAGACAGTTTCTGTGTTTGAAAAAGTATGTTTATGTAATGCACTTTATGCCAAGTCTTTTGCCAACTGATTAATATGCATTAATAAAAGAGTTGATTATTGAAGTGCAGAAATTGCAAGCAAAACAGAAAAGAAATGATAGTATGTGTATATATTTCAAATTTACGTTTTTTTGGTTCGGTGTGGGGGGTAATTTCGTTTCCGGTGTGTTCTTTTGACCCCCAGCCTTGTGATCTCCGTTTGTCATTTCTTTCGTCCCCGGGCTTTGGTCATCAAGGTGAACCGTTTTTCTCACTAATTAGTACAGAGCACTGCAAATTGCATGGTGCTGTCTTCATAATTATCAATCTTATAGTGTTAATATTGCAATAAAAGAACAGTGTAATATACAGAAGTTCTTCTTTTAAACTCAAGTATTTTCTTTTCAGCAAAACCAGTTGGAGGCCTATATAAGCAAGTATTTGATTCACAGTCTGCTGTGGTCCCTGTCTGGAGACGGTAAACTGAAAGTTAGGGAAGACATGGGACAGTTCATACGTGGTATCACAACTATACCCCTCCCACCTGCAACAACCTTGAGAATCATCGATTATGAGGTAATCTCACGTTGATTGTTAAACTTGTGATTAAAAGTTTGTAAGCTTAAGTATCTACTGTGTGATGCCTGCCATATGTCTAGGAATTAAATGATTTGTGTTAACTTCTTAAAAAGTGAAAGGGGATTATTAATGAAATAAAAATAACATGATTGACAGGTCATTTTTTGTTGCTTATTTCAGGTATCAATCACAGGGGAATGGACACCATGGCAGTCTAGGGTTCCAGTCGTGGAAATTGAGACCCACAAGGTGGCGTCCCCTGATGTTGTCATACCAACCATTGACACAGTACGACATGAGAACCTGCTGTTTACCTGGCTGGCTGAACACAAACCCCTTGTGTTGTGTGGACCTCCTGGCTCGGGCAAAACAATGACCCTGTTCAGTGCTCTGAGATCCCTCCCTGACATGGAGGTAATTGAAGTTGAACATAGATGTAATATTTACACATAGGTCTTAAGAAAGCTGATGATAATATGAATTGGTTGCAAAGGTTAGAATCATTTGCTGCTAGCAGAATAACAGTTCAAGAATAATACTCTGGAAATTTTTTGATAAATTGAAGCTAAATTTTTCGATAAAATTGTATTCAAATGTTTTTTCTTGTAGGTTGTTGGTCTCAACTTCTCTAGCGCGACTACTCCTGAGCTCTTACTGAAGACGTTTGACCATTACTGTGAGTACAGGCGTACTCCAAATGGTGTGGTACTTTCTCCCATACAGATAAACAAGTGGCTTGTCCTGTTCTGTGATGAAATCAACTTGCCCAACATGGACAAATATGGTTAGCAAAATAGCTGCTTTTATTATTTTTTGTACATGGATTTTGTTTGGCTTATGTAGGATGAATGACTGTGTGCTTCATGGATAACACTGTTTTTTCATATGATAGTAGCCAGACTTTTCTATTAAGAATGAATTTATTAGAAAAAACCAGATGCAAACCTATATTTTATTGAACTCCTCAGCATTTGTAGTATACGTATGAAAACAGAGTATCATAAAAAGTGGAAGCAGTAACATTTTTGAATTTTTTAAGTATCTGTAAATATTTTCAGGCTGAAACATTCTTCAGTTTATCATTGCTTTCTCAGGTTGTAAAAGATTGAATAAGTGCCCCATGTATTATTGTTCTACATGTATATAGGTATAACACCTGTAGCTTCCTGATATGTATTTTAGGCACACAGAGAGTAATATCGTTCCTGCGTCAGATGTTAGAATACGGTGGCTTCTTCAGGACAGCAGATCAGACATGGGTAAAGTTTGAGAGAATACAGTTTGTGGGAGCCTGTAATCCACCCACTGACCCTGGCAGAAAGCCTCTGTCACACAGGTCTGTAACAGTGTATATTTAACTATTCTGTATAAAAAGTTTAAGGTTGTGTTTTTTGCCATGAATTGCAGTCCTTTAAGTCAGTCTTGAAACATTTTATATGAGGAAACTGACATGAGAAAAGTAGAGATTTCTTTAAATATGTTAAACAATAATGGAACAAGAAGCCAGGAGATAACTTGGGACTTCCTATATCCCCTTCTTTAAGCTAAACAGTCACAGTAGGACCTTACTTAAGTGTGGTTTGTAGCATGACAGTATTGTTCAATATCTGTATGTATAAATGTTTGAAGGCTTGAAATGAGGAGTAGACAAAATGGAGAGTAATACTATGTACATCAGAATCCACATCTTTTTAGGATGTTAGTCAGTTAAGCAGTTGATAAGTAACTTAGTTTTCAGTGTGACTGGAAATAGATCTGTGACATGATGTTATATATTGCAGGTTCTTGCGTCATGTACCTGTGGTGTATGTTGATTACCCAGGCAAGATCTCCCTCACCCAGATCTATGGTACCTTCAACAGAGCCATGCTCAGACTGGTACCCAGTCTTAAGCCTTATGCTGAACCCCTCACCAGTGCAATGGTTGAATTTTACCTGATGTCACAGGTACAGTGTATTCTTCATATTTCTTAAAGTATAGAGAAAGTGAATGCTTATAAGCTGGTATAGAAATTCTTCAGACTTCTCAGTTACTGCTGACTGAGATGCATTGTACATAGTATTTCAGTCTTGTAAGAACATTTCTTTAGAAAAACATTACAGATTTTTGAATGCCAAAAGGCTTTGAAATATCTAGCTTACTGTTACATAATATAATGTATGTGATTCTAGTTTGTAAATGAAGCTATTGTACAGAATTTTTTCTGCATGATAATTTATAGGTTGCTTGTTGACACTGCAGTGTTTTCATATATTTTGAATTGCTTTTGTTGTTCATTGTTTAACAGGAGAGATTTACCCAGGATATGCAGCCACACTATGTCTACAGTCCTCGTGAGATGACCCGCTGGGTCCGAGGTATATGTGAAGCACTGAGACCCCTAGAAACCCTTCCTGTGGAGGGACTTGTCAGGATATGGGCACACGAGGCACTTCGACTGTTCCAAGACAGGTAAGATAATTATGCATCTGTTTTGTGCTTAGAAACATGAAATTACTAGAGCTGTAATGACGCATGTAGTTAACTTTTCAGTAAATTTGTGGAAGGGCTTTCTGTATTATTTCTTGAAAGACTGTACCTTTTGTATGTAAATGTAGCTGAAAAAAGATCTGTAACATGGTATTTGTGATGGAATTTCTACATTCATGTCTATCTCCACAGGTTGATAGAAGATGAAGAACGTCATTGGACAGATGAACATGTTGACATGGTTGCCATGAAACATTTCCCCGGCATTAACCGAGATGAGGCTATAGCCCGTCCCATCTTGTTCTCAAACTGGCTGTCCAAGGATTACACCCCAGTTGACAGGGAGGAGCTCAGAGAATATACCAAGGCCAGACTCAAAGTCAGTACTTGTTAAAGATACAATCATTTAATTTAAAAGTGAACATTCTCACAGATATAGATGTTTGCTTTATAATATTCAAGATTATCAAACTTAATTTTCCTGATAGCAGGTTCTATATTTGTATTTTCCTTACAAGTTAATAAAATTTCTGTCTGTTTGATTTGTCTGATTTAGAGCTGGAAATCAGCTGTTTGTTTATTTTTAGTTCATCATTTGATTAAAGGGACATTCCCTATAACTGATGTCAAACTAAATAACCTCCAGAACATAAATAATAGAATCATTGGAAGTGTTATAACTTAATCTAAAAGTTTCAGCAATGCATTCCCAGTCATTATCGATAAAATCAGCAGTTTAAAATATACTGCAGTACCATAAACCATTCAATAATCTATGTAGAGTTGTTGTTGTACAATTAATGGGTGGATGTGATTTATTACAGAAAGACTCTATATTGATTCATTGTGGTAAAATTAGAGATTTTTTGCCATAGGTTCTTTGAAATTGTATTCATTTATCATTTTACCTGCATTGAACACATAATTTAGGTTTAGAGAATATAATCTGCTAGATGTAGGAAGTGCCTCTTTAAGGGATTATGTAACCCTTGTTTGCCTTTCAGGTTTTCTATGAAGAAGAGTTGGATGTTCCGCTTGTGCTGTTTGATGAAGTACTGGACCATGTGTTGCGTATTGACCGTATATTCCGACAGCCCCAGGGTCACGTCCTATTGATTGGGGTCAGTGGAGCAGGAAAGACAACTCTGTCAAGATTTGTGGCATGGATGAATGGGCTGACTGTTTACCAGATCAAGGTGCACAACAAGTATACAGCAGCAGACTTTGATGAGGACCTCAGGATTGTCCTTAGAAGATCTGGTTGTAAGGTAAAATAGTTATAAATTCATGCCCACTTTATGAAATTTAGGCCTGTGTTTGATTTGTTTGACATTTAGACCTGTGTTCTGTTTGTTTGAAATTTAGACCTGTGTTTGGTTTGTTTGAAATTTAGACCTGTGTTTGGTTTGTTTGAAATTTAGACCTGTGTTTGGTTTGTTTGAAATTTAGACCTGTGTTTGGTTTGTTTCCTCAGCAAAAAACACCCTTAGAGGACACTTTTCTGTGTACTTAAAGCACTTGGTTGGTGGGTTTTTGCAGACTGGAGTTACAGTGATATTTGAACTAAAAGAGAGTAAAGCAAAAAAAATATATTTATTCACAGTAAAGCAAGGTGTGTTTCTTTAAAGCAAGGACTCTGCTCGTATAAAGTGTGTATCCTTTGAGGTAAGCTTGTATCTTGGAGAAAGGTTATTTGACATAATTGTGACTGTTAAAGGCCTATAAACCTAAAAAAAAATTAAGTGTTACTTTGCGCTTATAATTCTACACATTGTGTTTGCTGCATTGTTTCAGAATGAGAAGATTGCATTCATTATGGATGAATCCAATGTGTTGGACTCCAGCTTCCTGGAGAGAATGAATACACTGTTAGCTAACGGAGAGGTACCAGGGCTGTTTGAAGGAGATGAATATACCACACTGATGACACAGTGTAAGGAAGGAGCCACAAGGGAAGGATTAATGTTGGACTCGTCAGAAGAACTTTACAAGTGGTTTACACAGCAGGTTTGTGCATCTATACAGTTACCATATTTCATACTATGATTTTGTTTATAATTGATTAGCTTCTTAAGACTTTGAAAGCTTTCTTTTGAAAGCTGCTTTCATCTCTTAGTGGTAAAGTTCAGTAGAATATAACCATAAGATAGATATATATATTTAACCCTGTCCTTGTTTGGTGGCTTTATTTAATGTAACAGTCATTGATTTTTTTTGTAAATATGAATGTGAGAAATACTGTATATTATAATTTTAGGTAATGAAGAACCTTCATGTTGTCTTCACAATGAACCCATCAGCAGAAGGACTCAAAGACAGAGCTTCTACATCACCTGCTTTGTTTAACAGGTGTGCTTCACTTTTCTCTGATTATCATCTGTACTTTACAGTGATTTTTGACATCAAAAGTCTAAAAACAAAAAAAAACAATACTCATTGATGCTTTTTTGATTGCATGTTAAAATTCTCAGTAACGTGAGAAAAGGTGGTTCGTCTTAGTTAGGGATGCCAGGACATGGTCTTGTTGACAGCCATTGTATGTCTATGACTAAATTCGAGTGTGACTTAAATCCAAGAGAAAGAAAAGGCATGTTAGTGACCCATCTTTTGTAATATTAGGTTACAATGTGTTTATCATTTCAAAATTGGAACAATTTCAGATGTGTATTGAACTGGTTGGGTGATTGGTCTACTGGAGCATTATACCAAGTTGGAAAGGAATTCACCAATAAGGTTGACCTTGAAAAGGGTCAGGTAGGTTACTTGTACTGTTTAAAAGAGTTACTGTTCCTGGGTGAGAAAGACCTGTAGGATTCTAGCGGAGCAATATCTTTATAATTTGTAGCTTGCTTTTGGGCATTACAATCCTAGAGCACAAAGTCTGAACTTCAATCACAGTTTGGGTTCGCCATATTGAGATAAATAGAGCCTGAAACAAAAGCAACTTGCCTTCATGTGTATTGTTACTGTCAAGTTTCAAGTCTATTAATTAAATGTGTTAATTCTATGTTCTATTTTTTTGTTCAAATTGTAACACTTTTCTTTTTGTCTATAGATATTTTATTGTGCATTTTCCATTTCTTAGCAAATTTACAATTGGTGCATTACACCAAATTTTGTAGGTCAAGCATTTACAGAGTTAATTAAACTTTTATGATTTTTATTTTTCAGTATTTGGCACCAGAGAACTTCCCAATAGCCTATCCATCACTGCCCTTGCCACCAGGTTCTATTCAGGGATGCCACCAAATTTTGTAAGTCAAGGCCAGAGTATTGTGTTTGTACATTTGTCTTTGCATCAGGCTTCAACAAACTAGCTTATGTACAGAAGGCGTAGCCGCCAAAGGTAGGAAGAACCATGTCCATCATACAAATAGATTTTTTTTCAAGGGGTTGTGGGCACTACCTAGACATTCATCAGAGTATCTTTTTGTACTTATGTTAGTTTGTCAAATTTCTTCTATCTTCCCTCAAAGTAGTGGTAAGAATACATCTGTCAGTACCGGTAGTTGTTTTTGGACAGGGCAATGAATTCATTTAATCAAGATGTTACTGACCTTGCAGTTTTGTTGATATGGAGTAAAAGTAAACAAAAGAAACCATTTCTAGTGTTTTTCACTTGTAATTATTTGTCAAAGGTAAATTTAAATTTTGATGGGCTCTTATATAACTACATTGACACTTTTTTTTTTTTTTTTTTGGGGGGGGGGGGGGTTTTTTTTTTTTTTTTTTTTTTTTTTTTTTTTTTTTTTTTTTGTGGGGGGGGGGGGGGGGGGGGGGGGGGGGGGGTTTTTTTTTTTTTTTTTTTTTTTTTTTTTTTTTTTTTTTTTTTTTTTTTTTTTTTTTTTTTTTGGGTTGGGGGTAAAATTTTTTTTTTGGTTTTTTTACCAATAATTACAAGATGTTACTACCTTTGTGTTTATGTTAGATTGAGTGTGCATATTGGCTAAATTGACAAAAACATCAACAAAAGAGAAGAAAATCTGTATATCTCCCTTTTTGATTTTTAAGTTTCTGTGAATATTTTTGACTGTTCAGAAAGTGACATAGTGTAGTAGCTTTAGTAGTGTAATCATCCCAGCTCTGTCTTAGAAAATACTACAAAAACCGATCTCATCATTGTCTGTAGGTCAATGTAGGTGAATGATTCATTTAACAGATCTGGATGTACATATAAGTGCGATGTTACTAAGTTTCTAGATGGTAATATTTTCAGACCAAGTTGTACCAAGAGAAGAGAGCTGACCTTGAGGAGCAGCAACTCCATCTGAACATCGGTCTACAGAAGATCCGCGATACCGTCAGTCAGGTCGCAGAACTACAGAAGTCTCTCTCTGTCAAACGCATTGAACTGGGGGAGAAAAACAATGCTGCCAACATGAAACTCAAAGAAATGGTATTGTCTATTTCTGTTTCGATGTTTCTTGTCTGTGTAGCAATAGGATGACGGTCTTTTTGTCTGTCTGTATGTCACAGTTTTACTACTAGCCTGTAACATTGTATAACCATTGGGATTTGACTTGTTGGTTAATGTTTACAGTGCATTTGTGTTTTCTATGCATTTTGTCAGTCATTCCAAAGGTGTTGATGGTAAGAATCATAACTACAGTAATTGGGATAAACCTAGAAACTTGGCAAAACTGTGTCTTTAGATAGTGAGAAAGCTATCCTGGGGTATAAAATGGACGGACCTTTATAAAATTTTCTTCAAATCAAACAACATATCTATTCCTATTTGTGGGTCATATACATCATGGCTGCTGCAGACAGGGTTTAAGGTTTGAAGTTGTACAAAGAATCTGATGGTGTGTGTTACAGATCAAAGACCAGCAAGAGGCAGAACGTAAAAAAGTGACGTCACAGGAGATCCAGCAAGCACTGAGAGATCAGACTAAAGTCATACAAGAGAAACAAGTGAGTGTGGGGGAAGACCTCGACAAGGTGGAACCAGCTGTCATTGAAGCTCAGCTAGGTATGTGTGCAGTTACATGGCATTTAGTTGGAAAAAGGGTTTGAGCAATCTGAGATACTGTTTGTAAAAGCTAGTGTGAAGGCGTAGAACCAACCCAGTCTGTATGGACAGCATATTATTGCAGCACTAGGATTGTCAGTGCTGTTATTGTTGTTCATTTGAAAAGTATTTGATGTATTGTTTATTTAAACTTGCAGGGCTGAAACACATATATCTCTATTCATTGTTAATACAGTAAATTTTCACACAGTTCGGTGAGATAAACTTCATTTATTGCATAAACGATATAAAATCTTACTGTGGTTTTGAAGATTTCTTTTTAATAAGTTGAACAAAGATACTTGATTTGTAATGATAATGTTTTCTGTTGTGACATTACAAAATTTGTTGGTTGAGTTTGACAAGTAGTCTGTCATGACCTGGATATGCGGGAAAGATAAAATTGATCAAAGTGAACAGATGGCCTTAGCTTGGAACAGTTTGCTTATGTTTTTAAGTTGCGGGTAGATTTGTTTCATGTTGTATATTTTGTTGGTACTTTATTTTGAATGGGCAGAGTATTTTGATTTTGCTTATTATGAATTTGTTCACATTGCAAACAATCTTTGCGGGTCAATACAAATTTCAGTTTGATAACTTTTTACTTTTCTTTATTATACAAAATTGGTTTCTTGTAATTATATACCTGTATTTATTATTAACCCGGGACTGGCAAACTGTGTTACAATATATGAGTGAAAACTACCAGATATATGCAGGCAGACAGAGTTTTTTTAGTTAAACTGTGAAATTTTCTGTTCTCCTTACACCAAAGCAAGAAAAATTTTAGACTTGTTTTGATTGATTGAATTCATTTGTAAATTACACATTCAGATCAAAAATCAATGATAGATGAAAATACATCTCCATGTGTTCAGAACGATGAAATACAGTAGTCTGTGAGGTCCTCATGAATGTACTTAAAACATTTCTTTAATACTTAAATTTATTCAGTGATTGTACTACAGCAGTTTTGTCAAGAACAAGAGCTATCCTTTCATCCTTATATAATCTATTACCCTACACAACTGATTCTGATGTCTACACAACTGATTCTGATGTAAGGAAAATAATTCTCAATAGCCTTGAATAAAAACACACTTTCTATCCTAAAAGTATATCAATTTCTAAAAGTCATTTCATTATTATAATTGTACCATGTTTCATCAGTCACTTACAAAGTTAACATTTCTTTAAAGTTTCTCTCCAGTCAATTATAAGTATGTCATGAATGTCATTCAATGAAACATAAATGTATCCGAAAAGTTTCTTCAGTCAGTTTGCAGTAAAATACCATTTCTATGAACAGAGAGTTCATGATTGCATGTACTAATGAAATTAAGGCATATGTATTTTCTGTTTCCATTGAAGATGTATGTTTCACTCCCAAATGATAGCCCAAATATTTAGAAATCCCTGCCCTCGCGTTAAAACTAATAGCTAAAATATTAAGAAATCCCTTCCACATATCATTCAGTCCATTTTGCAATATTTAAATTGGTGACCAGAAGTTAAGATGTTTATCTTATGCAAAGTTATTTACTTGAGATGCTTAAAGTGTGGGATTGTGTATTTTCTTTGGAAATTTGTGGAGAATGGTGTGGCTACAAATGATAGTTATACTTTTCAGCTATGTAGGATATATATACATGTAAATCATCTTTGTATGGAGGTAACAGTGTATTTACCAAGTACATGACATACATGTACCAAGTACATGACATATATGTACATTCACAATTCACATCATCTTAAATTGTGTGAATAAAACACATCAAAATGTTCTTAAAAGATACCACTAAATTTGTAGGTTACAATTGAAATATCTATGGTATGTGAAGTTTTGTAAAAAAAAAAAAAAAAAAAAGAAAAACATTTTGGATTTTGAAGAATCTTTGGATTTTGCTGAAATACACTGAATTTGATTCACAAAACTGCATAAATATACACTATCTGTACTCCTAATGACTGCAACCTGGTTGGGAGGTGCGGGGGGGGGGGGGGGGCTTTTTATAAAGGGGTCTGATTGGGCTATAGCACCCCCCCCCTAAGTGCCCCCGTTTAAATCATAGAAAAGAAAAATAGAAATAAAGAACTTTTAAAAAAGCCCTTTTAAGGCAATAAATCTTTTTAAAAAAAAAACGGTTTTTATATTCGTAAGCCGCAACAAATACAATACTAATCACACGTTTACAAGTTAGTCAAACAAAAAAGAGGCACTGGAAAGGGTGAAAAGGGGGGAAACCAGTAAGCGCTGAAAAAAGACCGAGGAAAAAAAAGAGCCTGGTGTTATTTCTTTGGACATTGATAGGGGAAAAAGCCTTTTAATTTGGGTGTTGGGGAGCCAACCGCGTCGATTTTAACTGCGTTAAGAGTTGCAGCTATCATTTAGATACATGTACCTCCATACAAAGTAAGTTTGTCAATTATCTGCCCATTTCAATGCATTGATTCCATGGTACATTTTACTAAATAAACAACAACAGAAATGATGCAGGATTCATACAGTCAAACCTGTGTTGAAGTAAACACCATTGTGAGAATTAAAATCAGCATTGGAAAAACACGTAACTGTTCATCTATTGTGGAAAGAAGGGATAACAAAGACCACCTGTCTACAAAGACTGTTTGGTCAGTGGATGTTGCTCACAGGTTTGACTGTACTCCTGATGAATCCTGCCTTTATGGCAATATTCTCTCTTAAAAATATGATAGCAAATATTGAAAGGGTATTTAATTTCATGTACATGTATAACATACTAATGGAAAGTCTGGCTTTGTTATTATGATTTGATATTAAAAGAACTTCCAAATTGTATAATGCACATTGTGAGATTGCACTTGAGGCATATTGTTCTGAAGTATATGATACATGTGGTACGCAGATATATTTGTAGGTGTATTTCTAGATATACTTGAAATAAAGCATTCTGATTTGTAAAATCACCAGGTTAAATTGGGATAATATTTTTAGAAGTCGGAACTTAATGGTTGTCAAAATACTACATAATGTGCGTGTTGGTTGCATATGTTTATATGTGTGCTATGTGTATTCCATATGCAGAATGTTAGAGAGAATAGGTGAATGAACAGTGGTGTACCATTTCATGTGGGAAATATATTATGTGGGTGTTTCAAGCTTGTGTAGAGATATTAGGAGTAAATAGAGTGGTTACAACCATTACGTCCTGATAACTGCGTACCACAGCTCACTGTTTTCTCAGAATACTCACTGATAAACGAATAGATTTGGAAACACCTTAGAGAGCATGAATGCAGATCATAGCTATTTCTTACATTTTTAGCGCATTAAAAACAAACCTTAAACAAACCGTAATCAAGTGTATCTGCATTAGCACAGTTTGGAAGTTTCTTTTATACTGTTTGTTTGTTTCTATGCTGAACCTTGCATGCTTGTACCTGTATTTATTTTGTACACTTCCTCTCCTCTGCCTGTGTGTAGCTGTGAAATCCATCAAGAAACAGCATCTAGCAGAGATCCGTGCCCTGCCCAACCCTCCCCCGCTTGTCAAGCTGTCCCTCGAGGCCATCTGTATGCTGCTCGGTGAACCCGACGTGGACTGGAAAGCGATGAGGTCTATTATAATGAGAGACAACTTCATCTCAAGCATTGTCAATTTTAGGACTGATGATTTAGCGTAAGTTTTTCTTCAAACTTGGTCATTTTGTGATGAATAGTTTGTAAAGAAAGGTAGCTGAAAGTTTGAGTATCAACAGAACTGTTGAGTGTTGCTTAGGTATTGTGGAATTTGGCAAAGTTTTTGGCTGTTACTGAATAGTTTTGTGTGGTCTAAAAAGCACAAATTTCAAAATTTCATGTAAATTAGCATAAGGTCATGTCAATTTTTGTTGCAATTAGGCAATGAAAAGTTGAATGACCAAGCAGAGGTTATGTAGGAATGTTTGAATGTCACTGATGGGTTGAGTCCTTTTCAGTGTCAAGCTCTCATTGCCTTGCCATGGTTTTCTGGAGTTAAAATTACATTCATTTCATGTGATTTTTCATTTGGCATTATAGAAGGGTTGGTACCATGCATTTTATCATCTAAATCACTGCAAACTTGTCTTTCATCTACCTTTCTATAAATCAATGTTGTGTATATACACACAAGACTACTGTAGAACGTGCTTTACAGCTGTGAAATCAATCAAGAAGAAGGACCTTGTAGAAATTCGATCAATGGGTAACCCACCCCAGGCAGTGAAGACTGCACTCGAGGCTATATGCCTCTTGCTTGGGGATTCTGGAGATTGGAAGGCTATACGTAGTTTCATAGTTAAAGATGATTTCATTGCAAGAATTGTTGCTCTGAGCACAGAGGATATTGGGTAAGTAAACAATCAGAAAAAGAAAACAATATGAAAAGTGTGGGTTTTTTTTCCAAGCTTAGACAAGAGAATAAAACTTGATGGTGAAAAAATATCTGCAACAGTAACTTAGCTCTGAGCATATTATGCTTGATGCAGAAAGCTGTTTGCAGTCATACAGAGAAAAGAAAAACATTGGTTTTTCAAATATTACATTTACCCATGATATGCTAGGGTCAGTTGACAGAGCTGCGTCAGTAAATCTATACTTTAACAAATGTTACACAATAGCTGTACATGTAACTTAGCATCACAGCCAGTAAATGCAGTTGAGAAGAGACAAGTTGATTGTTAATGTGTGCCATTATGCTTTTAAGGTCTGAAACTGACACTGCTCAAACCCCCCCGGGGGGGGGGGGGGGGGGGGGGGGGGGGGGGGGGGGCGGGGGGGGGCGGGCCCCCCCGGGGGGGGGGGGGGGGGGGGGGGGAAGGGGGGGAAAAAAAAGAAACCCCGGGGGGGGGGGGGGGGGGCGGCCCCCCCCGGGGCTCCCCTCTTTTTGGGTTGTCTTTTTTCTTTTTTTTCTTTTAAACAAAAAAAAAGGTTGTTATTGTGTCGGTTCCGCCCCCGAAGGGAGGGGGGGGGGGGGGGGCCCCGGGAGACCGCCCCCACAGAGGGTAAATTTATGTGGTGTTTTCTTTCCGCCCCTTCTTCGGGCCCCTTTCAGGGGGGGGGCGGGTTATATTGGGGGGACCGGTAATGGAGGTTAGAGTGTTTTTTTTTTTTTTTTTGGTGGGGGGGGGGGGGGGGGGGAAAAAAAAAAAAAAAAAAAAAAAAAAATAATAATTTTTTTTTTTTTTAAAAAAAAAAAAAAAAAAAAAAAAAAAAAAAAAATTTTTTTATTTTTTTTTTTTTTTTTTTTTATTATATAATTTTTTTTTTTTTTTTTTTTTTTTTTTTTTTTTTAAAAAAAAAAAAAAAAAAAATTTTTTTTTTTTTTTTTTTTAAAAAAAAAAGGGGGGGGGGGGTTGATTAAAAAAAAGTATTTTATAAAAAAAATTTTTTTTTTATTTTTTTTTTTTTTTTCATTTTTAAATTGTGCGTTACAGACAGGGTCACGTTATATACAGGTGACCGCTAATGCAGGTTAGACTGTAGTATCTTTTTCTTTTTGATGTTAAAACAACACTTTCTATGACAGTTTATGAAAGTAGCTTTACTAGTTACTTGTGGCTCTTAAGCAAAGGAGTATTGCCATTTATGTAGAAGAACTCAGAATGGCAAGATAATGTAGCAGGAAGAAATACAATGAGCAGTGACAGGATAATTTAGCATTTACAGTGACAAGATAATGTAGCATATACAGTGATAAGATAATGTAGCATATACAGTGACAAGATAATGTAGTGACAAGATAATGTAGCATATACAGTGACAAGATAATGTAGCATATACAGTGACAAGATAATGTAGTGACAAGATAATGTAGCATATACAGTGACAAGATAATGTAGCATATACAGTGACAAGATAATGTAGCATACACATGACAAGATAATGTAGCAGTATATGAATATCACACAGCTTTCAGTGTAACAGTAAAAATGTCAAAATTCGGAAAAATACTGTTACCCGAGCGAAGCTGTGTGATATTTATTTTATTATGCCGAAAAAAATTATTGGGTACTTGACATACTGTTATGGACAAGGGTTCATCACAAGTAAAAACACATCATGTTCATACCATACGGTTTGACTAAAATCAATACTGCGCGTTCTGCCGTGTAACAGTAAATTATACTGTTACATGCCTAACAGTATATTTCTAGCAGTCACGTGCTGCCTTGATAGAGACAGTATGAATGCTAACTGTTTGTCTATGGGAGTTTAATATTGATAATAGATTGAGGCATAATAATAAGAAATACAATCAGCAAGTGTATATAAGATAGTTTTGGGTATTTTGTAGAGATGACATTAGATCCAAGATGAAGGCCAAGTACCTAAGTAATCCAGATTTCAACTATGAGAAAGTGAACAGAGCCAGTTTAGCATGTGGACCTATGGTGAAATGGGCCATTGCTCAGGTATGCAGTCTGTCTTCCTTACTCTTCTTAAAATAATATCACAAGTTTTGATAGTATGACTGTTAACTAGTCATAGAATAGAATGACCGTGGCTTAATTAACTCTATCCCATTTCTAAATAAGCCTAACTTCTTGATAAAGAACATTTTTATACCCCCAAAACGAAGTTTAGGGGGTATAGAGCACCCTGGTTGGTGTCGGTCGTCGGTCGGGCGGTGGGGGGTCTGCATTTTCCTTGTCCACATAATGAAAACTACTAGTGGAATTCAATACAACTTCATCAATGGCAACACTTGAGAGAAGTGCAGTGCACAAGAACAAACCCATCTTGACTAATTACAGAGTATGCCCTTTGTTACTTTTCCTTGTTGCGGAGCATAACTTGAAAACTACTAGTGGAATTCAATACAACTTCATACAATGGTCAAGCACATTGAGAGGAAGTGCGTGCACAAGAACCATAACCCATCTTGACTAATACAGAGGCCCTTTGTTACTTTTCCTTGTCCGAGCATAACTTAAAACTACGGTTGGAATCAATACCACTTCATACAGTGATCAAGCACACTCAGAGGAAGGCAGTGTACAAGAACTATAACTCTATCTGAGTATTTACTGAGTTATTGCCCTTTGTTACTTTTCCTTGTCCGGAGCATAACTGAAAACACGGTTGGAATTCAATACAACTTCATACAATGGTCAAGCACATTGAGAGGAAGGCAGGCACAAGAACTAAACCCATCTTGACAATTACAGAGTATTGCCCTTTGTTACTTTTCCTTGTCCGGAGCATAACTTGAAAACTACTGGTTGGAATTCAATACAACTTCATACAATGATCAAGCACACTCAGAGGAAGTGCAGTGTACAAGAACTATAACTCTATCTTGAGTATTTACTGAGTATGCCCTTTGTTACTTTTCCTTGTCCGAAGCATAACTTGAAAACTACTAGTTGGAATTCAGTACAACCTCATACAATGGTCAAGTACATTTAGAGGAAGGCAGTGCACAGGAACCATAACTCCATCTTGACCATTACAGAGTATTACCCTTTGTTACTTTTCCTTTCCGACATAACTTGAAAACTTCTGGTTGGAATTCAATACAACTTCATACAAGATCAAGCACAGTGAGAGGGAGTGCAGTGCACAGGAACCATAACCCATCTTGACTAATTACAGTGTTATTGCCCTTTGTTACTTTTCCCTGTCTGGAGCATTTTTAAAAACTACAAGTTGGAATTCAATACAACTTCATACAATGGTCAAGCACAATGAGAGGAACTGCTAAGAACAATATCTCTATACCCCCAAAACGAAGTTTAGGGGTATATAGAGTCACCCGGTGGTTGGTCGGTCGGTCGGTCGGTTGGTCGGTCGGTCGGTCGGTCGGTCGGTCAGTCGGTCGGTCGGGCGGTCTGTTGCATTTTCCTTGTCCGAGCATAACTTGAAAACTACTAGTTGGAATTCAATACAACTTCATACAATGGTCAAGCACATTGAGAGGAAGGCAGTGCACAAGAACAAACCCATCTTGACTAATTACAGAGTTATTGCCCTTTGTTACTTTTCCTTGTCCGAGCATAACTTGAAAACTACTAGTTGGAATTCAATACAACTCATACAAGGTCAAGCACATTGAGAGGAAGTGCAGTGCACAAGAACTATAACCCATCTTGCTAATTACTGAGTTTGCCCTTTGTTACTTTTCCTTGTCCGGAGCGTAACTTGAAAACTACTAGTTGGAATTCAATACAACTTCAACAATGGTCAAGCACATTGAGAGGAAGTGCAGGCACAAGAACTATAACCCATCTTGACAATTACAGAGTTATGCCCTTTGTTACTTTTCCTTTCCGAGCAAAACTTGAAAACTACTAGTGGAATCAATACAACTTCATACAAGATCAAGCACACTCAGAGGAAGTGCAGTGTACAAGAACTATAACTCTATCTTGAGTATTTACTGAGTTATTGCCCTTTGTTACTTTCCCTTGTCCAAGCATAACTTGAAAACTACTAGTTGGAATTAAGTACAACCTCATACAAGGTCAAGTACATTTAGAGGAAGGCAGGCACAGGAACCATAACCCATCTTGACTCATTACAGAGTTATTACCCTTTGTTACTTTTCCTTGTCCGGAGCATAACTTGAAAACTTCTGGTTGGAATTCAATACAACTTCATACAATGGTCAAGCACAGTGAGAGGGAGTGCAGTGCACAGTAACCATAACCCATCTTGACTAATTACAGGGTTTGCCCTTTGTTACTTTTCCCTGTAAGGAGCATTTTTCGAAAACTACAAGTTGGAATTCAATACAACTTCATACAATGGTCAAGCACAATGGGAGAGGAACGCTAAGAACAATATCTCTTTTTAGTTTGTTTGCAAGGTATTATGTTACTACGAACTTCTTCAGTTTATAAAGCAATCCTTTTGGGGGTATTAATCACATTTAGTGATAGCTCTAGTTATTTTTGTGATAAGCTTGGACCGAAATTTGTCTGTGCATCCAGCAATCTTGTCCAAAGTTTCTGCTTGCACTATTATGCCAGTCTAGTGCCAAATGTCTCGAACTGTTCCCCAGGCTATCCAGATGTCTTGAAATTTGGTGCATGTACCTATATGCCAGTTAAATACCAAAATGAATTCCCAAACTATTTATAGAACAAAAATGATAATAGAAACGGTAGAATATGCTAAGTTGATGGGGAGAAAAGAAATTTATTGAATGAATTAACCAGTTCTTCTATAGGTAAACAGCTAAATCAGTGTGAATAGATACCTGCTAGGGTAGAAGTGGTAGTGTTTTAAATTAGCCCATCTGTTATGTGGAACTTCTGTATTTTAAGTAAGCTATGCGTATGTTTTTTCAGATAAACTATGCAGATATGTTGAAGCGTGTTGAACCCCTCCGTAATGAATTACAAGCTCTGGAGTCACAGGCCAATGAGAACAAGTTGAAGGGAGATGATGTAATGAGATTGATCCACGATCTTGAGAAGAGTATTGCAAAATACAAAGAGGAATATGCTTCTCTCGTTAGTGAGGCACAGGCCATCAAGACTGGTCTGGAATCCGTGGAAAAGAAGGTTTGCAAAGTTACTTCTTTGGTTTAAATCTGATACAAAGGCAAATTGAGCCGTTATGTTTAGAATTTATTATTTGATTGTTGATTATAGACTGTAAGAGTGGTTTGGGTCAGGAGTTTTATATTTTCTCTAAGTTTTTGCCAGTAAATCAACTAGCTATTTCACCAATCTTTTCTAAAATTTCTACATTAAGAATGTTTGATAGAAACCACGGGAGAATCTAAAGACATTTAGAGTACTTGTATTATATTGATATAATTCATTAAATTATTTCTTTTGTAGCAGTTTCTTTTAAAATTTTAAGTACTTGAATTTTTTTAAAAGACCAAAAACCATGGCTCAGAACATACTCTATGTGCTCCTGTATTTACTATTCCATATCATGCATTGATAGAATTTAACTGTCTTTGTTCTCCAATGAAATGCTTAAGTTCATTTACATTATTTTATAATTGTGGACATATTGAAATCCTTGTTAGGTTGAGCGCAGTGTAGCATTGTTAGACTCCCTAGCCAGTGAAAAAGTGAGATGGGAAGCTGGAAGTGAAACATTCAAGAACCAGATGGCTACAATCATAGGAGATGTACTCATTTCCTCAGCATTCATGGCATACGCTGGTAGGTAGCTTGATTTCACTAGATATCCTAAAATAACTGTTTCTTTGTCACCCTGCATTGCTAGATATGAGATTTTAAGTCATAAAAAGTGACACCAGTGTCTGATGGATATTTTAATTTAGTACACTTGTTCTGACTTCCTTAGACAAATCTTTTTGGACGCTTCTTGAGAATGTCCAGCTGGTTTTTCTTGAAGGGTTCAGATGGCCACTGTGCATTTAAACTAAAATTTGCACTCTCTAAACTTAATAACTTGTACTTTGAAATTGCACTTTGACAATCCTGGTTTTACAAATATAGAAATGATACTATAGGATTTGTTACTTGGAAACATTTAATTGTTACAGGTTACTTTGACCAGAAAATGAGGAAGAATTTGTTCACAGTCTGGTCATTCCATCTGCAGAAAGCCTCCATACAATTTAGAACTGATCTTGCTAGAACTGAGGTAAGTTGCGGATATCTCAAGTGGCATTTATACCATTTACATGTTCACGTCATTATAATCCATTGTGTCATTATTCTTAGGCAAATTGTGAAGTAAAAGTTAAATGAATGTTACTGTTGTGTTGGTTTCAGCTTTAAGTCTAACTTGCGCCAAATAGAATTTTGCAATCCAGTTTTGTTATACATATGCTACATTAAAAATTGTTAAGGACAGTACAGTGCATGTATGCATCAATGTAGTATGACTGTAAGAGGGTTAAAGAGTGGAGATGCTACATGCAAGAACACATCCTGTAGAGAACAATAATTAAATGTGTCGTGTATCAGCATCTGAAAAATACACCTATGGCATTGTATGACATGGAAAACATCCTCCATGCTATGATACAGGTTTTGGGAAAATCACCCACACTGTAATGAACCTTAAGTCTCAGTTTGGAAGAATAAGAAAATAGAAACAGTGTTGATAATTTATTATCAGAACATCAAAACTAAATACATATTTTTATACAAACAGTTCCTGTCCAATGCTGATGAGCGACTCAGATGGCAAGCCAATGCTCTCCCTGCAGATGATCTGTGTACAGAAAATGCCATTATGCTGAAGAGGTTCAACAGATACCCATTGATTATTGACCCCTCTGGACAGGCCACCTCCTTCATCTGTAATGAGTTTAGAGACAAGAAGATCACCAGAACAAGGTACTGTAAATAACTTGGGTTTATAGCGGCTTAGAAGTTTAAAAAGTATTGGTGATCAGACTTATTAAAGTTATTCAAAGGGAAAATCTAAAAGCTTATTTTGCATGGAAATGCAGTTTCTTTTTAAAGCTGTTTAGAAAACACGGCTATTTTGCTATAATTTGTAGACATTTTTGGCATATGAAATGGAATGGTACGTATCACCTGTTGTTTTTAGGCTGTTTTAGTCAAAGAAATTATATTGAAGTTTTGTTACAGTTTCCTGGATGACTCTTTCCGCAAAAATCTGGAGAGTGCTTTGAGATTTGGTAACCCACTGCTTGTGCAAGATGTAGAAAGCTACGACCCAATACTTAATCCTGTTCTGAACCGTGAACTGAGGCGTACTGGTGGTCGTGTGTTGATCACTCTCGGAGACCAAGATATTGACTTGTCACCTTCGTTCACAATCTTCCTGTCAACCAGGGACCCTAATGTAAGTAACTGCTTCAAAAAGTGTGACTGAATAAAGCTAAGAAATTAAAATCCCATAGAGGTTATGTACAATATAGCAGAATCATAGATGTGTTTTAAAAATTAAATTATTTAAATGGTTATCAAAGTAAGGGGTGATTTTACAATACAGGACCTTTTTAAGATCACATGTTTAAAGAAGTTCTGGAAGTTGATAAATTGGTATGTCAGTTGTTCATATGGGTGTCCAAAGCAAAAATTAGTCTTCAACTACAAAAAAAAATTAAAAAAGAAAGCTCTGTAACTTTGGTTTTTAATGCAAGATATTTTACTCTTGACTTGGTAAGCACCAATTAATAGCACTACTTTTGGCTTATAGGTTGGTCATAACATAATCCACCTTACTGCACTAGAGGCAGAATTTTCACCATGTGACCAGTGTAGACTATGATCAGCCTTCACATCCGCACAGTCTGTTCAGCTATTTATGTGTGAACCATCTAATATATTCTTATTTTGAAAGGTCCATGTTCAAAATCTTAAGTCAGATCAGCAGTTTTATTTTAACCATTTGCCTTTGAACAAAACCCATCTTTTTCAGGTTGAGTTTGCACCAGATCTTTGTTCAAGAGTAACATTTGTCAATTTCACAGTGACACAAAGCAGTCTTAGGGATCAGTGTCTTAACCAGGTAAGCTTTTAACAGCCATAAGTCTTCTATTACCATTCTGTTATGCAGTACTAGGCAATGTTTAGCAAGTTAAAGGATGTTGGTAGTTAATCCTGTTTGTAGGGAGAAACCAGTTTCTGTTGGTGACATTTTATATAGCAAATGTTCATCTGTAAAGGCAGAAGGCACTTGGTATAATGTGTGTCACAACTACTTTTGTAGGTACTGAAGGCAGAGAGACCTGACGTAGATGAGAAGAGATCTGACCTGCTCAAGCTGCAGGGCGAGTTCCAGGTCAGACTTCGACAACTGGAGAAGTCGTTGCTACAGGCCCTTAATGAGGTGAAAGGTCGTATCCTTGACGATGACAGTATCATTACTCACCTGGAAAAATTGAAGGGAGAGGCAGCGGAAGTGGCACGCAAGATGGAAGAGACAGATGTCATAATGGCAGAGGTGGAGACAACCTCCCAGCAGTACCTGCCCCTTGCTATGTCCTGCAGTAGCATCTATTTCACTCTGGAGGCCCTGAAACAGGTAAGACTAAAAATTACTCAAACACTTCAGTCAATACCCTTCAAGAATTTTGTTGAACTTTGTACATTGCAATAGATGTAAACTTGAGATAAGAAAAAGAATCTGTCTGCATGGTTTTTAATAGATTTCCCTTGTGATATGTTAACATCTTTGACAGCTTGTTTTGTTTTCAGGTTCATTTCCTGTACCAGTACTCACTGCAGTTCTTCCTGGAAATATTCCACTCAGTATTGATCACTCCCAAACTGAATGGAGCAAAAGAGTATGGAACAAGGCTCTCTCTCATCACCTCCGAACTTTTCCAGGTAAATTTACATGTACACTTTAACCTGGACACCTCAATTAAAGCAGCTTCCTGCAGTATGAAGTCTAGTTAAAACATCCTAATGTTTCAGTTGCATATCTAATACACTTATTCAGCAGCGACATATTTGGATACATCCCAGTGTGGCAGTTTAATTAAAGGTGGAATCCAGTGCTGTATGAGTTGATTTTAACTTCAAATCAAATGACCACAAATCTTTTAAATGGTCACATAAATATTACCAAAACCTGTAAATCCAAATCTGCAAAAATACAGTATGTACCTGTAGCACCCGATTCTACTGTTAAAAAAGGTTTGACAGTTGCATTCTTTTATAGTTAGTTGAAATAAATATTTCCGCAGCAGACATCAGTTTTTCAAATGCCCTAGCAAAGTACTAGAACTGTCTTTTCATAATGATAATGAAGGGAAGGAAGATTTTCTTTTATTTGAAGAAATGCCTGCAACTGAAATAACCAAGCTATTTCGTTATACTT
The DNA here is from genome assembly GCA_022818135.1 of Saxidomus purpurata. NCBI lineage: Eukaryota > Metazoa > Mollusca > Bivalvia > Venerida > Veneridae > Saxidomus > Saxidomus purpurata. The sequence goes on along the minus strand of JAFMSR010000001.1, from coordinate 48,061,742 downwards.
ACAGGAGACATATAGCCGTGTAGGACGTGGTATGTTACACGAAGACAGGATCACATTTGCCATACAGTTGTGTAGGATACATCTGAAGGGCATGCAGAAGTAACTATCATTGTGTTGTAAACTCTTACATTACTGGGTGCAAGTCTCTACCTTTATGAACAGTGCAGATCATGATCAGCCAACAATATCTGTACAGCCTCGTAATGATACGCATGAGTGTCAATTTTATTGTTTTCTGACTGTTCAGGACAGAAGTAACTATCCATTTGAAGAAAACCTAACAGTTTCTTAGATGTTCATACACAGAAAATCTATTGCTATAATTAGTTATGCTCCTGTATTGTACACTATATAGGTACTGATGATATACATGTATTTCAGTGAATCAACCTATGATGCAGAGTTCCATCAGCTATTGAGGAGTCAGGAGGGACTCATTACTACTCAGCAACCTCCTTCTATACCTGGCATGACACAACAACAGGTTTGTGGAATGAAACAAATTTTGTAGAGTAAATCCACTGTCACTTTCCAAAAATGTGACTACTTCAAATGATGCAAAGTGTACATCGATCTTCACTTAAGACTATTTAATCAGTATAAATGATAGGAACTTTTGTCCCTGCAACATGTATTCTTCAGGCTCAGCAGTGGTGCTTGATGTGTTAGGATTTCACTGTGCAAGTGCAGTAAACAATAGTCATTCTAGAATGTGACTGTGAAATACATGTAAAACTATTTGCTGGAAAAAAAAAAGTACTTTAAATTTGATTCTTATAAAAAAACTGTATTGTTAGTACAAAATAAATGGGAGTGCACATGCAGACATCCGAACAGTTTGTTACTATTGGATAATTTAACTAGATTTGGTCAAGGCCACCTGTTAATATTCACCATCGAAGTCTATTGTGAAGGCATGTAACTTCAGGGGAATTAATAAACTGCAGGTTTGTGTGTACTTGAATTTGCGAATTCCTGTTTTTACCAAGAAAACAGTTCTGGTTGACATTTTTTTTTTAAGATTTAAACTTATGTACCAACTAACCTACAAAATTAAGGTAAATTAGTGCTTTATGAATGAAGATGGTTTCACTGTACTGAAGAACAAAATTGACAGCTGCTTAGTATACATAAATTTCAAAAGTTTACAGGAGAAAGACGGTTTTCTTATACTTTTTACCTTTTTAGATTGAGGCACTGGTTAGACTGGGTCAACTGAAACAGTTCAAGAAAATTTTAGGCGAAGTCAAGGGCAATGTGGTATGTACAGATTTTACTATATGTAATAATGCAAAGGCTTCTCATATAGAACTCTGGCTTCACATGTATATTGAGCCTTTTGTTAAAATCAGTAACTTGAGCTTTGGCAGTACTAGGTAGGACAGTATGTTGGTGGTTCACAGGGTGTGTTTGTTAGCTGCAGGAATAATCTCTCCATAGATTCTTTAATCATTTTCATAACAATAGAATATAAAAACAGTCTGCTTTTATCTGTGTGTTCCCTTGTATTTTCTGTATCTCAGAAGAAAAGGAAGGTAGGCTGAATATTGTAGTGTGCATTGTTGTTGTTGTGCCTAGTATCGTACATCATGAGATACTGTTGTCCCCTACAAGAAGAGGGGAATATAGGAATGGTTTCAGTCAGTCCCTAACATACATTATGTCCACTACATATTTATTTCTTAGACTCTGCAAGATTTTTGTAAAAATTTAGTCAGTGTTCACCTCATTGAGGCAGCATGCAAAACCCATGATATAACTGCACTGCCAAGGGCCAAGGTCACAACTTGGATCACCTGCTGTGGTGCATTTGTGTCTACTCTGTATCTCATGAGCACATTGAAGAAAGTTCAGTGTTAATCTCATCAAGATCACAGCTTTTAGGTCAAGGCCACAACTGAAGGTCAAAGGTCCAGAGTCTTGCATTTTCATGTCTGCTCCAAAAAAAAATCCCTTTTTTCATTGCTTTATGCTGTGGGGGATGTAGCTGTCTTGCAGATGGCCTTGTATGGTTAACGTGTTCCGCATTCTGTTATGAAATGCTTGTCTCCTTATATGTTTATAGAGATGTTATGAGCATCGTATGTGTAGAATTTGACAGTTGTTTTGTTCAAGATTCTTGTATTTACAGAAATATATATCCATGTACCTGTGTTATTGAAACACTCATTTAAACCTGTGCAGGTGGGTATTGTTTTAATATTTTAATGAATTTTTACATGTCTGGATTGTGTCTTTCTACCTCATAGGAGATCCAGGCCTGGCTGGAAAGCGATTATGCAGAGACAAATATTCCACAGATCTGGGATGAAGACAGACCACTCAGTATGTACATTACACTTACTTCGGGATTTTCTAACAGACAAGAGCTGGCCTCTTATCTTACAGTAATCTGCCCTTCATCTCTGACCAGCTCTTGTCAGAAATAGTTGTGTGGAGATACTTAGGGGTACATGCTTTTAACCCCTTTAGTTTATAAACCATTTGTACACTACATTAATTGCAAACTGTTTGAATTATAGCAGTAGAAATCAGATGGTCAAAATGATGTGCCAGAAACGAGGCATCACATACTTACACACAATGTTTAATTGTAGGTGAGATAGGAAAGGCTGTGAATGGTTTACTGGCTGTTCAGGCAATGAGACCTGATAGGCTCACATCAATGGCTAGACTATTTGTGGAGAAGGTCCTGGGTACAAGTTTTGCACATACTGCAGACAAAGAACTTGATCTGGGAGAAATCGTTGAATCTGAGGTAAAAAGTTTTCTATTACTGAAATGGGTAAAACTTTAAGTGCTTCAGTTTTGTGCTTGTACACCATTTTGAAAAAGAAAAAGATTCTGAATAAAGTGGCTAAATCATTTGCATTAGCAGTTTTTATTTTAAGATTATATCAGAAATTTAAGTACACTTCTTCATCTATAATAATGGTATACTTCAACTGCCCTGCCATGTAAAGTGATTAAAGGCTTAAAAACAGGTTGAAATGTTTCTGTTTTAAGTTGAAAGCAAATACACCAGTGCTGATGTGCTCCGTGCCAGGCTACGATGCCAGCAGTAGAGTGGATGATTTATCTGCAGAACTGGGAAAACAGATGACATCCATTGCTATAGGTAGGTCAAAATATATCTCTTGGTATGTCTCTCCCCTGCCTGTTCCTATCAGGTAGGAGACATAACTTTTTTATGTTGATTTCTGTAGCATGTGAAATAGGCAGGAAACACATGCAGTAGCAGTGTTCACAAATATTGTCCACTCTTAACATTTTTCAACCTTTTCTTCACCAAACTTCATGAAAATGTTTGTGGGCATTATATTTGCCAAATTTGATAACAGCTAAATAGCCCTGAACATTTTGGGGTTATGGACCTTGAATTATCCAAAATTGATCAAATTAGCCATGCCAGTTCTCAGACTTCACCAAATTTGACCAGAATGTTTATGGGTACAATATCCAGGCCAAGTTTAGTAAACAGCTACTTAGCTGCAATCACGAGATGTTGTTTGCCAAATTTTATAGCCCTTTAATTGCTAAAATTTGACAAATAATTGAATAATTAACATGAATTGTAACAATGTTTTGGCATCCAGTTCATATAAGCTGTAACTGTACACTGACCTGTTTCAGCAAAAGAATTAATTTTGTAAGAAAGGTTTTCTCTATACTGTATATTTATCCTTTATTGATTGTAGGGTCTGCTGAAGGTTTTACTCAAGCAGAGAAAGCAATCAATTCCTCCAGTAAATCTGGTCGCTGGGTGTTGTTGAAGAATGTACATCTTGCCCCCCAGTGGCTGGTACAGCTGGAAAAGAAGTTGCACAGTCTGACTCCCCATCCAAGCTTCAGACTCTTCCTTACCATGGAAATCAATCCTAAGGTATGAAAATAAGGCGCTTTTGCAATAAAGAGTTAACACGAAAATTCATCCCATGGTTTGAACTTTAGTCACCTTTTCAATCATTTTTAGAATGTCACGACAGCTGATGAAATTATCTGTTCTGTTTATTATGTCTTTGTCTGAAAGGAGAGTTATTGTTTTCCCCTTGCCGTCTGTTTGTCCGTCCACCCATTCGTCTGTTTGTCTATTTTACCTTGTCTGCTCTTCATCTCGAAAAATCCCTATTTGGATTTTCATCAAACTAGGTGGGAAGCATCAGTATGAAGTCTAGTTGTGTGGGTTTTCTTTTAGACAGTAGTTTTTTTGTCCCATTTGATAAAGTTTATTCTATGGAGTCATTTGTAATGTCTTTAGTCCCACAGCAAAATGCAACTTTAAGCATATTTTACCTTGCTAGTTTGCAGATATTCTGTTGATAAGAGAGATCCAACATAAAGCAAACTGTCATTAACTTGCATATGAAAAATCAAACAGCCAAATAATAAAATACAGTTAAGCAAATATTTTAAAGCTGAGTGTTATATATTTTAGTTACCAACTAACCTGCTACGTGCTGGCCGTGTGTTTACATTTGAACCACCACCAGGTGTCTCGGCTAACCTACTGAGGACATTCAGTACGATACCAGCTACCAGAATGTGCAGGGTAAGTAGCTCTCTCTTTGTTAGTGACAGAAGCAAACTTCACACATAGTTCAAATGACAAGATTTTAAAACACAATTTTAATGTGTCTATTTCCTCACTGTTTTGAATGATATTATAAATGTTTTATGAAGTGCAACTACAGTAACATATTCATACTAGTAAATGTTTGTATTTGCATAAACTTCACAGTAAAACACTTCAGAATTTAGGGAAAAGTAGCATCTTGTGTCCTGCCTTCAGAGAAGAAAACACTGTGACTTTTTCGTACTTGTTAATTTGATGTGATAATAAATGCTATTATTACATACAGGAACCTAATGAGCGTGCCCGACTTTACTTCCTGTTGGCCTGGTTCCATGCCATTGTACAGGAAAGGATGAGGTACATGCCACTTGGTTGGGCAAAGAAGTATGAATTCACAGAATCTGATCTTAAAGTTGCCTGTGACATGCTTGATACTTGGATTGACTCAGTCGCTATGGTAACGTTTGAACTTCCTGTTACATTTAGATGTTTTAAATGAGTATAATACACAAGCAGCAAAGATGACTTTAGAAATTAATTTTCATGTAGTAAGCACAAAAATACTAATACATGTAAGATTCATCAGAAGACATAAGCAGTTTGAAAAATTAATTGCATGTTCCTTGTAATGTCTGAGCATGCCTAGAAAGTACACTGAGATGTTAAAAGTGATCACAAGTTCATAAAAAAAGTTAACAGTAGTATGTACTTTTTCATTGAATGTTAACGTCCGAAATCAACTGCTTTCTCCAAATACAATGAAAATTCAGTCATTACTGTTTCTGTTTGGACATGATTGTCAAAGGATTTCAGATCCTTTTTTTGAATGTATGAAATGAAGAGGGTAAATAGGGGACAGATTTAGCTTAAAAGAACAAAGACTTACAAAGAACAAGACTTGAGTGTGCAGAATTGTAGGATATAAAGCTGAATGAATGTGTTTGTTGTATTACAGGGTAGAACCAACCTGCCACCAGAGAAGGTTCCATGGGATGCAATTAGGACTCTGCTGTCACAGTGCATCTATGGTGGAAAAATTGATAATGACTTTGATCAGGTATATTCAGTGAGATGAGGAGTAACAGTATTATATTTTATACAGATCCACCTTCAAAATAACAAAGCCTGTCACTAGTTGAGGGTTATTGAGACAATTCAATGACTGTGTAGAGGGATCCAATACTTGTGAATACCTACACAAATATTTTGCTTTGTCGAATGTTATTTTTAGTATTCATGGATCTGTATTTAAAAAACTGTAAAGTTTGAAAGTTTCGAACAACCAATATTTTAGTAATTTCTTGATGTCAGGACTTAAGCTTTTGTATAATGAAATGCTCTTTATTGTACAGAAGAATTCACAAGTTTTAAAATGGGATTTATGCACATCACTTGGCTAAAGTTATTCTGTTATTTTCTGGTGCAGTTTATGGTAGCTCAAATTTTTGCTTTGAAATAAGTGTGTAATCTTGTACTATATAACATTTCAGCGTCTATTGACAAGCTTTGTCCATAAGCTGTTCACACCCAAGAGTTTTGAGGGAGATTTCACATTGGTTGCCAACCTGGATGGTACTGGCAAGAAGATCAATATGCCAGATAGCATAAGGTGACACAAATTAAATGTTACTGTTTAAACTTTCTACTTGGAAAGATTTACCACTCATAGATGATATTCTGGGGAATACATTTACATGTACTTCAACTGTACAACAAAATAGATTTGGTAGTTTTCATGTTCATTGTCATTTCCTACCCACATCACAGAGATTCAGTCCATCTTCTTTTATGATTCAATAGAACACAAAGTTCATTAAGTACTCCTACTTAAAAATACATTTTAAAGTTCAGACTATATACCAATCCCAGATGATTGAAGGAACTGTCTGCATAAAACATGCTTCAATGGATTTTTAAGTTACAAAACTTTGTTTTTGTTTTTATTTTAGACGAGAGGAGTTTGTAAAGTTCTCTGAGAATCTTGATGGAGATAGGCAGACACCTTCATGGCTTGGCCTGCCAAATAATGCAGAGAAGGTTCTCCTGACTACCCTTGGGTCAGACATGTGTTTAAAACTCATGAAGGTAAGATGCATATACACTTGTTAGACTGACAAAAACTTTCTCACTTTGTTCTGCAAAGTTTTGTTTAATTCAATTTACATCAAGTGTAAATTTAACTTCTTTAATACTCACATCAACTATGTATGACTACTGCCTAGAGTTCTAATTAGTACTAACACCAAAAAAAAGGGGGGATTGCAGAGGTTGAAATTCCATTGGAGATTTGAGCAAGTGACCTTTGAGTTTGGAGAATACTCTACCTCTATATTACGCCCATTTAACTTTGAAAGGAAAGTTTGAAACAAGCACTCTGATTTGTGTTCAGTCTTATAAGACGGCATATTTGATAGGCCTCCTTTATCTTGTGCTAACTTATTGTGACAAGTTACTTGTAAAGAAGGGACAGTATAAGTTCACAATTTAGGAACACCGGAAAAGCATTTATATTTATTTATTTAATATATCTTTGTAATTAGAAGAGAGTGTAAAAGTCTATTGTTGTTTGTAACTAGGTTGAGTTACTGGAAGATGACGTGGATGTGGATGCGGATGACATGGTGGATGATACTGAGAAGCCGATGGTTGATGGACGTCCCGCGTGGATGAGGACGCTTCATACTTCAGTGAAAACTTGGCTGGATCTTGTACCAAAGGTACTGCTTTACTCAGATTCTAGCAGTTCCTTCTGTTTTACTAATCCACTAGTTTGAGTAGCTACAGATAACTCATATACTTGTCTTGTGTACTGTCATATATCTTAGATAACTGTCTTGTGAAAGTAGTTTAATATGCACTCTAGCTTAAACAGTTCTGCATGTAGTAGAATGTACCTGATCTTGTCTTGTTTGTAAACATCTTCATCTTAACATGTAGCAGTTTGTCTTCCTCATGTACAATACTGGCTGTAACAATATACTGCATACTTTTCATCTGCATGATACTTGCTAATTGTCTTAATGATATATTTGAGTTTATCTGTACAGTATGCATATTGTTTTCTAAAAGCCATTTGTTTTCAGCTTATGTTGAACACCGTGTGTTCTGTGTAGGGGGACATGTATTGTGATCAAACTTTTTCTGTCATGCAACGTCTGATCTATAAGTGTTTACATATCCAGCAAGTATCACTTTCAAATTGATTTACCCGGTATATCATTTTCAAATAATTTTGTGGTAAATGAATTGAATAGTATTACGAACCTGTAATTACTTGAATAAAACATAATGGCCTGTGCAGTAACACTTGGAAATACTTCTTTCTTGTTTTGAATGAAAGACTGAAAGCACAGGTAACACAAGTATAGAAGAACACACTTGCATTGTATATGATAAAAAAAGAAGAACTATTTAGAATTTATTTTTTTAGAATTTTTACCCCTGTTCAAGGTTTTTTTGCCAAAACTGTCTGTTTTGATACTTAGGGTAATATTATGTTAAACTTGGGTGAGCGAAATCTGGCATGTTTCTTTATAATTGTACCTCATATAAGACTTGTATTAACCAAACCATGTTGTTTGTCACTTATTAGGGTTATGACGATGTTGTAAGTACATTCATTGTTACAATGTATATATACCCCACCCAGTCCCACACAGTGAAAGAGGGAAAAACATTCCTGGATAATTAGTAGGGTTGCAGGAAAAAAATGTAGATATTTAGTGTTTCAGTTGACAGCTTTAATGATCTCTCTGCTTTTTTGCTTCCTTCTGTTACACCACTTGAACACTGACACTGCTGTATTTCTGAAGTGGACTGGTCCATCTTTCAATTTGGACAGTACCTTAAATTGTTCAAAGGGGTGTTTTTTTAAATATTCACTGACTGAATAGCAAACAGTGTAGGTAATGATCAAACTGCACAGATGTTCAGATTGATCATGATCTTCACTGGTATCATATGCCACCAGCAGGGTCAAGGTTAAATGCTTCAGTGTCAGATGTCATTAAACTCGGCAGTTTGAATACTATTATTGTCTCGGCTTTAATGATACTGTGTGTAAGGGTGTTAAGCGTATTGATGTGTTTTATTTTAATGTAAGATGTAAAGTTGTCATATACATTCATTGTATTACCAGATTACACATTGTTTCACTGTTACCTGATACAATTTACAATAAAAACACTGAATCCTGTATATTCACAATCCTATTGCACAAACAAACATACATATAATAGAGATTAAGGCTTAGCCTATTGTAATAAAGCCTTACACTTGTCAACAAAGTTGCCCAAAATCTAAGCCATGTGTATGGTTGATTGACCTTTTTAAGTTTAAAATAAATTTATGTTAAAGAGGAAATGAATCGAAGAACAATATTACATGGTTCTTGAAATTAAAGTTTTAAAGTTATATTACCTTTTAAAAAGGCCACATTGAATTATAGTGAGGAATGAAGCTTAATCACAGTAGATGCTTTGAAAACATGTAAGAAATGAGTTCTAAACATTATTTCTATTACTGACTGGCACAAATATATCTCACAGAGAGGGTCAATTTTTTATTTTTAACCAGATTAGTCTTTTACAGATTTCTTCTATATTCAATGGGAATGAAACTGTTCACAGGTTCAAATGTTTTGGTCATGACTATACATTTGGTCATGACTATGGCAGTGTTCATTATTCTTGGAGTATAAATCAGTGATTAATGTCTTTCTTGAAATTATGATGGTCTCTTTGAAGGGTAATATCATTCTAAATGCAGACTCTCAAAACTGGCATTTAACTTAAGGTGGAAGTATAAACTAGGATAGGTAAGGATTACAACAATGTGTTTTAGTTTGCCCTGCATGTCATAGTATAAGTTAAGAATAACGTTTTAATTAGAATGTATTCATTAAATATTTAGTGTAGTAAAACATACCTCATTTTGTCCCAGTTACTGTTTTCTGTTCATGTAGAAAAATATAGCATTAGGGAGTAAGTTGTTTAAAGTAAAATTAATCACAGCATAGAGAATATAAAAGATTTGAAATGGAGCATGCTTTTCAGTAAAGAGCAGCATTTCATCATGTTTTTAGAGACTAAAGGAATTTTGCATTATTCAAAAGTACACGTTTTTCAGAATTGAATTCTAGATTTTAATTCACCTTTGTGGACAATAAAATTCGAAGTTTGGTAAGATTTCCAATTCCTATAACATCCAAGGGGCGCCAATTAAAAGAGAGTGCTAAAAAAAAAAAAATAAAGTAGTCTGACTGCAGCGAACAAAAGACATAACAAGTACCATATTAGCTTATGATAAATACAAAAGAAGCATTTTCATCAATTATTCTGTGCTGTGGTTCAATTTCTCAAATAAAAAGAAAGAAACTGAATCTGAATGTCACACATGAAAGATCTTACTTTTACAAATTTCAGACTGTTGGAGCAATGAAACGTACAATGGAAAATATAAAAGATCCGTTGTTCCGCTTCTTCGAGCGTGAGGTTAATGCAGGTGGTAAATTACTGGCAGATGTAAGACGTGACCTGCAGGATGTCCTTCAGGTGTGTGTTGGTTCCAAGAAACCCACCAACCATCATAGGGTCATGATGGCTGACCTTGCCAAAGGTAGGTTTTATTTGAAAGGTGTTCTCCTCATCAGGTCCACTATGACCCATTGTATGCTTTAACTTTCATGATAACTTGAGTCATATTGGACCTCTCCGTTATGGCATCTGCACTAGTTTTGACAAGAAAGTGGACTCTATAGTATTAGTCCAGTGATTACTAGACTCTAATTGAGAATTGATTTTTGATTTGTAACAACTGCTGTCAAGCATCTGAATGTATTTATTACAAGACAAAAGCCAGGACTTAAACCAGTACTGTGAAGCACCATTGCCTAGTAATGCAAAGTAAGAATACCTTTGATTACACAAGAATCTCAATAACCCCCACCCCCAAAAAGGCGCAAAAGAACGGACATCTAAGTGGCTACTCCATACCATACTGGAACAGGCTGTATGTGTAAGACGGGACGAACTGAAACAGAAAGACAACTGCATGATGTAACTTACTATGTTCTTGTTTCTAAAGGTAGTTTTAAGAGGTAGATGATAAATATAGTCTTTCAAAATATGGTCTGTATCTAAAGGTGGTTTTGGTTTTATGGTTAGTTATTCAGTTGATCTTGAACATTGTAGGTATGATTCCACAGACATGGAGGAGATACACGATACCTGCGGCCATCACAGTGATCCAGTGGATCACAGACTTCAGTCAGAGGATCAAACAGTTACAGTCCGTTGTACAAGTCACTCAACAGGGTGGAGCTAAAGAACTGAAGGTAGTACTGACAGTCAGTCCAGAAAAATACATTAACATGGTCTTATGTAAAGTACTCCATATATTTCTGTAAAATGTTTTAAGGTTGACTATGTATTTGATTATTATGTAATGTGAGGAAGGAAAGCAGTGATGGTGTAGAAGATGTTGTCATACTGTTATAAATTTAGTTGCTTTACTAACATTGTGTTATGTGTCTTTCAGAATCTACAGGTGTGGCTGGGTGGACTGTTCATCTCAGAGGCTTATATTACAGCTACCAGACAATATGTGGCTCAGGCTAACAGCTGGTCACTGGAGGAACTGCACCTAGATGTAAGTCGTGTACAACCTTTCGGGTGCCAAAATTGGGACATAAGATTTCAGTTAAGGTCTGCTGTTATCTTTATGCGTTTTTCTCATATCTCAGGTTTTTAAGACACCTGACTTGAATCTGAGGCTTGTCATATAGAATTTGATTTGAAAGTTTGATTCGTTTAACTAAATGATGTGTAAGTCCGTGTACCAGTATTTTTGTTGAAAGAAAAAGCAATATGGAATTGTTAAATTCTGTTTTATCCCTGCTTGTGTCTTACTGGTTTGGTTTAGTGCATAGGTGCCAGAATTGCAACCACCGTGGGTGATGCCCTGCGTGTATCATAAAAGGCAACTAAAGGGGCTTGGTGAGCAGAGGTCCCTGCAGACATAGTAGAGCCCCATGTAATTGGTGACTCAAACCACCAAGGAGTAGACTGCACGTTAGTGCAATAAACATAGTTTCAGCATGCAGACCTTGGAAGTCAATGCGCCCTAAAACACCATTTATTCTTTTCTGTGTCTTATCTAAATATACATTTGTATTCTGTTCGCTGATCTTTAACAGAGAAACAGAGGAATAATTGGGTACTAAAATATTTAACCTTCTTTCGTCTAGTGGTTTAGGCATCAACGTTGGGAGTGGGACGCCAAAAGTTTGAATCTCAGCAGGGGTTCATTTGGACATTGACTGTTGATTAACAGTCTGCTAGTTTAATGAATGGTTACATTATGCCTTCCTGTCTGGTGCCTGGCTTTAAAGGATAGGATTCAAGAGGTAAATGTGTTTAAAAAGAATGTGTCTCACAAGTCAGAAATGGCTGGCCCTGTAAGGGTGACACTTCAGCTTTATAACCCTTTCCTAGTAATGATACTGGGTGTTTCATTTTTACAGTGACTGCCAGGAAGTTGGTTTTCACATATTTGTGCTCATTTCAAGCTGTAAGGACTGTTTGACTCTTACAGGTAACGGTTACAGATGGAAAGTCGGGAACATTGGATGCATGTAGCTTTGGTGTGACAGGACTTCGTCTACAGGGAGCAGTGTGCAAGAAAAACAAACTACAGCTTTCCTCAACCATCTCTACTGATCTACCACTAACACTGCTTAGATGGGTGAGGTATGTGTACAAACCTTTTTGACCTTTACCTGTTGATGGCAAATAATTGTGCCTTTGCGATCAGCATAGATCGTGAAATGACATCACATCCATGCCATTTAATCATGATCTGCACTGCTAACAGTTCAGTCAGTAAAATTTGGTGGGCAGACTGTGGTACTACCCAAGATGGACAAATTCAATATAGGGGGGGGGGGGGGGGGGTTTTTTTTTTTTGGGTGGGGGTGGGGGGTTGGGGGTTGGGTGTTTGGGTGGGGGGGGGGGGGTGTTGTTTTTTTTTTTTTTTTTTTTTTGGGGGGGGGGGGGGGGGGGGGGGGGTTTTTTTTGGTTTTTTTTTTTTTTTTTTTTTTTTTTGTTGTTGGGGGGGGGTGGGGTTTTTTTTTTTTTTTTTTTTTTTTTTTTTTTTTTTTGTGGGGGGTTTTTTTTTTTTTTTTTTTTTTTTTTTTTTTTTTTTTTTTTTTTTTTTTTTTTTTTTTTTTTTTTTTTTTTTTTTTTTTTTGGTTTTTTTTTTTTTTTTTTTTTTTTTTTTTTTTTTTTGTTTTTTTATCAGCAGTTTTTATCTTACACAGTGTTATTGTTACTGCATCTTTCACAGTGTTATTGTATCTTTACACTGTTTACAGTGTTACTGTAGCATACACAGTGTAACCGTATCTTCCAAAATGTTTAAATTCTGTAGTTTTGAAATATTCTCACTGTGTTTTTCTTTCACAGATTGGAAGGCAAGAAACCAGAGGGTAAAGTCACCCTCCCAGTGTACCTGAATGCAACCCGGGCACAGCTCCTGTTTACTTTGGACTTCGACATGGAAGGCCAGGGCTCGGGCAAGGACCACAGTTTCTATGAGCGAGGCGTTGCACTGGTCTCCTCTGACCTGGGATAGACACATCTGTTACATGCGTTACTGTCCATAGCACAGTGAAATATAAACTTTTTTAAGACTTCAACTTGGTGTATTGTGTTGTATTCCAATAGCTTAGAACATAAACCTTTAATCTTTTTCCAGCTAGTTTAAATTGGTATCTACAGTTGTAGTGTTAATCAGATAGATCTAGTGTGGCATTGAAATAACGTATTTCTTCTTTTGAAATTGGTTTCCTATTATGGTACAGATTCACATGTACCGGTACCCAGTATGTATTTCATGTGGTAAATGTTTTTGTCAGAACTTGTTCTTGGGACAGAGAACGTAAAACAGATGCTGAAGACCTGTATTTTGTGCTATGTAATTCCTTATATTGTTACAGATAAACTAAATTCTGTAGCACCTACATACATTTTAATTTACAATTGTAACAGTGGAGAGTGATCTTAATATACTAGTACATGTGTATGACATTTAGTACACATCTGTGAAAATTTTGATGAAGCCAATGGAAAGATCAAGTACAATATATGTACTTCCTGTTGATTGAAATGGAAAAAAAACATCCCTTGATCTTTTTGCTTTTAGTTTCTGTTGCCTTAAAACTAAGTGAATGCTTTAGAAATAAAATTTATCTCTGCTTTGAATGTGTTGTTTTATGTAGCATGTTTGAAATGTTTGTTGTTTTATAAATAAGTGTAAGTTGAAAAGAATGTGCAAAAAGATATTGGAGTTGCATCCCTTTAATTGATAAAATTTCACCGAATTTGCAGTATTCTGTAAGTCAGTTTATCCACTCTTCAAACCTTGTCACAATGATAAAGGGTTCAGTTCAATAACGAGCCAAATCATAGACACCATAGAGATACAACCATTGAATAGCTGATTTTTAGCTCACCTGGCACAAAGTGCCAGAGTGAGCTATTAGGATCGCATTCCGTTCGGCGTCCGTCGTACGTCCATCCCTCCGTCCACCATTTCCTTCAAACGACATCTCCTCTGAAACCACTGGGCCAATGTTGATGAGACTTTGCAGGGATGTTCCTTGCATGAAGCTCTATCAAAGTTGTTCAAAGAATTCCATTCCATGCAGAACTCCGGTTGCTATGGCAACAAATAGGAAAAACTTCAAAAATCTTCTTCTCTGAAACCACAAGGCCTAGAGCTTAGATATTTGGCATGTAGCATTGTCTAGTGGACCTCTACCAAGATTGTTCAAATTATGATCCCCGGGTCAAAATTGACCCCGCGCGGGTGGGCACTTAGTTTTTGCATAGGCATATATAGGAAAAACTTTAAAAATCTTCTTCTCTGAAACCAAAAGGCCTAGAGCTAAGATATTTAGCATGTAGCATTGGCTAGTGGACCTCTACCAAGATTGTTCAAATTATGAGCCCCGGATCAAAATTGACCCCGCACAGGGGGTCACTTAGTTTTACATAGGCTTATGTAGGAAAAACTTCAAAAATCTTCTTCTCTGAAACTAAAAGGCCTAGAGCTTAGATATTTCGCATGTAGCATTGGCTAGTGAACCTCTTTGAAGATTGTTCAAATTATGACCCTAGGATCAAAATTGACCCCGCACCGGGGGTCACTTAGTTTTACATAGGCTTATATAGTAAAAACTTTAAAAATCTTCTGCTTTGAAACCACAAGGCCTAGAGCTTAGATATTTGGCATGTAGCATTGTCTAGTGGACCTCTACCAAGATTGTTCAAATTATGATCCCCGGGTCAAAATTGACCCCGCGCGGGTGGGCACTTAGTTTTTGCATAGGCATATATAGGAAAAACTTTAAAAATCTTCTTCTCTGAAACCAAAAGGCCTAGAGCTAAGATATTTAGCATGTAGCATTGGCTAGTGGACCTCTACCAAGATTGTTCAAATTATGAGCCCCGGATCAAAATTGACCCCGCACAGGGGGTCACTTAGTTTTACATAGGCTTATGTAGGAAAAACTTCAAAAATCTTCTTCTCTGAAACTAAAAGGCCTAGAGCTTAGATATTTCGCATGTAGCATTGGCTAGTGAACCTCTTTGAAGATTGTTCAAATTATGACCCTAGGATCAAAATTGACCCCGCACCGGGGGTCACTTAGTTTTACATAGGCTTATATAGTAAAAACTTTAAAAATCTTCTGCTTTGAAACCACAAGGCCTAGAGCTTGGATATTTGGCATGTAGCATTGGCTAGTGGACCTCTACCAAGATTGTTCAAATTATGACCCCTGGGTCAAAATTGACCCCGCACGGGGGTCACTTAGTTTTACATAGGCTTATATAGGGAAAACTTTAAAAATCTTTTTCTCTGAAACCACAAGGCCTAGAGCTTAGATATTTGGCATGTAGCATTGCCTAGTAGACCTCTTCAAAGTTTGTTCAAATTATGCCCCTGGGGTCAAAATTGACCTTGCCCGGGGGGGGATCATTTGTTTTACAAAGGCGTATATTGGAAAACTTATTTGGTATATAACATTATCTAGTGATCTTCCACCAGGCAAGTGGACTTGTACCAAGGTGAGCGATATAGGGCCATCTTGGCCCTCTTGTTCACTAACTTCTCGCACCCACTTGAATAGTTGTTAGCTCTACTGGACAAAGTTGATCGGAGCTTGTGTCGTGGTGATTTGTCCGTCATCCCTAAACTTTTCCTTGATCACGCTATAGGTCGCAATTTTCATTTAACTTGCATGAAACTTGTTCACAAGGTTGCCTGTAGATGTTCCCTAATGTTTTGGCATCAGTGGGTCAAGGTCACAGTGACCTGAATTTTGAAAATACTTCGCTCAATAACTTTAGATCTTCAAACTTCGTAGGATGATTGGTCTTACTGAACAGATGATTCCTACTGTTTATGTTATCAAGGTCACAGTGACCTCCATTAGCTTTTCCTTGGGTAACACCTACAAGTCGCAATTTTCATTCGACTCACCAAACTTGCGCTGGTTGCCAGAAGTATTTAAAAAGCAAATTTCACTTGTTAAGCATTGCATAGAAAGATATATTGCTACAAAACAAGTGCAAGTCACTGAATTTGAAGCCTTCTGGTAAGGGTACATTAATCTAACTCGCAACTAATGACTTTAATATTTGTTTGAAATACATCGGCTGCAAAGTTTGATCTTTTCTCAAATAAGTGCTTGATGTAAACATTCAACAAGATAATAATAATGTGCATGTTTTATGTATGCATTTAGCAATATTAACAAGCGCCTCGTCAACCAGACGCCTATGGTTGGCCATCGCCACCAAAAATAATTAAGCCGCGGTAAAAATATTTTAGCTCCGGCATAAATATGATTTAAGCCGCGGTAAAAATATTTTAGCTCCGGCATAAATATGATTTTAGCCGCGGCATAAATTAATTATTTTTGGTGTCGATGGCCAACCATAGACGCCCCCCTCCCATCATGCTACATTGAATACTGTATAAAACGGGCAGGAAGAAAACTAATTTATTCATTGATTGGGTGAAACCTCCAACCTCACCATCTCTGCTACTAAATTACATTTTGGCAATGCTTAAAAAATCGCACTGTGTGTAATAAAATTACTTCTGCTGGCAGCGATTGACTGCCTTGACAGGTGTAAATTTTGATCAGCGTGCACATTTATGCAGTCTGGTAATGGCTTACACTACAATTATAGACTAATTTTGAGGTCAATACATAGTTTTGCGGACCTGTTAAAAGTGATATTGACCTCATATACCTCGTAAAGAGCAGTGAAAATCATACGAAAATATAACAGAAATGACATCTTAAAATCCGTGCAGGTCTACACATCATTTCCAGGTCTACACATACTTTTGCAGACCCGGCACGTGAGCGCTATCGGCCAATCAGGATACGATATAATGTCCTTACTCAGTATTTTCTAAGCTGGCATTCCTAATGAACAGTTGGTTGTACTGAATAAATTGTGGTTTGCAAAGTTTCAGCACTGGTATATGTCTTTAAAGTTATATTTCTTTGTGTAATAACAGACAATTTAAAAGACAGAAAAAAGATGAACAAGTGATATATTATATGCGTAAATCTTTCTACATTGACATCCCAGTATTAGACATGTATTGGCGGACACCTGATGTGAGGTTGGACATCGGATGACGGAAAAAACGCAGGGGTGTTCTCAAAAAGATTCATTATATCAATTAAGGCCAATAAACAAATAATATATGTCTGTAATTTATTTCAACGCTTTTTTGTAATAAAAAAGTAAACAACACAAGAGATTCATGTGCGATGTAAACAAATTATATTGTTCCAACTACAGTTTCTGTAGTACAGTTTGTCTGACACCAGCTAGAAATTCAAACAATACATCTTTTTTAGGTGATAGCATTTATTCGAATAGGTGATGGCATGTATTCCCTTTGAATGGGTAATGTCACATTAAGTATTCGAATGGATGACATCACTAAACATATGTATTGTTTAAATGTACAAGCTGATCATTTGTTAAAAAGATTTTTTTCTAAAAGTGATATAACTTATTGCATTAGGTGATATCACCAGTATCCTTTGAAAAGTTGATCTGACCTATTTGAATGGGTGATTTCACACATTCATATTTAAATATTGGATCTCATCTAATCAGATGGGTGATATAACAAATAAGACATGTAACCATTTCGGATATGTGATATGACCAATTCGGATAGATAAAATCCCGCATTCTCTTTGAATAGGTGACAAAATTAATTTTAATAGGTGATACAAATAGGTGATATCCCCTATTCGAATAGTTGATATGACAAAAAAACATTGAATAGTAAAACGGTGCCCTATATCTATCAGTTATTTGAATAGGTGATCTTATATAATTATATGTTTATACAATTTCTTATTCATAAAATCATGCTTTAGGTTTCTACATGTACAACAAGTCATAAATTATCATCTCACAGCTAGGGTTTAGATAAACTATTCGAAGATTGCATTTACCCCGGCGTCGGCGTTTGCCTCTACGTTGGTTCTTTACCATCAAACATGTTTACTTCAAACTTTGCATACTTTTTTTCTAATGGCAATATAAACACATGCAGGAAGTCTCATAAGCTATGTCAATCATAGTTGCATAGTTATGCCCCTTCTTGTGTCTAGATTTTGTCACAAAAACTTAACCATAGCAATTTCTTTGCCATTTCTCAATATTTATCCATCAAAACTTTAAAATCATATTGAATATGAAAACAGGGTTGTGTAACAGCTTGAATATTTAGGTCAAGGTCACATTTGACAAAGTTCTGCCCCTATTTTGGTACTAAGATTCCGTCAAGATAACTTGGCTGATAAATATGGCTATAATTTTGCCATTTCTTGATAGTCCTTCATCATACTTTCACATTATATTGCTTATGACAACATGGTCATGATATATTCCCTCTACCTCTCCCACACCTACCTCTAACCCCCACCCAACACACTTAGAAAAAAATTCTCGATTTTTTTACACAATTACAAAACATTTTGCCTCGACCCCACCCACACACTTGCCAACACAAATGTTTGTTTTTCTCTATTTTTTTTTACACGTTTGACCTTAATTATTGCACAATTACACAATATACTTAGCCATACCCCCCCCCCCCATTACAAAAATCGTTTCTCAATTTTTGTTACATAAGAATCACCTTTAAGTTAATTCTAACACAATAACAACATGTACCTATTTTTATACAGAAGTCAATTTTACTGACGAACCCTCAACATTTTGTGCAAAATGATGAAAGTTAAATTTTCAAGATAGCATAAAGTCTTGAATTTATAAACAACAGTTAAGCAAACAGTTTAAAAACATAATTGTAATGAATAACAGAAACATTTGATTTTGTTTATTGTGTAATGTAAATAGATAATTTTGAGAACACCCCTTCCTTTTGTCCGTTTACCGATGTCCAACCTCACATCAGGTATCCGCCAACACATGTCTATTGGCTTTTAGAAGTAATTAACCCAGAATGTAAATTTATTTTGAGTCGGCAAGTTAGAGAATACTATCTGTTTCACTTTTTAGCTCACCTGGCACACAGTGCCAGAGTGAGCTATTGGGATCGCATTCTGTCCGTCGTCCGTCCAACTGTCCACCATTTCCTTCAAACGACATCTCCTCTGAAACCACTGGGCCAATGTTGATGAAACTTTGCAGGGATGTTCCTTGCATGAAGCTCTATCAAAGTTGTTCAAAAATTCCATTCCATGCAGAACTCTGATTGCTATGGCAACAAATAGGAAAAACTTTAAAAAATCTTCTCTGAAACCACAAGGCCTAGAGCTTAGATATTTGGCATGTAGCATTGTCTAGTGCACCTCTACCAAGATTGTTCAAATTATGACCCCCGGGTCAAGATTGACCCTGTGCAGGTGGTCACTTAGTTTTGCATAGGCATATATAGGAAAAACTTTAAAAATCTTCTTCTCTGAAACCACAAGGCCTAGAGCTTATTAGATATTTGGCATGTAGCATTGTCTAGTAGATCTCTATCAAGATTGTTCAAATTATGACCCCCCAGGTCAAAATTGACCCCGTGGGGGTGGTCACTTGGTTTTACATAGGCTTAAATTATATAGGAAAAACTTTAAAAATCTTCTTCTCTGAAACTACAAGGCCTAGAGCTTAGATATTTAGTATGTGGCATTGTCTAGTGCACCTCTACCAAGATTGTTCAAATTATGAGCCCTGGGTCAAAATTGACCCCGCCCGGGGGTCACTTGGTTTTACACAGGCTTATATAGGAAAAACTTTAAAAATCTTCTTTTCTGAAACCACAAGGCCTAGAGCTTAGATATGTAGCATGTAACATTGTCTAGTGCACCTTAACCAAGTTGAATTTTACTTTGTTCAAATCATGATCCCCTTGTTAAAATTAACCCTTCCTGGGAGGGGGAGAAAGCACTTGATTTTCTTGAAATACTCTTGAAGATAGATTAACTGTTTCGAAACAATTAAAATTGTAACGTTAATCATCACAAAATGTTTTTATGTTATAATGTAAGGTACATGTTCATATTAATGTCATTTTCAGTTTATACTAATTTATTCATTCTCGATTGCGAAACAAGTTCTTACAACTTATATTAACCGCTCTCGAGACTCATTCCAGATGGAATCAACCTCGAAGAGAGAGAGGCAATGTGGGATAATTTGTGTCTTGCCCAAAGACACTACAGGCATGGCGATGGTTGGGATCGAACCCGGGGCCCTTCGATCCTGAGGCGAACGCGCCACCACTGCGCCACGGCGGCTCCACAAAATGTCATTTTTATTGTGTTTGGATGGATAAACTGAGGCGACGATTTTATATCGCCTGTTTGCTTATATGACTGAATATCATTTAAAGTGGATAAAGACGCAGATATAATATTGATTGTGATATTCAAGTTTTACAGGTGGTGGAATGCTACAATTGCTAAGACATTTGCATATAAAAAAACTCGACAAAACTGCTGTTTTTTTATACTTTAATCAAATATTTTTATAACATTACACGGACTTCGTTCTATACGTTACGGGCTCAAAATATCCTCATCTCTACTCTCTGAAGATGCCTAATAAGATGAAATTATCGCTTTCGCTGTTGTTAGAGGACCTGTTATCGGAGACGATTGTACTGCCTATGACGTCACTCCAGGCTAGCGATTCCGAAACTGCCGCTCGTAGGTTTCCGGAAATATTATCGTCATTTTCCGTACAGGTGTGTTTTTTGATAACTTTATGGGCTTACAAACAGGTAACCACTAGGTATTTTTCGTTAAAAATTATCAAATTTGCATTTGCTGAGGAATAATATTCAAATGTTAAACAGAAAATTTTTCAATCAATGGGACCATTGATTGAAAATTTCACCTGTTAATATTATGTAAGCCATTTGTTAATTAAGTGCACTGAACCAAGTTGGGCGGAAATTTTCGACAAGAAACGTGTTTATTGGGACATAAATCACCAATACAAATTGGCCGGTATTTCACCGAAACGCAAATATTACGATCCTCGGCGACTTCCGTAAAATATCGGAAAAGTTTCCTTGTGACGTCACTTGCAGTACTCGAGAAAGATCCGTTACATTGATTATAGTAAACGAGCACAATAGTTTCTGTTGTTTGGTCAAGCAAAAATTTCATTTGTCAAAAATTCACCACAAATACGAAATAAAGTATCCGATGACACTATCGTTTATGGTAGCAAGTTCAAGATGTACCGAATAAATAGATCAATACTGTAATTGGGATGAGTCATATACATGTAGATCTAAATATAATAATTTATGAGATGAAAGGGCAATTTGTTTTTAATAATAATTATTGAGGGGAGCCAAGGTGTAGCGGTTAAGGTATCTGCCACTCATTCTGAAGGTTGCACATTTGAGCCCCACTGGGTTTTGATTTGATTTGATTTGATGAGAATTTTATCAAGGTCCGTCCAAAAGAGCACTTATGTTAGCTTGATATTTGGATGAGACCCCGGCATGTCTCCCGTCATGCCTAAAAAATAAAATTTTGAAGCCAGAAAATAGGAGAAATTTACCTGACTGCAATTTCCAGCCAGTATAGCCAAAGTTTGTATTTGATTGGTTACCAAATAGTAGGCCAATCACGGCGACCAATGAGATCTAAGTGTGATTGACCTAAGCCCCACTGGGGTTATGACTGTACCCTTTTCATATGACACCAGGAAGTGGGCTTGAAAATGACTCGATAAGCTACACTCTTTCTTCGCATTTAAGCTAAAGTATATTAGTTTTAGATAAAACAATATCGAGTTTTTCTATATTGCCCATTACTGAAGATGATATCATTATGTCAATTTGATACAATACAAATTTGATTGATTATTGGTTTAATAAATAGATATAAACAATTCACATTGCCTATGACTAGCTAATAATGAAATCAGTATCTATCTGTAGTATTTATTATAGTTACTTAAATGAACACTTTTAGCACATATTTTGCTATAACTGACTTTCTCGCAAAGAAGACTAGTATATATATATCTTTCTGAAATTTCATCTAAACCTATTTAGACTTTTAAAAGTGCCTCATACTCCTTATTCTAAAATTAGATTTAGCTCAGGTCCTACAAAGGAGTCACCTAGTCAGCCTTGTTAGCTCAATACATAGGTAGAGCACGAGACTTGTAATTTTGGGATTTTTGGTTCGATTCCCGGGGCTGACCAACTAAAATTACTAGCAGTTTTTCGGATAAGACTCGGGGCGTTCGGTGATTTTGACCCTTGAAAATTTAGGCTGAAGAGTACCGGAGGCCCTGAGACTTAAAACCGAAGTCCCATTGGGTGCTATACACAGTTTTACTACACTGGGCATGTAAAAGAACCAGAGGTGTCTCTGGAATTGGGACACTTTCTGTATCTTGCACTCTCCTCCGAAATACAATTTACATTGTGGGTTCAACAGCTTCTAAAAGTCAATACCGTTGCTGTTGGCTGCTCGACCAGGAGGTTGCGGGTTCGAGGCCTTAACGGGGTCATGACCGTACTTCTTCATATGACACCAGTACTAGTTTTTCCAGGAAGCGGACTCAAGAGTGACTTGATAAGCTTCAAGCTTTCTTCACAATCAAGCTAAATTATATTAGTTCAAACTAATTGCGTTGCTCAATGTTGATGAAAGAACGAGACAGATTCATGTAATATAAAACATACATGGATGTTTTGGTGGACAGATAGTTTACTAAAGATCACTCACCTGTTCCAAGTTTTGTGTTCATGTCAAACACATTCCCATGTTTTTTGCCAGTTGGTACAGAATTTACCACATTACATTTAAGAGGAATGTGCTCCAGCTACCCACTTACCTAACTGGTAACAAAATACAAAAAACAGCCAAGACAGAATTATAGAACAGAAGTGTGCACTATGGAAGAAAACTTCTGATGCACACAAGTATAACATTCCTCTGAAGTGACTATTTAGTCAAATATGTGTACTTTGCTTCTATTTAGACCAAAGTACTAGTGAGACATTAAACAAGAACTTGAATAGTGTCATGTTATACATGCACCGTGTTTTGTATTTCAACAATGTTTCAATAAAAAGAAATAAAAAACTAATAATGTTGAGATATCTGAAGTAGTGTTTGGAAGAAAATACTCTTTCATACCAACATCACAAGAAATCTTTTAAGGCAATCTTTTGCACACAAATTATGTATCCATTATAATTTCAGCAGAACTAAGTATTTAATAACTTTTATAACTTTGTTTGCAAAAAAGAAAAGACACACATGGTGGTTTAAAGTACAGTCAAACCTGTGCTACATCACAATAATCATTCTGTCTAAAGCTACATCACAATAATCATTCTGTCTAAAGCTACATCACAATAATCATTCTGTCTAAAGCTACATCACAATAATCATTCTGTCTAAAGCTGAATGCGAAGTTTTTTGCTAGCTCTTCAGCATGTTCAAAAGGCTGATTTAGTGTAAAGATACTGGTGCTTTATTTAGGTGATCACTTACACACTTTCAGCTGCCCCGATTCATTTTAGAGTATCGGTGTATTACCGGTTTATTCAATTAATATCGGTATATTATCGTTACATGTAATAAATCAAAGCGCTGTGAGCGCTGAAGGCCTGGGGGCTATAGGTTAACTCCCCGAAAAACAACTTTTCACCTACGTGTTCTGCGTTGAATCTTACCTAAAGCGCGGGTCGAAATGTGCAGAGGACGAAATTCAATATATGACACAGAATGAATGATTCACAAATATATGGGTGACAGGGAAGTTTGTTTTATTATGAAATGTACGTTAAATGAAAAATAATCACATAGTCAACATTATAAAATGTTTAAGCCAGTACAAATAATTCGATCTGCGTTTTGTACAACTTCATGCGATATGATCTGATGATGTGGATCGAAAATTATTGTGTACCAATGACAAGACCTTGAAACAGAAATAAACAAAGCAATACCAGCAATGAAATATAAATACAGTACTGTACAATGTGTATAACAGAGAAAACCAAAAATGATTCTGGGTTACCTTGTAGTTGTAATCAGTGAAACCGTTCACTGGGCCTCGACATGCAGCGTCCTCGATAAATGGCGGGTGAATTTGATCACGTTAGTTCCTTCTCGGGAATGTACGTAAATTATATCTTTTTTTAGAGACATTTATTTTTAGGTAAATATATATGTTATCGTTCGTAAATAACAAAGTTGTCAATGAAATAACATCGGAAATTTGAAAATCAAACTACAAACTCTTATATCGAGCTTCGTACGTTTTCGTAAATTTCCGTAAATATCCGTACTTTTCCGTGATATGCATATGATTATCTTCCGTAATCAGCTAACAGCGCATTAATTTCTAAAACAGAAAAAAATGTGTAATGCAGCCCGTAAGCTATATACCTTCCTGCAGTCGTTTGAAGTTTTATGTACTATTTTTATTTGTAACATGTTCTTATCATATGCGGCATTCAAACAGAAGATTGATCTGGTCTGTCTTGCACTACTTTCGCATAGCGCATGTTTACAGTTGTTATTCGCACATAGCACGGCTAAAATTCTTGCAGGGTTTGAAATGTGGTATACTAACTTAGGCCTTGGGGACTTTCAGTCCCCAGGCCAAAAAGCATAAATTAATAAATATGATGAATCAGATGATGTCGTTTGCTGTCAAAATTAACCATGTGTTAACCGCCAAAGGAGGCATACAACAGTTTTGCGCCCTAGTTTCGAATTGGCCCTGGTCAAATTTCTGTATAAAGGGTACTGTTGAGAGTTAAGGGTGCAGTGTGTGTAGAGAATGATTAATACTGCTATATTTCTCTTTTGACTGTCTTAAATGAGTGTTGAAATATAATGTGAAATACAAACATGTGGCTTTTTGTGGCTCTGTGTGAAACCGGTGAATGAGAAAGGAAGTAGGTGATTTTTCACTAGTCTGTTGTGAGCAGAATGCATTTTGCAGTGACATACAAACAACTGTAAACAGCAAAGACCCAGTACAGTAAATTCCTCTTTTTATGTGTTTTTTTCTTATTTAACAGGGAGTCTGGTGTCTGAAACTGACCAGCTCCTGGTTAACAATTGAGTAATGAAATTTCAGTGATGTTTTGAAAATTAGCAATTTGGCCTCGGACCGACCCAAAAAATGGCGCTATCTTTCAATTCAACATAATCCATGAATCGTGTATGCCAATGAGTTTGGCAGCAAACTTTATGATATTTTTCAAGAGATTGTTGACATGTGCATGATGCTGTATTTTGTTTCTTTCAGGTTAGCAGTTACATGTGTTGTGTGAAGGAATTGTGCGATTAGTTGTAAGCTTTGTTGCCGAGAACCCAGAAAACTGTTGACTGCCCCCAAAGTAACACGGAAGTAGTAATGCCAAAAACGAAAATAGCTTTGTATGTTGGAAAACCACTGCACCTAAGTTATGAAGAAGTTATTAAGAGTATTATTACTGATTCACACTCTCGAAATGCAAATCTTTAGTACAATATCAACAAAATATCTATATAGAGTTGTAGCCATTTTACGACATTGGCAACACAATTTTTGATTATCGGCGCATGCGCAGATAAACGCTCATACCTCCTTAATTAACATTAATTCTAACACAAGCGGCTGCTTTTCCTGTATTAACATATAGAGAAAAGTCTGTATTTTATTTTACGATAAAATACAGCACGTTTTTCCAAGGACGACGTGCGGTAAATGACGTAACGACGTGACGTATGTAAACAAGCGCGTCCAATCGTATCTCGCGTTTTAAGGTTACAATGATGTACTTCTACGCGCTAAATAAAGTTCGGGATTGTTTTCAAAGAAAATAACGTGTTAGAATCGAAATAATAAATTGTTCCCTATATTTTATCGTTGAATAAAATACAGTCAGTCATTTGGATGCGAAAAATTAAATCACTCGTGCTATGCACTCGTGATTTAATTACTACGCATCCCACTAGCGGATCCAGGGTGGGGGGCGCACCCGGCCCCCCCTAAAATTCCCCAACCTTACATAAATATCCGAGTATAAATTTATATTTTCTGTTTCCGAAATCGGTATCTTAAAAGTATCAAAAACACGTTTGAAATGCAAGAAAATGCACGAAATGGCACCCTCGAAAAAAAATTTTTTAGGGGGAGCATGCCCCCGAACCCCCCTAGAAAGTGCCTCCCTATTTTTTAACCTCTGGCTACGGCCCTGACATTGTTCATTGCCATTCAATTATACATGTTAATTATACACTCGCTCGCTCCACCACTATTTAGTGTTCGATTACTTAAAAACAAAGAATAAACACACAGTCATAATTGCCGTCTTATAAGGCTTGAGCAGAACCAACAAATGGCAAAAAAGTTACGCTCCCCCTAATACCAAATCCTGGATCCGCCCCTGCATCCATATTCCTGACTATATTTTATTCAACGATAAAAAACAGGGAAGCATTTATTATTTCTTAAATAACAGATAACTAATAAGTGATAATGTATTAACTAATAAGTCTAAAGAGACCTCAGGGCTTCCGTAGTATTGGCGTGACATGCGCTCGTTAAAAGTTTATCCTTGGATATTTTTCGTGACTAACCTTTTATATTAATAGCCCATATTTGTAAGGTATTTTTCAGTATTGTAAAGGGGAAATCCCTATACATTCCACAAAAACAAAACAAACTGCGTTCAATGAAAAAGTTTGCCACGTCAGCACACCGCTATATTAAATACATAAAACTTCAGAAATCATTTCAAAACGTATAAAGTGCATTGAATTTGGACTTACATAATTTTAAAATTGAAATCTCCGTGTACTTTGAGAAGGAAGACCAATGATGTGGTAATAAAAATTTACTTCTTAGATTTTTGTTCTAATTTCATATGAAAATTCTTTGCATGACACGTGTAGATTGTGTTTTTGATTAACTTTAAATGCTATTGATAAGCATTAATATTTCAGTTTTAGATCCATGTAATTGATAGACAACTGAAGTATTTTTACTTGAAAAAAAACAAAGTGAATCTAACATGTTCATGAGTTGTGGATAAGGAAATCCCACTCATCCAAAAACGAGGCTCTGCCGAGTTTTTTGGACGTATCTCAACCCGAGGGTGGGATTTCCTTATCCACAATTCAGTGGACATGGTAGATTTATTTTCTCACCGTTTAAATCGTATTTTCACACAAGTAAGAAGGAATAAGCGCAAATACAGGTTGGGGGTGAAAAATGAAAATCAACTTTTTCTCGAATTTTACTTCAAAACTGCTATAGATGGATAGAAAATGATCTAACTAAGAAAATGAATATCAACAACCCTATGTTTATTTCAAAAATAACAGTTTTACAGTCATTTTTCGATTTTTATGTCTGCTTACAATTAACGTAAAAATAGTCCGGCAGCGATGTGAGATAAGCGATGTGAGATATAGAGAATCTAACATGTTCATGAGTTGTGGATAAGGAAATCCCACCAAGGGTTGAGATACGTCATAAAAACGAGGCTCTGCCGAGTTTTTTGGACGTATCTCAACCCGAGGGTGGGATTTCCTTATCCACAACTCAATGGACATGGTAGATTTATTTTCTCACCGTTTTAATCGCATTTTCACACAAGTAAGAAGAAATAAGTGTAAATACAGGATGGGGATGAACAAATGAAAATCAACTTTTTCTCGAATTTTAGTTGAAAACTGCTATAGATGGATAGAAAATGATCTAACTAAGAAAATGAATACCAACAACCCTATGTTTATTTCAAAAATAAAAATGTTACAGTCATTTTCCGATTTTTATGTGATGTGCACGCGGGGTGTGGGATAACCCTATGTGAGACAAGATTTTCCACCACTGCTAAAAAAAGAGATTATTCTGTCCGGTAAGTGAGAAAAGTTTATCTCACATGGGTAAATGCGCGGAAATATGTATCTCATAGGTGAGAAATTACAATATCACGCTAATGCAATAATTTGGTTATGTACAAAGTTAATATTAAAATGATGTATGTGAAATGGTGAAATTGCAAATTCCTATTCTCGCTCATTATTATTCAACTTTACAATATTACACTCTGTATTAGATCAATTGCACACATGATATGAAACAGGTAGAGCTAATACAAAGCATAACTGAGCCAATATGAGAAAAGCAGGGCCAATACGAGAATTCAAGCATTCTGATTGGTTTAAAAGAGAGGGCCAATACGGAGAAGTCACTTCCGTTAGATTTTTAAACGACGCCATTTTGTTTTTAGACTCATGCTGATATCGAAAAATGACTAAAATTTTTATTTTTGAAATAAACATAGGGTTATGGGTATTCATTTTCTTAGTTAGATCATTTTCTATCCATCCATAACAGTTTTGAAGTAAAATTCGAGAAAAAGTTGATTTTCATTTTATCACCCCCCTCCTGTATATTTATTTCTTCTTACTTGTGTGAAAATGCGATTCAAACGGTGAGAAAATAGATCTAACATGTCCATTGAGTTGTGAATAAGGAAATTTCACCCTCGGGTTGAGATACGTCCAAAAAAACTCGGCAGAGCCTCATTTTTGTGACGTATCTCAATCCTTGGGTGTTATTTCCTTATCCACAACTCATGAACATGTTAGATTCTCTTTATATTCTTGTTTATTTAGCCAATATTGTAAAGTTGAATAATAAAATTATCATTAATCAAGTGATTTTATATTGGCCTTGTTATTTGTCCTCGGGCAAATAACAAGGCCAATATGAAATCACTTGATTAATAACATTATAGTATTAAGCTATATATAGTACATGCATTGGGTAGGTCGTAATTCATGTTTTCTCGGGTTTTCAACGTATTTTTGTATTGTCACTGACGAAAATTTATGTAACTATTCGTCCGAATTGTTAACACGTCTTGAAATCAGTAAATCATCATATCTGTGAAGAACAAACAATTTAAAAATTGGACGGTAGTGATCAGGCTTGGATTTTGTGTCGTATTTGTCCGCTATTGAACCGATAAAACATTATGTTCGAGTTTATTTGAATACGTTTTAAAAAGCCGTTTTCCGATCCATTTACTGTTGATTCATTATCGATTGAAACTTATACGACTTTACCCCTAGCAAAGCTATTGAAAAAAATGTTTTAAGAGGACTCTTTGTACACGTTTGTATAAATATCTTGTATCTTACGAAAGTAGATTTTTTGGGTTAAATTATGTGTTAAATTGGTAATTGGTAGCTGAATCATATTTCACATGAGTATTGACTAAAATATAAATTTCATTGATGAATTATGGAACAGTTTGGTGCTTCTTTGTGATATGTTCTATGCTTTAAACTTGAGAAATGATTACACCTTTCTGAGAGATGAGCTGTTGTATTCTGCATTATTCTATATATCAGTTTTCTGTATATGCTATTAAACTGAACTTATATTTAAAGATGTTTGAGTAAACGACCGAAATTACGTTGAACAACCTGACTGCATTGTTTGTCATTTTAACGTCTTTTAACATATTACCCAACTGCTAATATAGACCATTATAATACCGCAGATAAATTTGATAGATTTTGATTGGTCAAGAGCCCCTGTATATGACACCGTATACACCGTGAGCAATCCCGTATATACCGTCTCCCATTTGGAGCCTCATCGGTTTTGCCTTTTCTGATTGGCTAGAGAAACACTGTAAACATTGTTTACATTCAAAACAAAATGGCCGCCGTTCCACCGATTCAATTTTTTCAGCGACGTTTGTAAGCACTGCACATGTCGTTTGGAAAAATAAATCAAATTCATAGACATTAAAACTTACATTGATACTATCTTTACCTTCGTTTCTCCCGAGTCAAAACGTGTTACGGACATGAAATCTCATTTCAGTCGATCAAGTTCACCATGAACATGAATCCCAGTGGCAGTGGAATATTGTTTTTTTGAAAATGAAAACATTGTCATTGACACTAATAAGTACTCTTCGAATTAATGGTATTCCTTTCTGCAACTAACGGCTGCTGACAGGACATTCATGTACAAATTCAACCTCTGGAATGACGAAATAAAATACCGCCAGATCAGAGGAAAATCTGAAAACAAATGTCCTTTTCTATCCTGTTAATGCATCACTACTGTAGTCCTATTTCACTTGTCTTGAAATAATGTGAAGTCCTACTCCAATAAAACGCTGTTTATCCTTATTTTGTGTCACATCAACAACTTAAAGTCGAAGTAATAAATTAAAAAGAAATCTGTGTTTATCCAGTCCACACGCTACAAAAATGTCTGCCAAAACATTACTGTCTCGGTGACGTAGACTTGAACTGATGACGTAATAGATTCGAAATGGGACCGGTTAAACGGAAATTAATTATTATGTGACTGCAAATAATACAAAATGCCATGCTATACTTTGCTCTCGGGTCGAAAACACCATAAGCCACAGGATTATTTTTCTTTCTATTGAATTACTGAGAAAAAACTAAGATCGGCTGATTACGAGCGCCGTACGGAATCATACGAAGGTAAAGGAATTGGGGGCTCCCATGGGTATCGGCTTTTTGTCATTTATAAATATAACAGGAATATTTCGACAATTTTGTTGACAATTCAGGTAGTTATCTTGTCTTTCAAACAAATCTGCGGTATTATAAATTCGTTATACAGATTCTTGACGGTGTATACGGACTCGTATAGCCTGTTCGTGCCGATATAAACCCTCGCCTAACGGCTCGGGCTAATATCGGCACGAACAGGCTATACGAGTCCGTATACACCGTCAAGAATCTGTATAACTAATATTATAATACCGCAGATAAATTTGATAGATTCTGATCGGTCAAGAGCCCCTGTATATGAGACCGTATATACCGTGAGCAATCCCGTATATACCGTCTCCCATTTGGAGCCTCATCGGTTTTGCCTTTTCTGATTGGCTAGAGAAACTCTGTAAACATTGTTTACATTCAAAACAAAATGGCCGCCGTTCCACCAATTCAATTTTTTCAGCGACGTTTGTAAGCACTGCATATGTCGTTTGGAAAAATAAATCAAATTCATAGACATTAAAACTTATATTGATGCTATCTTTACCTTCGATTCTCCCGAGTCAAAACGGGTTACGGACATGAAATCTCATTTCATTCGATCAAGTTCACCATGAACATGAATTCCAGTGGCAGTGAAATATTGTTTTTTGAAAATGAAAACACTGTCATTGACACTAATAAGTACTCTTCGAATTAATGGTATTCCTTTCTGCAACTAACGGCTGCTGACAGGACATTCATGTACAAATTCAACCTCTGGAATGACGAAATAAAATACCACCAGATCAGAGGAAAATCTGAAAACAAATGTCCTTTTATATCCTCGATTGCGGATGATTCGCGACCCTAAGGGTTTGGCCGCATGGAAAACAACAAAAACTGTATCCGGCAATGAAATCTGGTACTTACCTTTAAAAATAAATTTGTTTTCCACCTTTCTCCAGTGATTTTTATTCAACAAATGTTAAACAAGTGTTACAGGTCACCAATGTTTACATGCCATCAAGAGGCCGCCATTTTTTTTCTCACTACCATTCAGTTCGCGGATATGACGTCATCCCATAATTCCCTGTATAACTTGACAATTAGGCCACAACTAAAGTCAATTAATAGGTTCTTGTGTAAAGCAAATTTTTTAAAACTTTTTGAATAAAAATGTTAACAATTCCAACAGTTTAACTAGAGAACATATATACAGTTTTGTTTTATTTGTTTTTTAATCACTCTTCCTTGCAGTGTGGACAGAAGAACTTGTCTCCTCTTCTGACCACTCTCACTTCTGTGCAAAAGCACAAGTGAGTCCAGTGCAGACAGGGCCTGCCATTTATAACTCCATCACACTGAGCCCATTTTGTGAAAATGAGGGATGTTGCACCTGACACTTCCTTGGGTGTAAATAACTTACAGACACAGCACTTGTCTTCCTCATTAACATTTTCATCATCTGAAGAATCAGAACTGCTGAGTGCCAGATTTATGTGTGAAGGGCCAGGTTGCGCTTTCTTACTTGTTTTTTGAGCTTTTGTTGAAGGTTTCACTGTTGCTGTTTTTTTACTAGAGTCACCTAACCATTTGGCAGGTTTTGTTACAGATTTTTCATTTTCATATGTAGTTAAGTTTTCAAACACAGAGCTATCAGTGACTTCTTTGCCAGCTACAATTTTGCTTACATTCCTTCTGGTTTTTTTTACTGAAGCAGATTTTGTTTTGTTCATTTTCAGTTCATTTTCCTTACCTGCAAATATAGCATAACCATTTGGCACATCTGCACAAATGCCACCTTCAACAGTTGCATCAGAATCATTGTCAGACTCATTGTGGTAAAGTTCAGCAGGAATAAAGTGCTGTGTTGGAATAGCATCTCTGTCAAGTGGGTATATTCCAGCACGCTTGAATCCAGACTGCAGATTTTCAGATTTTAATGCTTGAACATAAACCTTGCAAGCCACTGAACAAATGTTGTATCTTGTTATGGCTGCAGCTGTTTCACGCATTAATTTATGGCATGCATTATTGTATATGCGCTGAAATGGGCCATAACATGCTAAATCCAGAGGCTGTAGTAGATGACTGGTATGTGCAGGGAGAACAAACAGAAGAATATTGTTGTCTTTAGCCCAGTCAACTAGCCCAACTGATATATGAGAGCGGTGACCATCTAAAATCAGAAGAACCTTCTCATCAGACCGACCTGGAATGTACTTCAGGAAGTGATTTTCCATAAAGTCTTTGAAAATTGCAGAATTAGACCAACCAGTGTCACTCATTGATGCTGCTGTCCCTGGACTACAACCTTCTAGTAACTCTGGCATCAGTCTCTTTCCAGGGAAGACAAAATAAGGTGGCAAAGCATACCCACTGGTACTACCGCATCCAAGAAGTGTAACAGTTTTACCTTTACCTGAAGTGACTGCTGGGGGGTAATGGTCTGCCCTTGCAATAACACTAGGGGGTTTGTGATTACAAGTGATGCCTTTCTCATCAACATTAAAAATGAGGTGAGGTTTGTCCAGGAGATTGTGCTTCTTTAAGCAATCTTCCAAGTTGTCAAAATAGTCCATGACAATAGATTCTTTGGTCATTTTGGCAC
The DNA here is from genome assembly GCA_022818135.1 of Saxidomus purpurata. Classification (NCBI taxonomy): domain Eukaryota; kingdom Metazoa; phylum Mollusca; class Bivalvia; order Venerida; family Veneridae; genus Saxidomus; species Saxidomus purpurata. The sequence continues at coordinate 48,028,469 of JAFMSR010000001.1, read as the reverse complement.
GGACATACTCCAAAGATCTTGGATTGAACTTTTTCATTTCAGGCCATCTACTCCTGAAACCCTCTAGCCAGTGAAATGACAATGTTTGGGACTTATCCCTTTTACCAAGAGAAACTGCATAGTCACTTGCAATGTCAATACATTCTTGACAAGTGTATCCGTAACCATAATCTGCCATGGTCTGAAAATGTTTCACTAAATAGGCTTCCTCAAGCTGACTAAACAAAGGTTCAGAGCCCATCACAAAGTTATCTGGGTTAATTTTACCCAATACCCTGTCCCTTAAAGTGTTTTCTGGCACACCATACATCTTTGACGCCCTCAGAACAGACACACCTTCTTCCCGAACACATTTGTAGGCATTAATCAATGCTGTAGGTGAATATAGCCTATACTTCTTCCTAACTGGCTGTGGGGTGGTCTTAAAATAGAAATTATTTTTTTTTAGCTCATTTAAAATAAGGGGACTGAAAATTTAACAATAAAAATATGCTTGACCTAATTCATGATAGGTGGCGCTCATTTCCAAATATGGTAGTCTACTACGAATGCAGACGAAGGAAAATATTTCAGGATTACGATTTTTTTATGTAAACAAATGGAATTTTAAATGGAGGACATTTTAGGATTAAGAAAATAAGGTAAATTTACATAGACAATAGTTTGTTTGACTCTTACCTGTTTAAACCGCATGATATTTGTCAATGTTTACAATGTCACGGTAGAGTAAGCAGTAGTAAAATCATTCCCACGATCGCGCATGCGTAGAGGCAGATCTCGTGTGCAATCTCGTGAAAACAAACATGTCCGCGAATCATTGATAGCCGCGAATTGAAGGGAGTTGACGATACTATCCTGTTAATGCATCACTACTGTAGTCCTATTTCACTTGTCTTGAAATAATGTGAAGTCCTACTCCAATAAAACGCTGTTTATCCTTATTTTGTGTCACATCAATAACTTTAAGCCGAAGTAATAAATTAAAAAGAAATCTGTGTTTATCCAGTCCACACGCTACAAAAATGTCTGCCAAAACATTACTGTCTCGGTGACGTAGACTTGAACTGATGACGTAATAGATTCGAAATGGGACCGGTTAACGGAAATTAATTATTATGTGACTGCAAATAATACAAAATGCCATGCTATACTTTGCTCTCGGGTCGAAAACACCATAAGCCACAGGATTATTTTTCTTTCTATTGAATTACTGAGAAAAAACTAAGATCGGCTGATTACGAGCGCCGTACGGAATCATACGAAGGTAAAGGAATTGGGGGGCTCCCGTGGGTATCGGCTTTTTGTCATTTATAAATATTACAGCAATATTTCGACAATTTTGTTGACAATTCAGGTAGTTATCTTGTCTTTCAAACAAATCTGCGGTATTATAAATTCGTTATACAGATTCTTGACGGTGTATACGGACTCGTATAGCCTGTTCGTGCCGATATAAACCCTCGCCTAACGGCTCGGGCTGATATCGGAACGAACAGGCTATACGAGTCCGTATACACCGTCAAGAATCTGTATAACTAATAATATAGCTACGTTATACTGACATAGGCATAATATATCTAAGTTAAATAACGCATGCCAGTTGGACGAACAATGCACTGTTAAAACGTACACTCACATTATTACATCAGACGGCGCTTTTGCATAAACTTCGACGATTTTCGGCACCTACGTAATAATCCGTACCTTTAAGGGAATAATGTCTCCCCAATAAAGTTTCGGGGAGATATATTGTTTTTGCCATAGATGTCTGTCTGTCTGTCTGTCTGTCTGTCCGTCCGTCCGTCCGTGCCCGCCCGTCCGTCCGTCCGTCCGTCCGTGCCCGCCCGTCCGTTCGTCCGTCCGTGCCCGCCCGTCCGTCCTTCCGTCCGTGCCCGCCCGTCCTTCCGTCCGTCCGTGCCCGTCCGTCCGTCCGTCTGTCTGTCCGTCCGTACATGCCCAGTAGACATCATGCGGCTGGGGTTTGAGTACAACTTAGCATTGTGAGGTTCTTTGAGTTCATTCCGTCATTATGGGGTTAAAAATGGTATTGTGGGGTTAAAACCTCACAAAGTCCGTCTGGTAAGTACGTCCGGCAAAAGCGTGTCCGCTCATTATCTCCTATACCCCTGAAAGGATTTTCATGAAACTTGGGTCAGATATTCACCTCAACTAGGCGATGTGTAGAACCCATGAACCAACTGCGCCGGCTCAAGGTCAAAGTCACAGCTCAGTGTCAAAGGTTTGAGTCTTGCATTTCATGTCCGCTCCGTATCTCCTAAACCTCTCGAAGTATTTTCATTTTACTTGGTTCAGGTGTTCACCTAAACTATTTGATGTGCAGAACCCGTGAACCAACTGCGCCGGTTCAAGGTCAAGGTCAACGTTAAAGATCAAAGATCATTTGACTATATTTCGTGTACGCTCCATAGCTCTTGAACCCCTTGTAGGATTTAAGAATAACTCAATACAAATGTTCACCATAGCGACAAAATTCGCACAGTGCATGTAACAACTCCCTTGGTAAAAGGTCAAGGTCACTGTTACTTAAAATAGAAAAATTGTTACTGCTCAATAACTCCAGTTAGGAGTGACAAATTGCAATGAAACTTGGTGTGTATGTAGCTTGCATGGTGAGGATGCTTGGGTTGTATCGGCGGTCAAGATCAAGATCACTGTTACTAAAAATATGTTTAAAAAAATCCTTTTGGTTTTGAAATTTTTAAGACAATTAGTTTATGGTCAAGGTAACTCTAACTCCAGTTGTTTGTCACAAGGCATATTTCACGTGCATGGATCTATTCCTTGTAGGAATTTAATCTGCGAAATATCACTAAATTCTATGTAGAGCCATATCAATATAAAACTGAAAGATTCTGACAACAGGGAAAAGCTACCAGAACGGGTCGTAGAAATCAACTTTGTTAATATATGAAGACCTCCTCGCCTCTAAAAAGTGCAAATGACGTTTTCAAACCGCGTTTCTTATAAATGCCTGACAAAAAGCGAGTTCAATACAAAGAGACACAACTTACTCTAATTTAATGTCATAAAACTTTCGAGCCAAATGGTTGTTTTTGTCACAAAAACATTATGTCTCCCCAATGACAGTTCGTCAATAATCATACTGAAACAGAATATTAAAAGAACACAAAAATCTATTTTTAATAACAGTGTAATTAACTTTATTATTATTTTTTTGCTTAAAACACAAGTTTAAAAAACAAAAACAAAGATTTAAAACATCTATTTTTAGTTAGAGTGACCTTGACCTTAATTGTTTTTATTTGCTTAAACACATATAAACCAATAAAAAATTTTTTTTTTTAACAGTGACGCAGACCTTAAAAAAGGTTTGCTTAAAACAATTTAAAAGCCCTCCAAAAAAATTATTTTAATCTATTTTAGTAACAGTGACCTTGACCTTGACCCCCGATGCAACCCCAAGCTTCCTCTCAACACAAGCTAGCCTACATATACACCAAGTTTCAATGCATTGGTCACTCCTAACTGCAATTATTTAGCAGAAACCATTCATTTATTTTTAATATTAGTGTACTTCACTTTGAACCAAGGTGTTTGTAACATGCGTTCTGCATATCGTGTCACTTTGGTGAACATTTGTGTTGAGTTATTCTTCAATCCTACAAGGGGTTCAAGAGATATGGAGCGGACACGAAATATAGTCGGATGACCTTTGATCTCTAACTGTGACCTTGACATTGACCCGGTGCAGTTGGTTCATGGGTTCTGCACATCGCGTAGTCGAGACTATGTCAGTTTAACGAAGCTATATCGGTCTATATTAGCAGTTGGCTTATATGTTAAAAGTATAAAATTATACATCTCAAGTATGACAAACGCAGTTATTAAGAAATACACTTAGATCAGTATTATTTATAGAATGCTATGGTGAGGGTATAAATGACAGCCAAACAATGCAGTCAAGTTATTCAACGTAATTTCGGCCGTTTACTCAATCATCTTTAAATATAAGTGCAGTTTAATAGCAAATACAGAACACTGATATATAAAATCATATAGAATACACCAATTCGTCTCCCAGAAAGGTGTAATCATTTTTCAAGTTTTAAGCATAGAATATACCAAAAAGAAACATGTGATATCAGATTGACAAATGCACACGTAACAAGGCAAGATGGGATGTCAGAAGGCTCAATGTAATTTTTGCACCAAAACTGTTCCATATCCGACTTAAACCGGTAAACTGTGCTATAAAAGTTGTAAAACTCACATCATGTAAATGCGTTAAGATACATGTATCATAAATATACATGTGACTTTCGTTTCTATAAATGTTCAGGGGGTGGGGGATGGAAATAAAAGGAAAGATGACAACGATTTAAAGGGAAAAAATATAATGTATACTTTCTACACGACGCTCATTTTACAAACAAAGAAGTTTATTACATTCGCACACAGTAGGGGTATGAATGCTACTTAAGCCATTTCAGGCCTTTCAGAGCAGGCCCGGGCCTACAGATTGTTTGGAAGATGAAAAATTTGAAAACGTCATAAATGCAATAAAGACTGACGGGATAGAGAGGTTAAGGGAGCTGTGTGCAGCAAAAACATCTGCTATTAATTATCATTTTACATGTATGATAGAAATGAAAAACATTCAGGGACAGGTAAGTCATAACCCTAAATTTAAATTTTAAACACGGGACACGACCGTTGACATTCTTCCTCCGTATATTGTTAGGCCTAACGTCTGTATCATTCATAATGAGACAGAGCAATGTGTTTAAAACCTTGTCGTCTGGTCCCTTCTCTATGCTCGAAATTTGCGTTTTTTGGTGTCAATAGCTACAACGTTTCTGGCCTTGCGACCATTATTTTTTAAATCTCACTTTCATTGTATCTAAAGCTATGTGATAATTGTGTTGCGTTTTCGGTCTAAGTTTTTTTTATATTTGTATCTTCGTTCTACGTTGGAATTCAACTCACTTTGAAAACGCTATAAATTACTTTGGTTTATGTGTTGAACACGTTACATGTACTAATATTGCAAGTTTGAGGAAAAAACTAGTCTTAACTTGTTATTGAATAGTGGTTTTACAAATTTGACGTAACGTCAAAAGTTGCGACTCATAACTGTAACATTAAAATGACGTTAAAATTGTAACGTTTTTTGAGAGATATGTACTCTGTTACTGTTTTTACTGTTGTATTTAAAAAAATGGAAACATAATTATGTTTATGGCATGAGTCAACGTAAGTTTAGTTCGATTAAGACGAAAGTTTCAGTAGCTCATTGTTTCACACTGTATCGGCAAAACGCAACGGCTCCAATTTAACGATGCTGCTCCAACTAGTAGCGTAACGACAAGGCTCCAATAAAACATGGCCGATTTCATACACAAAACACACACGAGTACAACAGATTCGTGTATTTTTTATAGTTATTCGCAAATTCTGATGAAATGAATACTCTTACGGAATGCCCGTGATGATAGAAGAAGAGACACTGTTATAACTTTATTTAAACTTTAATTATGTTTATGGCATGAGTCAAGGAAATGCATAGGTGAAAGTTTTAGGCTAAGTTATAATACTTCCAAACATTCTATTGTTTATGTTTTGAAGGTTATTTATAGTTTGACATCAGTAATAGGGTATGTCCCTTTAAAGCACATACTTTTGTCTTTAACCTTTTGTAATCTTGAATGCGGATCCGGCAATTTAACACACTAACAGATATTTTGGATTCTTCACAAAAAGCACAAAATTATAACAGTGTCTCTTCTTCTATCATTGAAATCACACAACAGAATGACGCTGTAGACACGAACTCGTTTACTTCCAGTAAATGGTTCTGACTTCTGGCCTCCATGATTGTAAGTTCTCTGCTCAGTGCGATTCTTAGTTCTTCAATAATCCAATTATTTTCCCCGTGCACTCATGCATGATTCTGTCTGATTTCAGACGGCATATTATCAAGAGTTATTGGCACTAACAGGCTTCCGTAAATTTCTTGGCCCTGTCCAATAGATTCCTTACCATGAATATATGTTTCCATTCTATCATGAAATGTTTGTAAACTACTAGTCCCAATATAGAAGCATTCGTTTCAGCAGTGATATCATGGAGCTGGTAACTGATTAAGGGCTTGTATTGTAGCACATGTGTGATTTTTTGTAATTGACCGAATCTTTCACGAAGCAGGCTTATAGCTCTTGGATATTTGACATTGGTAAGTGCAAAACCATCAATCGCACGGGCTGCTACGCCCTCTAGCTGTGACTGTAGATAACTAAACTTCTGCGAGTCTGTGAGGTTAACATTCAGATGAATAGATGATTCAAAAGCATCCCAGAAACTCTGCCATTTAAGGACATCGCCATTAAATATTGGTAATGATAACTTCGACAGTCTGTGAAGTTCAGAGGAATTAGAATGCAAACTACTTACAGTTTGACTCGAAAATGGGTGTGCATTAACATTTAGCTGCGACTCGGTAGATTTTGACTGTGTGTCTCGGGAAATATACGTTTGTTTGGCGTTCTCGGTTCCCTCTGATCAGGAAATTCAGTGTTTCAGTTTGATATCAATGTTCAGCATATACACCTCCGTTCGCATGATTTCCTCGTGTATCTCATCGGCCTCGATCTGCACCATGATCTTCTCGTATAAGATCTCTATATACTATAGCTTCACCTCAAGCGACTCCAGAATAATGTTGTATTCCATGAGCGAAAAAATCAATGTTCGTCAAATAATGTGCATCTCATGTAAATTCATATTTGTATTTTGTCACGGCAACAGATGTCGAAATGCTGTGGATTTCTATGTTAGTATAGTACAACGCGTCTTAACGGTTCGTTCCATTATTATCAAATGACTACAAAACAACAACAACATGACGTCAACGTTGCAGACGTCAGACGAGCATTAATAAGGTGTAACACCGGTCATTTTTGTCTGATTTGATGCTATAGTAACTAAAGCACTTTTGCACATGTCCTGTGACTTTCACAACAAAATTCCAGCAATCTGCTGTCCATATTTCTCATCTTAATCATTATCACAGTCAGTCTACACCAGAAAAGGTACATGGTTAACGATGAACTTTTTTGCTGGAGACACTGTACAAATTTCCAATACACACCTGCCATGTCTTCCTTCGCGGAGTAATATTTGAACTCTTCCATCACAAAATGTAGTCCTGAAGAAGACAAACAAAACAACTGTTAAAGTAATATGAAATGACCAAATATTTACAAAACAACAATAAATACAACTTACATTTCACCAAGCCATCCACAGACAGCTCTAAAATGGAGACTTCAAATTTTCAAAGAACTACTTCCTGGGGTACAACGACCCGGAAACACTTGTTGACTGGTGTCACACGATACAATGGCGGCAAATGCAATAACGTTACGTATTTACGACATGCTTATATAGGGAAAACTTCAAAAATCTTCTTGACTAGAACCACTAAGCCCAGAGCTTAGATATTTGGAATAAAGCATTATGTAGTAGACCTCTTCGAAGATTAATTAATTCAGAACTACCAAGTCAAAATTGAGCCTTTCTGCTATTGATGACCTTGTATTATAGCCAATGGTAGCCAGGTGAGCGATATAGGGCCATCTAGGCCATCTTGTTATTGCATTTTTGGTCGATCTGTCTGTGCACTCAAAATAAAATGCTTTTATTAACTCAAAGAAAAGTTTAGCTTAGGATCCTCAAACTTAGTTTCCAGATGAGCGATATAAAGCCATCTTGGCCTTCTTGTTTTAGGCATCTATTCATTGATGATCTTGAATTTGATGTATTTTTCTTCCATCGAAACAAGACATATTATCCTTTACATAGACTTGAAAGCTTCGCTGTACTTTACTTTATTTCTGAGACCCTGTTGTTGACCTTATATAATAGCCAGTGGTACCAAGGTGAGTGATATCGGGCCATAATGTCCCTCTTGCTTTGAATTGCACGTACATCTACAGTGTAGATAAAGCTTGAACATTTCAGGAAAAGAATATACTCTAATTTCAGGTATGCACAGAACAAAGACATTAATGAGCCAGGTGAAAATATGGATACGCAGGTAGAATGTCCTCTTCAGCTGGGTGTAAAGATGTGTGATGAGTCAGCACAAAATAATGTGTTGATGGGACATCAAGATCAAGGTAAGCCCAATTTAAAGGATACTACAGAAACTAAACTTCCACAAGCGAATTTACCTCGTCTTGAGCACATCGAAACCCCTGACGAAGTGGCCTATCAGTGCTTTAAAGATGGAAAGCTATTAGAAAAGAAAGGAGAGCTTGGTGAAGCAATGATGTGCTACCAGAAATCATTGGAGCTTAAACCACAACTGAAATTTATTCATGATTTTTTAAAGGATGTTTCACAAAAAATAGAGGAAACTAAAGATTTAGTTTGTGATCAGTTTAGTAAGGAAACTAGAGGTAAAGGAAAAATGACAATTGAAGAAGCAATCCAGATGACAGAAGACTTTAAGAATGACATACAGCCTTCCTCCCGGTGTTCAATTAGTGAGATATGTAAAAAATATCGTTCACTTCATTATGCTGCCCTATATAAGTCAATTGAATATATGAAAACTGGGAATGACAACAGAGCAAAGCGTATGTATGAATTATATGAGCTTCTTTGTGATAAGGTAATGTTTGACATTGCATCTTTTACAGTAGCTGAGGTACATGAAAATCAGCATAATTGTTATTGGGATGATGTAACTGTAAGGACTTTGGTAGAGCTCACAGAAGTACAGTTGCTTTGTGGGAAAATACCTACAGTTAAACCCCATCCAGTAGTTACCTATCTTCCTTGTTCACCTGAATGCGCTCGGAAAGTAGCAGAATATTACGCAAAATCAGCAAAAGCAAAAGCAGAAATGTATTTCAACACACTTACAAATGATCCTGGTTTACCTGCTCTGAAAATGTCACAAACAAGTATCAAGATTTGCTATGTTAGCTCTGATATTAAAGATCATTCTCTTACTCATTTGATTGCAGGAGTATTTCCTTGTCATAAAAGACCAATGTTTGAAGTAACTGTAATTGCATTGAATGAGGATGATGGGTCTGAGTTCAGAAAAAGAGTGGAAAAAGATGTAGATACGTTTTATGATGCATCAAAAAATGAAGATAGAGAGTTAGTGGAAGTGATAAAATCACATGGATGTGATATCTTAGTCAACTTGAATGGGTACACAAATGGGTCACGTAATGAATTGTTTGCGTTGAAACTTGCAAAGGTTCAGGTAATGTGGTTGGGATTTCCAGGCACAAGTGGGTCCGATTACATCGACTATATCATTTCTGACAAAATTACCTCTCCGCAAATGTTTGAAAGTCACTTCTCAGAAAGGGTTGCATATTTACCTGGTTCTCATTTTGTTGGAGATCATGCTAGACTGTATAAATGTGTACAGAAAAAAATCATTCTGTTAAAAAGTAAAGATTTTGTAGACTCTATTGCAGTAATGAATGTCGATGACTTAGAATGTGCAAGGCAAGCTTATAAGCCACAAAAGGTGAAAGTTGTCTGTAGTCCAGTGAATGGTGTCACTGTTGTTGAGAATGATGCTGTTGAGTATGACGTAGTTGATTTCACCAAGTTAGTTCAACAGCTTGAGATTGCTCAGTCTGAGTTAGTTGGTCAGTCTGAGATAATTGATCAGTCGGAGACAGTTGATCGAGTGCAAGAACAAAAGTTTAAGCAATATGTTGTTACTACCCGTCAGCAGTATGGACTGCCAGATAACGCAATTGTTTTTTGCAATTTTTGTCAGAGTTATAAGTATGATAAAAGTACACTGCGTATGTGGCTATGTATACTTTGTGATGTTCCAAAAAGTGTGCTTTGGTTGTTGATTTGGGTTGATGAAGCTAGAGAAAATATTATAGCCTACTTTACAAACTCTGGTATTGATAAAGACAGAATTATATTCACACCAGTATTAGAAAAGGAAAAGTATATTATAGCTCTACAGTTGGCAGATATATTCTTAGACACTCCTTTGGTTAATGGGCACACAACCATTATGGATGTTCTCTGGGCTGGAGTACCGGTAGTTACGCTTCCTGGGGTAAAAATGGCTTCAAGAATAGCAGCGTCTTTAGTAGACACCATTGGATGTGCACAGCTTATAGCAAACAATGAAGACAGTTATATTGAGATAGCCATACAATTAGGAAGAAACACGAAGTTGTTACAGTCTGTACGGGCTAGGATTTATAAGGGTCGAGAAGATTGTTCATTATTTAATACTGAGAAATTTACACAAAATTTAGAGGAGCTGTTTCTTTGGATGTTGTTAGCAGCAAATTTGGACCACATGCCAGAGTCAGGTCATGTCATGTCACAGTCTGGACTGGTCAAGGTGCAGGAGTCGGATCCGATCAATGGACGAGTGTCAAGTCATGTCCGTTTGCTAGAGTCGAGTCCAGTCAGGGATTCGGCCCAGGTAAGCGTGTTAGAGTCAAAAGAAAATTATGAAAATTTATTTCTAGGATCTTTTCATCAAGGTGATGTTCAGTTTCCTGAGTATTCCCGAGGCCGCCAGTGTACTGCTAATGCAATATGTGCTCTGCTTTATGTAAGATATAAACAGTTGTTTTCAAAAGAGGATCTTGATAATGTTTTGGAAGATGGAGATATGATTTATAGGCATATAATAGCAGATCTAAAATCGAAAGGACTTTTTAAATGTGGTCTATTGAGCTTTGAAGACATGCCAAGTCACATCGAATTGTTTTCAAGTAGATTTCAAGTGGTTAAGCATGATATCATTTCTGGAATTGCAGTTCAAGCGTCCCCGAATCTTTCTTTGCCATCACTTAACAGTTCTATAGAGTCTGCTTTACAGATTTCGCCAACGGTCCTGCTCATTATTGGTTCAGTTTGTTCTGCTGTATTTATGAAAGACAATTTATACTGTTTTTTTGATTCTCATGCACATGGTCCAGATGGATTAAGTTCATGTGGCTTGACTGGTTACTCAGTACTGATATCCTTTGCAAAGTTTGAACACCTAGTGTCATATCTGCATTCACTTTATTCGAGCATGCATATAGAGTTGACATCTCCATTTGATATTCTTCCCGTAGAGTTCTCAGAAGTTCCTCTTGAGCATACATGTCATCCAGCATCAAATTGAAGTCCAATCGAGAGGTGTTTTCATGATCAAGTACTGAACAATTTAAATAAAAAGGTAAAAAAACACACTTTGTTTTCCAGTGGTAAAAAGACTGTTATATGCCTATTTTCGGTCTCTCATTTATTCATATCCTGTAGAAAATACGCTCTTGTGAATCCCACGTGTATCTTTTTTATTTCATTATACAGTATGCATATACATGTATGTACAAAAAATATCTTTTAACAATTTTTCAATTACACTCTGTTAGAATGCAACATTGTGTCGCGATATTGCATCACAACTACATGTATATTAAAACATTTCGTTTATCTTATTGCATGACGCCATAAGACATCATGATTACATTTCAAAAATTTTCATTATGTCTTTCAATACTTGTTTTCATCACATCACTTCTGTATCACAACATATACAATCACAATTGAGTAAAACTGCAGTAAGGGAGAAAGTGTTAGAACAGTGTTAGAACAGCAGTCACTAAACATTACAGAAATTCGTTTTGACAAAATATCAAGAAAACACAATTTGAAAAATAAAGTCTTTTGGTTAAACAACGAAGTGAATCTTGTCCTAAAATAGATTATTCATACACATGGCACATAGTTACACTCATAGCAGGTCTCAGCATTGGACATTAAAATACATCTAAAATTTAAGATGATTGAACACGACATATATTTCACTAATGCATTATGGCATTATGAAAGTGGTTCAGTCACATAGTCTGTCCTGTATGAGGTGTTGGAATGTGCGGCTTATCTCATGTTCCAGAAAGGACGTGGGAGTATGATTGGTTAAGAGGTGACATACAAAACGACGCCCTGTCACTTAACTCGTGTATAATCCAGGAGCAGATAGGACAACTTGAATACTATTGTTAAACTAATGTATTAAAGGCGACAATTTTTTTTATAGCAAACCAAAACAAAACAGAGAACAGGTCAAAGGTATCAAATTCCAGCATAGCCGTGGAAATGTTTGAGTATATAATACTTCTGTAATGTCAAGTGACTGTTACTAATACACATTTTAGCTCACTGCATTTTTACTCAATTTCCATGACAAAACGTCAAAAATTTTGTCTTGATCTTTTGAGCAAATGTGGAGCTGCACATCAGGAGAACGTAAGCAGTAATAGACACAACATCAATTTCAAAGGGATCTCTTTGAACACTAATTTTATACCAAATCATGAAAAATGGTCAGAATGTTTGTTTTGATCTATATGTGTCCTAAATACAGCATCTGCTGGAATATAGCGACTCATTATGCGACCTCTGAAGAAAAGCAAAATATGAAGTCAATTCAAAATGAAACATCAAGAATTGTAACAGGTGCCATCAGATTGCATACCATAGAAAAGTTCCATAATAATCTAAAATAGGAAAATTGGAAGATGGAAGAAAGATGCTTGAAATAACCACTTGCTGTAAGATGAAAAACAATAAACTTGCATTTCTTGCTTAACTCCTGCTCAATCGCAATCTCTGCAACATAAAATACATTCCAGAAGTTAATACATACCTACATAGGAACTCACTTTCCAGTTGTCAACATCTGTCTTTAGAGCCATCTTATTGCAGTGGTAGCGCGCTCACCTTGGGATCGGAGGGCCCCGGGTCGATACCCATCAGTCCCCATGTAGAGGTAGTGTCCTTAAACAAGACACACATTAAATTGCCTCTCTCTCTTCAGGGTTGATTCCATCTGAAGTGAGTCTTGAAGGCGATAAATATCAGTTGTAAGGACTTGTTTTGCAATTGAGATTAAATAAATAATAATAATTAATGCTATTGTCGCAAGACAGAAATAGTTATCCACTTTCTTCTTGTATGTTGCAATTATACTTCAGAAGGAAAAAGATTTCAGTTGATCTGCATTGTCTGGCTGCATACCAAAACCTGTTTTCTTGCCTATCAGATCATCATTTCCGTGGTCAAGTGGTTAGAGCTGCTGACTTGAAATCACTGTAACCTCTCATAGATTGAGGGTCATTGGTTCAAGCCTTGCTGCCAACCATGTCTCTTTAAATGAGAAAATTGGCAGACAGGAATCTAGTACTGGTTCTTCCCAGGAACAATGGTTAGGTAAATTGCCTGCCTGTAAAAATGACAGAACTGTGGTTGAAACAAGCATTAAGCATCAACATCACACAACCTTACACAAACATAAATCAGAGAAAGTGGTGGTGTAGACGTTAAGGTGTCGGCCGCTCATCCCGGAGGTTGCAGATTCGAGCCCCACTGGGGTCACGACTGTACTTCCTCATATGACACCAGCACTATTTTTTCCAGGAAGCGGACTCGAGAGTGACTCGATAAGCTTTCTTCACAATCGAGCTAAAATAAAACACCGATTTCTGAACTAGCGCCAATGTTTTAATGCACTTTGTCGGGATTTTCCATCATCAACATCGTTCACTGTCCTTTTTTAACTTTTAACAATTGATAATATATAAAGAAAAGGTGTCAATACAGTACAGTTATAGTCAATGATTTTCGGTTTACTACTACTATAAGACTAAAGCGCTAGACGCCCTCTCAGATTCTTTTATTTTCCGTTTACATTCGTTATATATAAATTTCTGCTTTTATTTTGTCATCATTTGCTATCAATGGCGAGCAAACACATTGAGAAGAAACGAATCGGAACTGTTTAATAATTGCAATTGTTCTAAAATGTCTATAAAAATGGTTGGTGAAAAACGAATTGGAACTGTTTCGTTGTATCCTAAATTGGAGTCTGAATCGTTGTATTGTTGAAAAGGTAGATTTTTGCCCATAGACATACCAGATCGGTAAACTACGAGTATAATCTTACGAGATTTGACCAAAGGTTACATGCCAGTGCATTTGTTTTATCCTAAACACCTTAACTTCGCTAATTTTGTGCAAAATCCATGTGTTTTGGTGTGTTTTCGCACTGTTTACCGTTGAATCCTCTGTATTCAACTTGCATTACTTTCACACGCACGGATGTCTGAAAAAGCCGACAAGCTACGGTCATGCAGGACAGGTGTGGGCATTCCGTAAGAGTATTCATTTCATCAGAATTTGCGAATAACTATAAAAATACACGAATCTGTTATACTCATGTGTGTTTTGTTTACGAAATCGGCCATGTTTTCTTGGAGCCTTGTCGTTACGCTAGTTGGAGCACCATCGTTAAATTGGAGCCGTTGCGTTTTGCCGATACAGTGTGAACATATGATTCCAATGATTTACCGATGCTTGAAAATCAGTCTGAAGCCTCTTGTGCGAGACAACATTCATGAATTATTTGTGATGTAATATCATAAATACTGTGACGTCACTTTCCGAAACAAAAAACGTATGAAAAGCATTTGTATTTTAGGTCACCAAAGCACAAAGTACTCAAGGTGAGCTATTGTGATGGCCTGATGTCCGTCACTGTCTTTCATCCATCGTACATCAAACATTTGGTTTTTTTACACCCTGGCAACTACATATCATCACTGATCCTAATCATATTTTGACAAAATGTGTATGCTGATAAGATCTTAGATGAGTTTGAATATTGGCTTTTTTGGATCAAAACTCTCAGCGTTATAGCCCTTTATTTAACAAAAATTCAATATTTAATGTTTACACTATATCACTACTATTCAATAATCTTTATCATATTTACACAGAATGTGTAAGACCATTGATCTCGGGTAAGTTTGATTAAGGGCCTGTTGGGGCCCCTGATTTTACAAAAATTGCAATAGTTGATCATTTTTACATCTTCACTAATCATTTGAGTACGGACATGGGTCTTGCTCTTGACATGTTATTCCATTGTGGTGAACAACCACGTCAATTCAAAATCCTTCCATGTATGAGAAAGTTACAGCCCACACAAGGTCTCATGTGTCCATTTTGTACATTTAGACATAGTGTGACCTTGACCTTCCACCTACTGACCTTAGTCTTGCACACAACATGCTGTCCCATAGTGATGAACAGTTATGCGAAGTCAATTCAAAATCATTCAACGCATGAGGAAGTTACAGCCTGTTCTTGACAAAACTGTTCATTGTTTTCATGTTGAGCAAAAAATTACTTTAATTTCCATAGGAACATAATAATGTACGTTTTTTTCCGGATGAATACTAAGGCTGTGACATAAAACACAATGAATGAGAGAAGAAAAGAGAATGATGAATGGATGAAATGAAAGATGGTGAAGGGACTTTGTTTAATATGCTGTATATAGATATATTGCAGATCATGATCAATAAAAGAATATACGAAACAAACAGACAAGAAAGGAGAATGAAAGTATAATGTCAGAGAGGCAGTTAATCATTCGAAATGGCGCACAAGATCGGATAAGTATCTCCAGAGTAATTGCCCTTTTACTTTTATTTTCTTTTATATTCAATATAAAAACATTAAAATTCTAATTCTCTGGAACCAGTTATCAAAATTAAATTGTAATTGGCTCAAATAGTTTAATGCTAACTCTTTCTTATATCCACCCCCTACTCTTCCTGTTTTTTTTTAGACATGAGGCCCCTTAAAGGTACATACCCTATAACTGATGCCAAACCAAATAACCTCCAAAACATAAATAATATAATCTTTGGAAGTATTATAACTTAACCTAAAAGTTTCAGCTACGCATTCCCAGTCATTATCGATAAAATCAGCAGTTTAAAGTATACTGCAGTACCGTAAACCATTCAATAATCTATGTAGAGTTGTTGTTGTACAATTAATGGGTGGATGCGATTTATTACAGAACGCCTCTATATTGATTAATTGTGGTAAAATGAGGCATTTTTCGCCATTATAGGTTCTTCTTTGAAATTGTATTTATTTATCATTTTACGTTCATTGAACACATAATCTAATTTTCGAGAATATTATCTGCTAGATATAGGGAGTGTCCCTTTAAGGTAATGCTTTTCTTGAATATTCTAATAAGAAACCAGTAATTCAGCAATCATCATAATAATGTCGACTTGGAAACAGAAAAAGGCTGCTGGGCTGGTCAATGAAGAACATCAGTGTTACCAAGGTATTTTATTTCTTTGCCTACACAGCATCCACAAAACTTTTATTTATAACGCTAGTGTTTGTCTCTGTTAGACTGACATAATTTCATTTGACAATTTTACAAGTTATTTACGAAGTTAAGACGAAAGTTGCAGAACAAGGTGAAAAAAGAAGAAACTACAATGATGTTGAAAATGCCTATAGGTATCAGTAACAGGAAATAGGTCCATGTTTTTCATAGATCAGCTAGCCCTGTGTATTCGTCATAAAAAAGGATTTAAGATTTGAATTTTATATTCAATGCTTACACTTCTGTGTCTTTTATAATATTATAATAAAACATATTACAGATAATTTTCTCTTTCAATTACAGTGCTTTGCCAAGTTTATTTAGCTCACCTGGCTTCGCCAGGGTGAGCTTTTCTGATGGATGATTGTCCGTCGTCCATCAACATTTTAATTCAAATGACATCTTCTCTGAAACCACTAGGCCAATGTTGATGAAACTGTGCAGCGATGTTCCTTGCATGAAGCTCTACCAAAATTGTTCAAAGAAGTCCATACTATGCAGAATTCTGGTTGCTATGGCAACAAATAGGAAAAACTTAAAAAATCTTCTTCTCTGAAACCACAAGGCCTAGAGCTTAGATATTTGGCATGTAGCATTGTCTAGTGGACCTCTACCAAGATTGTTCAAATTATGACCCCGCGCGGGTGGTCACTTAGTTTTGCATAGGCTTATATAGGAAAAACTTTTAAAAAATTCTTCTCTGAAACCACAAGGCCTAGAGCTTAGATATTTGGCATGTAGCATTGTCTAGTAGACCTTTACCAAGATTGTTCAAATTATACCCCTGGGATCAAAATTGACCTTGCCCGGGGTCACTTAGTTTTACATAGGCTTATATAGGAAAAACTTTAAAAATCTTCTTCTCTGAAACCACAAGGCCTAGAGCTTAGATAGTTGGCATGTAGTATTGCCTAGTAGACCTCTTCAAAGTTTGTTCCAATCATGCCCGTGGGGTCAAATTGGCCTTTCCCGGGGGGTGGGGGGGGGGGTGGGGGTCATTTGTTTTACAAAGCTGTATATAGAAAAACCTATTTGGTATATAACATTGTCTAGTGATCTTCCATCAGGCAAGTGGACTTGTACCAAGGTGAGCGATATAGGGCCATCTTGGCCCTCTTGTTATTTGAAATGATTCGAATTGAAATATCTCAGAATGCATTGGGTAGAGGTGTTAAGAAGGTACTGAAAATGGAGCATATGCGGTAAACAACTGTTTTTGTTTCTGTGTAGACTTCTATTACTTTAAAATTTAGGCATCTAGTAACCCAGATTAACAGGTCTTTTTAACCGTTATTTTTCAATTTGTTTTTGGATTTGTTGAGCTGATATGATTTATTAAAGACTTTTCTAAGCAAATACATATTTGAGTAATGTCCCAGTATATTATTACAATCAACATGTTTGCAGTTGTGTGTGTCAGGCCGTTCATTCATATACTTAGACTACCTACTTACTGTGTTAACATTTCTCCTCCTTTTTCCAGGTGTAGAGCAGGAGTCACGTTCAGTGCAAGTTTTGTATTATCTGAAAGGTAACATTTGTATGGTGCCAAAGTGAAGCATTATAGAAATAGTGCCAACATGATGACATAGTAAATAATGATTAACACCAATGATATGTATTCCTGGCGGCTTGACTTTTGTTAAGCACAGATGTTACCTGTGAACTGTAGTTCTACGGAAGTATTACAAACATCATGGAAATGCGTAGACTTCAAAACAAATGCTTGGTACAAATTACAACAACTGAACAAACTATTATCTGATTGACATTTAGGGCAAAATCTCATTTGTACCGAATAGTTTTATGGAATTGACACTAAAACAGATAGATATGTAAATTAAATGACATTTGTTAATTAACAGTTTTTAAGAATTAAACTAAAAAGTTAATAAGTATAGCTCATCGTCTTATGATTATTATTTCAAGTACAATTCTTATGAAATTTGGAATAGGTGAAATGGAGATCAAGGGAGGTAACAAACAGTTTTATTCAGCAAACAGAGAGAAATACATAATATGCATGTTAAGCAAATTTGTTGATAAATCTATTACTTTCATGTAGAATTTATGCTAACAAATTAAATTTTAATTAATTTACTTGCATAATAGTATTTTCACTATTTTGTGAAAGCAAACATTTTGGGGACATACTTTAGGTAGTACATTGTTAGGGATGGTATGATGATAATTGAAATTGTTACCTCCTTTCATCTTAATATAAATATAATGATGTATATTCATATATAAATTGTTGTTTTTAGCTCTACTAGACTTATGCCATAGTGGTTTGTCTGTCGTTCGTCCGTCCATCGGTCCGTAAATTGTCCTTGACCTTTTCATTTACTTTCATGAAACTTGCTCAGAATGTTGCCTAAAACCTGGAAATGATCCCTATTGTTTTGAGGTCAGTGGGTCACGGCCACAGTGGCCCGATCTTTGAAAATGGTTTTTACTTAATATCCTGAGATCTAGATATCAACCAGAGTCTTCTAACTTCATAGGATGATTAATCTTACTGAATAGATGATCCTTACTGTTTTGAGGTCAGTGGGTCAAAGGTCAAGTCACATTGACCTCCGCTAGCTTTTCCTTGATAACACTCTACACGTCACAATTTTCATTTAACTATCATGAAACTTGCTCAGAAGGTTGCATGCAACCGTTAGATGATCCCTATTGATTGCGGGATCAGTTGGTTAAAGGTCAAGGTCACAGTGACCCGAACTTTGAAAATAATTTCTGTTGAATATTTTGAGATCTAATTATCAGCAACATTCTTCAACTTCATAGGATGATTGATCTTACTGAGTAGATGATTCCTATTGTTTTTGGGGTCACTGGATCAAGGTCACAGTGTCCTCTATAAGATTTACCTTGATAACATTGCCAAAGATTTTTACTTAAATTACTCAGAACTGTCCAGTCAGTCAATAGAGCGATACTGGCTCTTGTGGGACATTTGGTATGTTGTTCAAGTTTGTACCGAGTTTTAAGGTTTTAAGTCTGTAGTTCTGGTGAAAGTGTAATAAGTATTTAACAGTAGGGAATTTATCAATGTAAGGCAAAACAAAAATACTGTGTTTCTGGTCTCTCGACAGACTTGAACTTTTCACTTCCGGTCTAAAACATTTCGTACAAGAAAATGATAAAAAACAACAAATGTTCAAGTGTGTTTAGAACAAAAGAAGCTAAAAACAAATACCGACCAATCTACCTAAATGTTTTCTTGCAAAGACACAGGAAACACAATTTTTTGTTTGGCCTATGACATTTTAAAGAAACATTTTGTAGAATTAATCGTTTATTTAAATTTTAGTGCTGTAAGTTTTGTGAAATACAGTAGAACATGTATTTTTTAAAAGCCACAATAAACATGATAAAGGTAAATTTTTATACTAGAATGTTAGGTAGTGATTACAAAAACAAACTTCAACTGACCAATTATTTACCACTTGATTCTTTAAAGATATAGTGTATTAGTAGTCATGCTTCTCAGTTTTAAATAAGTTGTTTACCTTGTGTAAATTGTTTTCAACAACTAGCTTGCTGTAAGTTTTCCTACTGTCTCATAATGTTTTCCAATTCTTTGGCGTTTTATATCAATATATGCAGTAGAAAGAGGCAGAATATTAGCAAATATATTTAAAGATACTTTAATTTGTAATATGCAGGAAAAGATTGTGTAAAACAAATGAACTTTAAAGTGTTACATCATGTTTGATCCAAATATCGTTTTCTCATGCATAGTATTTTATCTTGTTTCTCATTATTATCAAATAAATTGCCCAGGTTTGACATTTTTAAGGGGAAAATAGCAGTTTTCTCATATTCATTGTGGCTTTTGACTAGAATAATCAAGAAAGAAAGACTATATACATTGTGTATATATATACTAAATTAAATAAAAATGAACCAGCTGTAAAGATTTATATACATTGTGTATTTTGATTATAGCTTTGGAAATACATATATAATCCATTTGAGTTAATCCATTTGAGTCAATCCATTTCAGTATAAATAAGAAAATAATAAATAAGGAGTATAAATCAGTGGTACATGTTTTTCTAAAAAAAATATTATTGTCATTTTGAACGGTGATGTCACTTAAAGAAAATAATATTAAGGTAATGTTCATTTACTTGTGTATACATGCTTGGACAGAGTCCGTAGTTCCTATATTCAGAGGAATGAATTAGGGTAAATCCCTACGTGCACGCGAAAGACACATGTTTTTAGCCTCTAAAAGAAATTTTGGTTCGTGGGCGGCTGTCATTCCATGGAAGAATTTACAACTTCAACGGTATAGTGTAACTGAAATTTTTTGTTAGACTTTTTCATTATACAATCTATTCAGAAGACCTTTCTGTAGTTGGATACCTACAGATAAGGTTGGAGCATGTTTAACTGTGTGAGATATTTGGTTTAAGCTGTATATATACTTAAGGAACAGATTACCTCATAAGGTCACAAAAATCACTAAACTCTCTGCTTTTAAGGTTGCTGTTAAAAAACATTTCTTAGATAATTTGAAGTAATTTTTAATTTTTTATTGAATTGAGTTATGTATAACATATATAATTTTGGTATGGTTCATATAGTTCAATGTTTCTTAGATCTTCCACTGTCGTTTTTTTTAAATGCAATTACACAGCTTGTTACATAAATAAGATGTAGGCATTTTTAATTGTCAGTCAACACTGTGATATTTTCATGTGATATAATTACTGTCTCACAGAAATGAAATGTGATAATTACTTTAAATTAAATTATTATTTTTGTTATAAGATTCAAGTAAAATATGAGATAAATATAAATGTTAAAGCAATTTGTGATATTTAAATTATGTGATATTCTGTGATACTGATTACTGTACATTGATTCACTGCCTCTCTCTGTCATGCCACCAACACAAAGGGACCACAATGGAAATAAGAGTTTACTCTTTTTTGTGTTATCCCTGGTGTCGGTGTGCATGCCATGGTTATTATGTTCATGTTGTGATATTGTTTTATTGCATTCATGTTTGTTTTAGCCATGTATGTACTCCATACCAAAATAAATCTTATCTTATCTTATCTTTAAGGACAAAAGTTCTGTCCGGTATAAATAAAGTAACACAAAAACTGAAATTGGATAGTTTATTCTATTTAGAAAAGCATAAGAATATCAATTTTCTAATCAATTTACACATTTTCAATGTTTGTGACGTCGGATAGAATGTTCGTGGGCGTTTAACGCACGTGCAACATGTGTTGTAGGCTCACTGACCTCCAGTCGACCTAAAACTCGCAAATTTTGCTATCTTTAAAGCTACGTAATAACAACATATGTTGAGTATTAGTCTAATTTTGCTATCTTGAAGGCTTCGTAATAACAACATACGTTGAGTATTAGTCTAAATATTTACGTCTTTCAATAGGACTATCCTTTGGTAACAACAATCACTTGAAAGTTTTGTGATTATAAGCTTCATATTCATTAAATTTAGATAATGTGAAATTCATGGTTTATGTCGTCACGGTTGATTGAATGTTTTGTATAGAATTCTTAACACCTTGTGATGTAGCAAGTAGTCTCAAAATATAAATTTGCAAATAAAAAATTAAAAGTAAATTAAAATTTAATTAAACAATTTTGAACCGGACATAACTTTTGTCTTTAACTATATATACATACATGTATAAATAGTAACTGTTACAAGTATGTTCTTTGTGAGAGGTATGTTAGGACTGTGTTTAGATTATGTATATGAAATGTTTTAGGTACATGTATATATATGAGTTGTTTGTATGGTTTACTAATAAATGGTATAAAATATGTGATTTTCCTGTTATTATATGTCCTAAACTCGGTACCTGATACAGTAACAACCTACCTAAAGCAGTTTGTTTAAAGCTCAACCTTCAAGGGGTGACTATTTAAAACATTTACATGAGGTTATAGTACTGATGGTAACAACTCCACTGTTTTTGGCTAGTGCAGAAATCTAAATAACTGACTATGAAACTATGCATCACTGAGCTTTGTAATTTTGTTCGCAGAAAAATGATGCTGAAACAAGCTGTTGATGTATGACCTGTTTTGGCAACTGGATAGGGTAAATCGGATTGTGAGGCACATGAATTAAGTAACTATATGGTGCAAAGTCAGCAATTACAGCACATGCATACCTAGTCCAGCAAACGTAAGACTCGGTCTTAACGAAGATTAGCGCCAGCTATTCTACTCACCCTGGTGTTGCCGGTGGCAAAACACATTGAAATTTCACATGCAAAGTCCTGCCTCCAAAAGAATTTTGGCAAAAGTGTACCGTCTTTTGTAGGAAAATCCCAAAGTTTTATATACAAATTGTTGTCTCCTTAAATACTGCAGATAGTGGCCGTTCTTTTTAACTTTTTAATTGTTGACTAGTTATTGCAACAAATATTATTTTAAACAATTCTTGAAGACTGTTCCTCGGGTTCTGACAAGTAGTTGTACCAAACCAAAGGGTTGTAACTTATAACTTGCAAGTATTTTAACTTGTAATTATTGCTTTTGAAGTCTTACATCTTCAGCATTTTCTCACATTTTCCCTGAAACTTCTTGTCAGAATTTTACAGCTAGCATTCTTCCATTTATCCCAGTAAAATTAAGGAAGTGGTTCCAGTACTCTTCACACAAGGGCCAACGAAACAGAAATTTAAAGAGCATGGATGGAATGTTGACACCCTTGCCAGATGATTCTTGCTGGGTCCTTTTCAAAATAAAGGAACCGGTTCCAGTCCATACACGTATGGATCGACCATCAAACATTTAAAGTCTTCTCGTGAACCACTGAATCAGATTAAAATGTCACCAAACTGGTTTAATAGCATTTTTGCATTGACCCCTTTCATAATCCAGGAAACGGTTTTGTTCCTCTGCAGGTAAGGACTACTGTTGCAAAACTAGATACAGTAATCATCGTATATATCGACTCCGGATATTACGTAACTTCGGATATAACGAACAGCTTTTTTTGGGGCCCGATATGTTTTCCCTTTTTTGTTTCATATAAAAACATACGGTTATATCGTAATCCGGTTATAAGGATACTTCCAATATAAGGAACAATATTTTCTGGCCCAAAAATGAAAAATGTACAGTAAAGTAATCGTATATATCGAACAGCAAATATGTTCCGAAGAGTTAAACAAATCAGTTGATTTTGCATTTTTCTTTTGCTGTCTGCATTGTATTTTTCATAGCGCACTTGTAGCTATTATTCATGCACATGTGTAACCTTTTGGTTTACTAGTTAAATGAGAATACAAAAATTGTTGCTAAGTACGATATTAAAGTGATAATATTTTACGTAAATAAGTGTGAGCATTTCTTTAAAAGCATGCAGACCGGATAAAATCACATTTTTGGAAAAAAATACTTTGTTAAATATTTCAAGTTATGGCAAGTGAGCGAAAACCAGCTCACTTCAGTTGTATTTGTTTCAGCATTGCCAATGAAAAATGAACCGTTGTTTTATGTTCTACTAATCCTTGCAATTATTTAATTTAGATTTACGGGTATAGAAAAAAGTTATAGATCTTTAAAACTCTTCAAAAGGAGGTAGGAAAATCAAAAGCAACTCTACTGCAGATTTCATAAAACCGTGCCGTTTCAGTGTTTGCTTTACACACAGGTAGTAAATGACGTCGATGACACATTCTGTAGTTAGCTCCGCCCAAATCGATACCTTTATCTATCGTACACACTGACTACTATATGACAGTATAAGCTTACACATCTTCAAGCTACAATTGCGACATTATTTGATTTTTTTATGAATCTAGTGCTTATGTATTCTTTTTGGATAAAATTGGTTTATTTTAAACCTCGAAAGTTTATTTCATAAAACAACTTGTATTCAATTTTTACAAACGAAACCGAACTGTACTGCGTGTTCTACTATCAACACGAAACAAAGATTTTATACTTTTCTGTAATAAAGTCCATATGATAAAATGTTGATGGAGGAAAATGCGTCCTCGGCTAACTCGGGCGAAGTATCTGAAACGTTTGCTGAGCTAAGAAGACACGGTTGTAAAGAGTCTCACTTATACGACAAACTATTTACAAACATGATTCCAAGAACTTTTCTTGCAGGATGTTTAGAATGAACTGTTTTAGGACATTTTATATTCATGAATCACTGTTGAACCTGCAGAGAATATAGCACCCTTAATCATCTTTCCTGTATATTTTTTCATACGGGAAATCCTTTCTAAAGCGTGATTAGAAATGTATGATATATATAACTGTTGTTTTGTTGCATCATCGCCGATTGTATTTTACGAGAAAACAGAAATTCACCTTCGTAAAATTTATAAAAGAATGTCTAGATCATTGAGTGACCACTCTTTAAACTTATGGTAAATTATATACATTATACATGCGCTCTGCATGTAAATATTTGTGCACAGTATAGCAAACTCCCGTGTACCATCTAAGATTCAGGTAAATGTATCGCTGTACAAACTTGCGAAAAGTCAAATCGTATGTCGATAAAATAAACACGAACTGAAAACATCAAAACTTGGCTCGATTGTACATGTAACGAAACTACTTATAAAACAAAGTAAATTTCATTTGTACTGGCGATAGGTCAACTGTGGCAATGTGATGTACTGGTAGTCCTAGAAAAAAGACCTCGCATTTATTATCTTTAGTTTTCACTTTTATGATATTTTACTTTTTATATTCATTGAGGAAAGTCATGCTAA
Source organism: Saxidomus purpurata (assembly GCA_022818135.1). NCBI lineage: Eukaryota > Metazoa > Mollusca > Bivalvia > Venerida > Veneridae > Saxidomus > Saxidomus purpurata. The sequence goes on along the minus strand of JAFMSR010000001.1, from coordinate 48,003,488 downwards.
CAAAGATGTAAAAAATAAACACCAAAAGTTAAAAAAATACAAATCATGAAGAAACAAACATTATGTCTAGATAGTTGGACTACCGGTAGAGGTTAACGCTCTACATTTTTTGTGAAAGCTTTACGCAACGACTCTGATGACATGTGCGTTGTTACATTTCTTCAGAGCATCGACACTCTTGTAAGTCAAATACAGTACGTGCAAAGCATGCGCGGTTGTAACAAGATATCAGTATAGTCGTATTTTATAATGCATAATATTACAGTATTGCGACCGGATCATTTATAGAAGAGCGAAATAGAATGTATATTTACAATATTTTTATTCATTCTACTTCGACATATATTTACACTAAATTTATGTAAGTGAAATGACACTTGTACCGGATTTACACGTACATGTTGTATGCGTATATTCCCTTCTTTGATGGGACTCTAGCACACAAGCAACATGTACGTAACCACCGACTAAACACTATTGAATGCCGTAAACAATATGACCGATTTATATTTTTTTCTCACTACACTTTATCTGATAGCTCTCCGTATGTGTAAAATGTAGCTCCGCCTACAGACGCTTTAGTCATTCATTACCTGTATTCAATCGATACGCAACAAACACTGAAACGGCGCGCTATTATGAAATCTGCAGTAAGTTGATGGTTCGGATTTTATAACATTTGACTATAAAATACTTGTTCCATATATATTTAAATTCGATATATATACATCGTACATAAGGAAATTGTTCGATGTACGGATATCAGGAACTCTGGATATGAAGAACAAATTTGATAGGTCCCGATGAGTTCGTTATTAGCGGAGTTTACTGTAATACTTCGTTTCATAAAAGGGACATGCCCTATAACTAATGTCAACTAAATAACCCCCAAAACATAAGTAATAGAATCTTTGGAAGTGTTATACACCCCGGGTATTCGACTACTTCGATCGCAGATGGGTACTACTGACGACAGATGTATATACATGAACGTCCTGACATGTAAGCTGGAAAATACCTAATATCTTCTCTTTTTTATTCATTTTCACAATGTTTTCGTTCAATATGAGTTTCAATATATTAGTACTAGGCAATGCTCAATTGTTAAGTTGCAAACTGACTGACGTGTGGTTACAATTACGGAAATCAGACCAGAAATTGCATTTTTTTGGATTTTTAACAGAATTTTAAGAAATCTAATAATCGAAAGAATCCAAAACTGCATAAATCGTAAAGCTACACATTTTCTGTGGCAGAAAAACATATTTTCTTTTCGCTACGACTGATACAGCAGCTGCAATTGACACTTAAGCAAGCATTAGGTTCTCTTTGAGGGTACTTATGACGACAGATGAAAATATTATAGGGTACGTATGAACGCAGACGGTGGATACGTAAAACGCCATTCAAACTGCAGATACGTAAAAGATGAAACATAAGTCTTATGCTGGGAATACTGTTGATAACTTTAGTTTTTGTTATAAACTGAAAAACTATGTAATAAAAGTTCAACATAAGTCACGGCTAAATAGAAAACTTCAGTATCATTATGATTTTTGTAAAATTATCGTTTATTAATGAGGTACCGGACTTTTAACTTTTTGTTACAAATTCATAATACAAATAGAGGCATTACACCGCAAAAATATATGTGACTTGCTGCAGTTGTATGTATTACCATGTGAAACAAGTATGACAAGTGTTAAGTTGATACGTTTGTCGGTTTTGAAGTTATCAATATTAATAACACGTCTTTGATTAACGCAAAAGCTGGGGCGAGTACAACAACCCTCCTCATTCTTCGAACAGTCGGGCTAAAAATGTAATTACAAATGTATATAATTTTTTACATGAACGTTTGTTCCCGTGGATTATTTGTAGCAACATTGTCTCTTACATGTTTCTATAACTTCCACATGAGTTGTAAATACTCGAAAACGTATACGATAGGTAATGAAATTGGTCTTTGACTAGTTACCAGTGTATGGGAAAACTTGACATCGATATTTTAAAGACTTCGTTGCTGGAGACTTAGAGACCAAAATATCAATTCATTCTCTTAACTAGAGATTATCTTTCACGAAAAAAAACAAAACAAAAACAAAAAAACATGTCTCCTATTATTTAGCATTATTCAGTATACTTGAAAATGCATACCACTAAACTGTAACAATCCGATGATAAACACAAGTTCAGGCTTCGCACCAATCACTTCTGTGTAGTTTTGTAGTTTTCTGACCAGTGATATAGAATTTGTAGCACAAGCATATTAGAATATGAGACATCAAAAGACATAGTTCCGCAAAATTCATTTATTAATAACCGTAACATGCTGACGAAATGTTCAAATACGCTTTACAATGATCACTAATGTGACTTTTGGTAAAATTCAACTCCAGCGTTTAGAATTAGTATAGACATTATGAACTATGACACACCAGAGTTGCAACTTCCCTGGAAATCAATAAATCGGAACATGCCGACGAAAACTTGTGTTCTGTAAGGTTTTGTGGAAATCTGGCCAATGGTCGATGAGATGTAGCAAAAACATCATTAAATTTGAAAAATTAATGGCCATACAATGTAAATCCCCTGAAAATAACTGAACCGGATATGCCGGCGATACGCATAACTAAGCTTGGCACTGCTCAATTATCTTAGGGTAAGTGGATATCTGCCAGTAGCAATAACATCATAAAATTATATGCACAACTACGCTTATGTGAAGTTTGGTGTAAATTCGCCACGTGCTATTAGAGGAGCTGCGTGGACATACTTAATGACAAAAACAGTGACAGACATATATCACTAATAAATATGTCTCTCACGGAGGTGGGATACGTAATTACTATCAGTATATACATGCTAGATCCCTCTACATAGACTAAACGACTGTCACACTGAATGTAATTAGTTTAAATCCAATATGTATCCTGATTGGAAAACACCTATTTACGCTTACTACTTGTTACACATCTGCCGTACGTTATACGCATCCTCATTTCATAATAATCTGCGTTCGTACGTATCTCCTTCGGTCGTCAGATAAATCTGCTTATATCAAAACGATACCACTAATTCCAAAGTCTAGGGCTGTTTGTATGGATAGCTTATACATTTGTTTGTATACGTATCTTTAGGTCATTGATATATATTGTTATTATAAGCAAATAAATGTCATATTTGGCAACATCGCTGTAGTTTTTTCAACATTTCAGGGAAATTCTTTAATCAAAAGGCGTCAGTTTATCATAAAACTTTACACATGCTTAGTTTAAACATATTACTACCTATATCAAGCAAAAGGTCGGAGCAAAAAGGAGAAATGATAACAATATCAGGGTTATTCCAGTGTGCCTGTCATGACGTGCATGTATATACATCTGTCCTCAGTAGTACCCATCTGCGTTCGTAGTGGTCGAATACCCGGGGTGTTATAACTTAACCTAAGATTTCAGTTATGCGTTCCCAGTAATTATCGATAAAATCAGCGGTTTAAAATATACTGCAGTACCGTAAACCATTCAATAATCTATGTAGAGTTGTTGTTGTACAATTAATGGGTGGATGCGATTTATTACAGAAAGCCTCTATATATGGATTTATTGTGGTAAAATGAGGCATTTTTCGCCATAGGTTCTTCTTTGAAATTGTTTTTATTTATCATTTTACGTTCATTGAAAACTTAATCTTTGTTTCGAGAATATAATCTGCTAGATGTAGGAAGTGCCCCTTTAACCATTATTTGGAATGTAGCCAAACTTCATTGACTCGCTATAGATTCTTTTGAAGTGGTGATGAAAAGTAACGTACTGTTTCACCATCAGTTAAAGCAGACGTGTTTCAAACAGGCAGTAGCTAGGTGCTGAGATCAAAGGGGCACATCACATAAGGTTTTGGGTGGTCTGGGGGTATTGATACCCCTATATATAGACAAGGGCTCCAGCTGTAAAATCACAATTTTGGTATATGGTCATTATAAACTGCCGTAGAAGTCACAAATTTTATCCGATTTTTCCAGCTGATATACCCTGACACAGCTTAAACATTTATCTCCACAGAAAACATATTTATTTCTTGCTGTTATGAACCGTTTTTGCACAGCGAGCTCAGAAACTCGTTAAATTTTATCAAAATCGTTTTTCCGACAAGTCCGTGTTCACCGGAAAATCGTTGAATTTCGCCTCTAAACCACATGTACGGCACGCGAACAAAGGGAAATGAATTATGCAATTAAAAATATTATCTAAATGTATCTCACAAACCTCAGTTTTTAATCACTAGCAGGTCTATATCTCCTGTAATGCTTTGTTTATTTTTGTAGCCCCAACTTTCTCGTCGATTCCGCCATTGTGTCAAATACGGGTCACGTGATTTTTTCTTTACCGTTGTCCAATCAGTAACCCGCGGGTGTCATGTGATTGAAATGGAAGCTGAAGAAAAGTTTACTTCGGGTACGACAATATTCAAGATGTAACGTTATAATCGAGACATGTCGAATTTCTCAAACTCAAACTATAGCATGGATTTGGCGCCACTTCAGTTACCATCCAACACAGCATGCTGGGCGTGTGACAAGATTGAAGTACCGCTCGAATACTGCGGGAAGTGCAAAGTCGCGAGATACTGTAGCAAACATTTGGTCCCGTTTTCATCAGTCGATATGTATATCACCTCTCTCAAAATGAAAATAGTGGCGATGGAAAGAAGGGAAAATAAGACAAAAGATAGAAAATGAGGTAAGAGGAGGAAAGGTGAGGGGGAGAGGAGGAATGAGGAGGGAAAAGGGAGGTAGGAGGAGAGAGGAGGGTAAGATAAGTGAACAATAAGGTCGAACTGATAGATAAGCTGGTAGTAAGTAGGATATATACCTATTTACGTGTGAATATCGATATTACTGCAACGGTGGTTTTTAAACGTCTTAAAGCTTGAGTCTTAAAGCTGCTCGCTCTCAGTTACCGTTGAAAAAAAAAATTTTTTTAGATTGACATTCTTGTACATAAATATAAAATTAAAGGCTAGAATCAGTATATAAGCAAAAATCTAGGTAGGAATTTGCAGAAATCGATTGAAAATGTCGGTTACACGGCACCGCTACACTATATGTTTATATTGGAATTTCAAAAGCGTCTGCAACGCTTTTGAATTTGGTAGCGTATTATTTGAAATTTAGAGATATACGTGACAGGAAATTATACTGGATACTTTTTATATGACTATATGTTCTAAAATACGTTATTTACATACAGTTTGAAGAACTTTATTTTTTTACCAAAATCTGAGAGCGAACAGCTTTAAACGATAAATAAACAGAATGACATTTTTTACTTCAGTGATCGCTTGGATGTCAAGAAGTGAAGACGCACACTTGAGAAAAATGGATATATTCGATACAAAAGAAAAGAGAGTAAAGAGGAAGTTTAATAGGAGCGCATCTCGTAAAAGCCATGTGCCTCATTCTGAAATGTATATACGGATGGTCCTCCCAGCGGAGCAGACGACAGCTATAGCTAAGAGTATGCTTGATCGTCAGTCCAAACCTAAAGTGACATTAATCGATCTGGAATTGCAACGAATGAAAGAAGTCAGTAAAACACGGAAGCGTAAAGGTTCCATAGGGAAGTTAGATGGTATTAGTAACAAGAGTACCAAGAAACTTAGGCAGAGGGCACCATCTGCGAGCAGAAAGCCGAAGCAGACCTTAAAAGACGATGAAAACATCACTACTGTTGGACAGGTATTAAACTGAACACTTACATGACTCCTCCTCATTTGCAGTTTAGCCTTCAAGCGCGATGTTTGAATGTCATATATGTTTCAAAGTCTTTAGAAGACGGGATAATATGTTGCGGCATGAAAGGTCTGCACATCCGGACGAAGATTCAGAGGAAGACGTGATGTCAGACATTTCTGTACAAGAGGACATTTTTGGACCTGTTAATGAAAACAATTCTGATAACAGCGACGACGATATGTCTGTAACATCTGAGAAGAGTTTGGATATTGACCCTTGGGAATACATTGTAGAGGAAGCGTTTGATAAGTGCAAGTCGCAGTATGAAACCGAAGTGAAGGAGCATATGGATGAAGATACCGAGATCAGTGAAAGTGAAGCCAGAGAAAATGTCTTTGAGGACATGAAAAGCACTTACAGGAAAGTCATGATGAACATTTTCGGTAGAAAACTGGTGTGGTTCAATGCTATGAAGAAGGATCCCATCTATAAAGCGATAAAGAAGACAGTCAATCAACTAATTGCCACAGAACACTACGAAGGGGAGGAAGCCTTAAAGTACGCCATTCTTAAACGGAGATTTCTGTTTGATAAAGTGCTGGACAATTACGTCACTCCACAGTTGGAAGAGGAAGAAGATACGGAACAAAAGGAAGATACTGAGTGAGAGTGATACATGTATAACAGGACTGTCAAACTTGTTCGGCTAATAGTAAAACGATATTGTCGTAGCTAAAGTGAGCTGCGTGTCTTTTGTATAAAAAAAGCCTTTATGATCTGTGACATTTCTATCAACGAATTGACTGACTTCATTCATTTGTTCCATCTGGAAAGAGCAAAACTTGTGTCTGTTTTATTAAAACTCACGCTTTTATATTAAAGAAATGTAGATAATTTAGAAGAAAAAAAAACAAATGTAGCTAATAAACACAGATGTTGCTTTGTGACTTCTCTTTCTCGGTCATTTTTCCAATAGGTGGTGTTTACCATTTAACTAAGGGTATATAAAAACGTCTAGCAACAAGCAAGAGTTTAAATCAAGTAATAAGCTTTTATCTCAAACTATTCATTTAAAATATACGCAAGATTAAAATAATGTTTTCCTACAGCGCTCACTCCACTAAAATTAACGCTATTCAAAGAAAAGGCTTGCGGTTTACGGGTCGCAGTGTGTGCTTGGAGTTCTTTAAAAAAAAATGTAATTTAATCGTGTCACCATGACAATCTCGCTTGTTATTTAATACCTGTTTGTGGTTTTTATAAGTATGCAGTTGATGTCCTTTCGAAATATATTAGTTATCAACTTTTTTTAACCAGGTTTTCCGAAGGAAAAATCCTGGTTATTAGATTGGGGTATGTCGGCGGGCGGGCGTAAACAATTTCTTCTGTGCGCAACTCCTCCTACATTTCTCAACGGATTTCAACCAAACTTTCACAGAAGTATTGTCATGAAGTGCCCTGGCGCATATTGTCGGGGTTTTGTGATTCGGTCATTTTTTACAGAATTATGGCCCTTTGTTTTTTTTTCACATGTAATTCTTCTGTGCGCAACTCCTCCTACATTTCTCAACGGATTTCAACCAAACTTTCACAGAAGTATTGTCATGAAGTGCCCTGGCGCATATATTCCGGGTTTTGTGATTTGGTCATTTTTGACAGAATTATGGCCCTTTGTTTTTTTTCACATGTAATTCTTCTGTGCGCAACTCCTACACTTCTCAACGGATTTCAACCAAACTTTCACAGAATTATTGTCACCAAGTGCCCTGGCGCATATTGTCGGGGTTTTGTGATTTGATCATTTTTGACAGAATTATGGGCCTTTGTTTTTTTCCACATAATGTAATATATATAGAGAAATACTCTTCTGTGTGCAACTCCTACATTTCTCAAGGGATTTCAACCAAACTTTCACAGAACTATAATTGTTAACTAAAGAATATTGAATATATAATGTTCTGCCCCTGGTCGTCCGTCCGTCCGTTAGCAATTTTGTGTCTCCTTATTTAAGTATATATAAAAGGGAGAATACTCTGTTATTATAAAAGGGAGAATACTCTGTTATTACTGTCTATTTTTAGAATAGATTACCAGTCCTGTATACTTTGGAGTATTCTGTTACAGTAAGATGACAAAATTTCTCATGAGACCAGCGGTTCAAACCCCATAAAGAGCAAGTTTTTTTTTTTTTTTTCTTTTTTTTTCTTTCTTTTTTTTAAAATAATTTTTGCCTGAATTATGGCCCTTTGCTTTTTTTCCACATATGTTATATATAGAAGAATACATTTGCGCTCGGCCAGCAGACTGGAAAATGAAAACCTGGTTTTGTGACAATTTCCTGTCACTTGTTTAAATATTTGATTAATCTACATGTATGTTGAGAAATATACGCAAAGGTTTGTTTTATTTTCATTGCATTATACGCTTGAATAAACCGTCCTATCTTTTTATAAGTGTTTCATTTGGAATTTTACAATGGGTAGGTTCCATTTATTGGTCATTGGGGTGCTCATTAAAGTCCAGTATTACTTGTATGATTTCGACGGCATACCCCAAATTTGAAATGAAATAATCCGAAATATCAACATACATGTCTCATTTGCAGAAACCAGTGCCATATAGATAGAAATCGAATAAAACATTTTGACGCATATAGCCGCAAACATTCAGGAGACCGAACCAAACGACTTTTACCTCCCTTAGATATCCCTAAAAGGTTAGAATCCGTTTGCATTGGTCTGTTTCTCCTCACTACCTCCGAGGCTTTCATTTTCACATGCTTGAGAAATGCCTTACGGTTTTCAAACACGCAGTCGCAGCATACACAGATATTTGAATAATACTCGCATGTATGCCATACTCTGAAGTATGGGGTTTCTGTAAGTCAAAAAAGTTAGAAAATATTCATATGAAATTTTGTAAAACTATTCTTGGTGTTAGAAAATCTACTAGTAACGTAGCTGTGTACGGAGAACTTGGAAGATATCCGCTGTATATAAACAGATATGTTCGAATTGTAAAATTTTGGTTTAAGATAATAAGTTCAGGTAATATTATTATAAATTCAATTGTTAATTCATGTATGTCTGATATAGGCATAGGGTATACAAACCGGTTTGCAAATACACGAAGTCTTTTAGAAAGATATGGCTTTTTGGAGGTATGGTTAAACCCTTTAAGTGTAAATCAGAATCATTTTATTGTTGTTTTTAAACAGAGATTGGTAGATGAATATGTACAAGAATGGAGAGCTAGTATAAATTCTAATGATGTATTATTTTTGTATAAATCGGTTAAAGACAGTTTTGGAATGACACCTTATTTAGAAAATATTGTATCAAGAAGTCTTAGAATAGCTTTAACAAAACTGCGTATTTCAGCTCATAATCTTAGAATACAGACAGGTAGATATTCACGTGAAAGAGTTGATCGTAATTTAAGATATTGTTTAATTTGTAATACAAATGAAATTGAGGATGAGTTCCATTTTGTGTTTAAGTGTCCTGCATATGAAAATTTAAGAAATAAATATATTAAGAATTATTATAGAAATAGACCAAGTATGTTTAAGTTTGTTCAATTATTACGAAGTGATATAAATAAAGAAACAAAAATGCTTTGTCAATATATAAATGAAGCTTTCAAATTACGATACCAGATTATTAATGTTTAGATCATATGTATATGTAACTAAACCTACTTTAATGTTTGCCTTACAGGTCCAAACTAATGAAAAGTTTTTACTGTGTATAGGGAAGTATGTATTAGCCATCATGTTTTCATTCATGTGTCATTGTTTATTTAGTTTCGTCCATCCACTTAATATCATGTTAACTTTCATGTCATTTGTACTTTTCATGCCATTATATGTATGCTTGTATATATGATAATCACGAGAAACGTGTAGTTTAAGTGATAAATAAACGTTCTTCTTCTTCTCTTCTTCTTCTGAAGTGGTGTAATAGGTTTCTCCAAAGCAAAAAAAAAGTAACCACATTTCCTACAATGAAATATGATGTTCTTGTCGTTACTCTCCATAGTGAGATAACGGTCTCGCTTTATTAGCAACTGACCTCGCCGTCTGTACCAAATCACTATCATATATATCAACACTATAAGCCACAAGAAGTGACCCTCCTCATAACCTCCTCATTACCTCCTCAATACCTCATCATACCTCCTCATTACCTCCTCATGCCTCCTCGTACCTCCTCATTACCTCCTCATGCCTCCTCATTACCTCCTCAATACCTCATCATACCTCCTGAATGACTCATCTTGTCACTTCGTGTGGCTTATAGTGTTGATATATATAATAGTGAATTCCTACTATACCCCTGTAGAGATATATTATGTGACCTTTGCTCTGCTACACATTCTATAGAAAACCGACTCATGCATGTAAGATTTACACACCGGACATTAAGTGCTAATTGAATGGCGGACGCAAAAGCGATGATATGGTCTCCGAACCGGTCGTTTAACCTGAAAAGTATGCTGCTGTCTCTCAGCGTGAATAAACTATACTCTCTTCAAATGTATCGTTTTAAATATATATTAAAAAATTAGTTTTTCAGAGGTTATTGACATTCATCTTTTAAAACAATGTACTTTTTTCAATCCACACATCATTCAAGAGCATCACTCTTGCGATAATAAACCCCCAATTTCTGTAACAGTTACTTCCCCTACATCGTCCATGCGCAAACATATCGTAATAAGCAAAAATATCAGTATGGGCAAAATTTTCGGAGGGGGGGGGGGGGAGCCCATTTTATACTACTGGTGATTACTGGTAGTTCTTGTTAATTTCCATTTAAAAAAGCAAGACTGCTTTACTTATCACACCAACCTTTAAAAAAAAGAGAAAACTTAAAGGCATGGACGACATAAAGTGCAAACAGGATAAATATCTAGACGTACATTGCAAAAACCCGTATTACTAATGATGTGCTGTGATAGCAGTTAGGTTATATCCCTCTTAGTATAAAAATGTCATAAAATTTAAACAAGGAAGCTTTTCAACAATCTTTTATGCGTTTTTATCAAATATTTGATAAAATGCCGTAAACCTTTGTGGTTACGGTGTTTACACCTTCCTGAAAGCCTTCGAAACATGATAATTGGGCTAGACATATTATATATACCTTTAAAGTGCGCTTTCTTGTTATGGTAACGAGAACCGCCATATGTTTTATTAATTTGTTCAGTTGTTTAAAGGCAAAATAAACAGATATTTCTTTTGTAAAATAGTTGTATAATAAACTTGATCTTTGATCATGTCAAAATTTAAGTTCGAAACATGGTATGAATGTTAGATTTACATTCTTCAGATTCCCCGTTCCGTTTTCTTTTAAAACTAGAATTGACGTAATTATCTTTGATAACACATGCTTGAGAGAAAAGCGGTACATACAAGAAAAATCCCAGATAAGTTTAAATGGTGAAATATGATATGATGGCAATAAGGGATGATACAGATGACATTATGATAGGATAGCATTAAGGGATGATGCAGGTGACGTTAAGATAGGTTGGCAATAAGGGCTGATACAGGTCATATTGTGAAAGGATGGCAATAAGGGATGATACAGGTAACATTATGAAAGGATGGCAATAAGGGATGATAATGTGACATTATAATAGGATGGCAATAAAGGATGATACAGCTGACATAACGATAGAATAGCAATAAGGGCTGATACAGGTTACTTTGTAATAGAATAGCAATAAGGGATGACACTGTTGCCATTATGATAGGATAGTAATTTGGAATGATACAGATGACATTATAATAGGATAACAACATGTAATGATACAGGTGACATTATGATAAGTAAGCAGTAATAGATGACACAGGTGACATTTTGACAGGTTGGCAATAAGGGCTGATGCAGGTGACATTGTGATAGGATGGCAATAAAGGATGATACAGGTTACATTATGACAGGATAACAATAAGGGATAACACAGGTGACATAATGAGAGGATAGCAATAAGGAATGATACATGTGATATTGTGATTGGATAGCAGTAAGGGATGATACAGGTGACATCATGATAGGATAGCAATAAGGAATGATACAGGTGATATTGTGATTGGGTAGCAGTAAGGGATGATATAGGTGACATCACGATATGATAGCAATTTAGAATGATACAGGTGACATTATGATAGGATAGCAGTAAGGGATGATACCGGTGACATTATGATAGGATAGCAGTAAGGGATGATACCGGTGACATTATGATAGGATATCAATAAGGAATGATACAGGTGACGTTATGATAGGATAGCAATATTTAATGATACAGGTGACATTATGATAAGTAAGCAATAATGAATGACACGATGACATTATGATAGGTTGGCAATAAGGGCAGATACAAGTGACATTGTGATAGGATGACAATAATGGATGATACAGGTTACATTATGACAGGATAGCTATAAGGGAAAACACAGGTGACATCATGATAGGATAGCAATTAGGGATGATACATATGATATTGTGATTGGGTAGCAGTAAGGGATGATACAGGTGACATTATGATAGAATAGCAATTTGGAATGATACACGTGACATTATGATAGGATATCAGTAAGGAATGATACAGGTGTCGTTATGATAGGATAGCAACATGCAATGATACAGGTGACATTATGATAAGTAAGCAATAATGGATGACGCAGGTGACATTATGATAGGTTGGCAATAAGGGCTGATGCAGGTGACATTGTGATAGGATGACAATAAGGGATGATTCAGGTTACATTGTGATTGGGTAGCAGTTAGGGATGATACTGGTGACATTATGATAGGATAGCTATAAAAGATGATACAGGTGACATTATGATAGAAAAGCAGTAAGGGATGAAACTGGTGACATTATGATAGGATAGCAATTTGGAATGATACAGGTGATATTATGATAGGATAGCAGTAAACAGATGACATTATTATAGGATAGCAATTTGGAATGATATAGGTGATATTATGATAGGATATTAATAAGGAATGATGCAGGTGACGTTAAGATAGGTTGGCAATAAGAGCTGATACAGGTAATATTGTGAAAGGATGGCAATAAGGGATGATACAGGTAACATTATGAAAGGATGGCAATAAGGGATGATAATGTGACATTATAATAGGATGGCAATAAAGGATGATACAGCTGACATAACGATAGAATAGCAATAAGGGCTGATACAGGTGACTTTGTAATAGAATAGCAATAAGGGATGACACTGTTGCCATTATGATAGGATAGCAATTTGGAATGATACAGATGACATTATAATAGGATAGCAACATGTAATGATACAGGTGACATTATGATAAGTAAGCAGTAATAGATGACACAGGTGACATTATGACAGGTTGGCAATAAGGGCTGATGCAGGTGACATTGTGATAGGATGGCAATAAAGGATGATACAGGTTACATTATGACAGGATAACAATAAGGGATAACACAGGTGACATTATGAGAGGATAACAATAAGGAATGATACATGTGATATTGTGATTGGATAGCAGTAAGGGATGATACAGGTGACATCATGATAGGATAGCAATAAGGAATGATACAGGTGATATTGTGATTGGGTAGCAGTAAGGGATGATATAGGTGACATCACGATATGATAGCAATTTAGAATGATACAGGTGACATTATGATAGGATAGCAGTAAGGGATGAAACCGGTGACATTATGATAGGATAGCAGTAAGGGATGATACCGGTGACATTATGATAGGATATCAATAAGGAATGATACAGGTGACGTTATGATAGGATAGTAATATTTAATGATACAGGTGACATTATGATAAGTAAGCAATAATGAATGACACGATGACATTATGATAGGTTGGCAATAAGGGCAGATACAAGTGACATTGTGATAGGATGACAATAATGGATGATACAGGTTACATTATGACAGGATAGCTATAAGGGAAAACACAGGTGACATCATGATAGGATAGCAATAAGGGATGATACATGTGATATTGTGATTGGGTAGCAGTAAGGGATGATACAGGTGACATTATGATAGTAAGGGATGATACAGGTGACATTATGATAGAATAGCAATTTGGAATGATACACGTGACATTATGATAGGATATCAGTAAGGAATGATACAGGTGTCGTTATGATTGGATAGCAACATGCAATGATACAGGTGTCGTTATGATAAGTAAGCAATAATGGATGACGCAGGTGACATGATGATAGGTTGGCAATAAGGGCTGATGCAGGTGACATTGTGATAGGATGACAATAAGGGATGACTCAGGTTACATTGTGATTGGGTAGCAGTTAGGGATGATACTGGTGACATTATGATAGGATAGCTATAAAGGATGATACATGTGACATTATGATAGAAAAGCAGTAAGGGATGAAACTGGTGACATTATGATAGGATAGCAATTTGGAATGATACAGGTGATATTATGATAGGATAGCAGTAAACAGATGACATTATTATAGGACAGCAATTTGGAATGATATAGGTGATATTATGATAGGATATTAATAAGGGATCATACAGGTAACATTATGACCAGATAGCTTTAAGGGATTATATAGGTGACATTATGAGAGGGTAGCAATCAGGGATGATACAGGTGATATTATGACCGGATAGCTATGAAGTTTGATACAGGTGACATTATGATAGGATAGCAATAAGGTTTGATACAGGTGACATTATGATAAGATAGCAATAAGGTTTGATACAGGTGACATTATGATAGTATAGCAATAAGGTTTGATACAAGTGACGTTATGATAGTATAGCAATAAGGTTTGATACACGTGACATTATGACAGGATAGCTATAAGTGCTGATACAGGTAGCATTATGATAGGATATCAATAAGGGATGACACATGTTACATTATGATTGAATAGCAATATGAAATGATGCAGGTGACATTACTACAGGATAGCGATAACGGCTTATGATTTAGGTGACATTACTACAGGATAGCAATAATGGATGATACAGGTGACATTATGAAAGGATGGCAATTATGGATTGATACAGGTTACATTTTGATAGGATAGCAATAAGGTTTGATACACGTGACATTATGATATGATAGCTATATGGTTAGATTAAAATGCTGCAATAGTGAATTATTTCGCAGCAACATATTAAGGAAGTATCAGCATCCAACATTATAACAATGAAAATACCTTGAATAAATACTCAAAGGAAAGAGATCGAGATCAGTAGATATAAAATATTTTCACTTAATGAAACTGTTCAATTTGGGCAGATCTGACGAAACATATCGCACGTTAAATGTTGGACGCAAATTCGTCGAAGAAACGTTTACAAATGGCGTAAAATAAAAATTCCGAAGGGGAGACAACTATTCGTGCAAGAACTTTTGTACTCTAAATTATTCGTACTTATAAAAGAGCAATTACAAAGACTGACAGTCACATGGCTCCCTTAAATTAGGGCAACTAATTTATAAAAGTTTATAAAACATGCGTAATGTGATATCAAAATATTTCAGTACGTAATTATTACGTCAATAATCTAACGTAAAATTTATAGTAGGTAATGTATCTGAACTCATTCCCTTAATAAAATTTCAAAAATAATTCATTACAAAATACTGCTATGACAGAACTATGGCTTCCCGACTGGGATCTCCTCGGTCTCTTGTAGTAGGATCAACTTGTGTATAGGTCTTTCCAAGTACGTAATAGGATTTGTTCGCTTACCTTGACTATCAGGCGATTGATCCGACAAAGCAATTCGCACTTTCCTCACTAGACCATCTTGGTCTTTTGTAGTTTCCACAATTTTTGCTAACCTCCATAGGTTCCTAGGTTTGTTATCGTCCTTGAGAATGACAATATCACCTATGCACATATTGCGCTTTGGAAAAAACCATTTATTCCTTACCTGAAGATTTTGTAAGAATTCAAGCTTCCATCGAGACCCAAACTGATCTACCAAATATTGCGTCCTGCGCCAACGTTTGCGACAATACAATTCTTCTCTCTGAAAATTACTTGGTGGAGGGAGAATAACCTTTGATTTCAGAGTAAGTAAATGGTTAGGAGTTAAAGGAGTGGTTGAAAGCGGATCATGTATGTTTTCTACAGAAAGGCTGCGTTTTTGGTACGTGGCATTCCCTGTTTGATATTATTTTTGTTTTTCTACAGAAAGAGGTCTACAATTAATTATAGCAGCTGCCTCATGTAAAAATGTTCTTAAACTCTCATCATCTAACTGCGAACCATGACTGCCTAACAGATACATCAGAACAGAACGGACTGACCTAATTTGGCGCTCCCAAACGCCGCCCATATGGCTGGCTGAAGGTACGTTCATTTTGAACGGAAAGTAGTCACAATTTTGCTCAAGAAGGAACTGCTGTATCTTCTCATTATCTAAATCAAAGACCGCCTGATTCAGCCAACGAAGTGGTACCTCTATCAGATCTAAGTTCCCGAATGGGACCACGAAGTGAAATAAAACGACGTAGGCAGCTAATGAAAGAATCAGTCTCTAATGAATTTACCGTTTCGACATGGACTGCTCGACATCCTAAACAAGTAAATAAAACCCCATATCTTTTCAATTCCTTACGACCTTCTTTGATGATGACAGGTCCAAAAAGGTCAACAGCGCAAAAGGTAAATGGAGGGGCTGGCTCTAACCGATCATCAGGTAAGTTGGCCATTTTTTGGTCCTGAGTAACTGCACGAAGCCTTTTGCAAATACGGCATGCTGAAATTACAGAAGAAACAACACCACTACAACCTATAATCCAAAATCCATTTTGACGAATTTCATTTGTCGTAAAACCACGACCTTGATGCAAACACCTTTCATGAAAATGTCGGACAATCAGTTCAGTAATGTGCCCTTTCCTAGGTAGCCCAATGGGATGTTTGAAAGAATTATTTTCCTTTGTATTTTTAATCCGACCACCTACTCTTAAGACACTGTCAGAGTCTATAAATGGGTCTAAACGACTCAAAGGAGATTTTGACTTCAGATACCGACGACGGAGAGAAACCTCATGTCTATTTGAGGGAACATCGACAATACTGTGTAACCCAAGTTGGTCAATTTCACCCATAAAACTAGCTCCTTGGGCAATTTTGTAAATAACTTGTTCCGACTCCTGTAAGTTAAGAACACTAATTGACTGCTGCAAAGAAACAGGAACAGTAATGTTATCACATGCAGAGGGCTGCTTTACTAACGTTTGGCGCAGTTTGGCTTTCAATCGTAAACAAAGTGCAACAGCTCTTTTGACATGTAGCCAGTCAGAAAAATATTCAAGACGTTCCAAAAGAGTAGGAAATGGCTGGCCAGCTCCTGTTTGATCAACAAGGAAACTTTGTGTTTTCTTAATCTCAGGGTCAATGTCATCTACCACTACATTTTTATCTTCGGTCAACTGCAAATTTGATTCCCACAGAAAAGATGGACCATCAAACCAAAGTTTGTTACCAATTAGCTCATTGGCATAAATCCCTTTAGACGCGATATCCGCAGGATTCGCTTCAGTACTAATGTAATGTCATTGAGACGGTTCGGAATGGTTTCTAATTTGTTGAACCCTGTTTGCAACAAATATGTGGAACCGGCGAGCTACATTGCAGATGTAGCCAATAACAACCTTACTATCTGTCCAATAGATGTTCTTCACATTCTCGTACTGCATCTCTTGTAACAAACTCCCTGTTTTAACTGAAAGCGCAGCAGCAACTAATTCTAACCTAGGGATAGTTATGGGCTTAAGAGGTATCACTCTTGATTTACCCATCAACAAAGTACAATGGACCTTGTTCTCGGAACTAACATAGGAACATTGGCCGTAACCAACAGCACTCGCATCTGAGAAATGATGTAGCTCTACTTCTGATACCCTACCAAAGTGTTCCGGTTTCACACACCTTTTAATTTGCAGTGAAGACAGATTGTCTAGGCTTTCTCGCCACTGTTGCCACCTTTCTCGCAAGTGCTCTGGTAAAGGATCGTCCCACTCAGCCTTGTCTGCACACATCTGCTGAAGTATCCGCTTACCTAAGAGCACTACTGGAGCAATAAGACCTAAAGGATCGTAAAGACAACTAACAGAAGACAAAATACCGCGTCTGGTAAGTGGACGGTCTTTCAGAACTATTCGAAACTGGAATGTATCAGATTCAATACACCACAATACACCTAAAGCTCTTTCAATGGGTAATTTGTCACGGACTAGGTCTATGTTTGCTAGATTTTTGGCTCTATCCTCTGGGTCTAGAGATTGTAATACTTCTTTCTTATTTGAAACAAATTTATGGAGCCTGGGACCACCTTGACTACACATGGATTTGGTCATTTCTATAAGGTCAATAGCTTCCCTTACTGTAGCCAATGACTTAATACCATCATCAACGTAAAAATCATTGCGAACGAAATTTGCAGCAGCGCTACCAAACTCGCACTCGTTGTCATTGGCAATCCTCTTGAGTCCAAAATTAGAACAACCAGGTGACGAAGTTGCGCCAAAGAGATGCACAGTCATACGGTAGTCAACTGGGTCCTTTGAATAATCATTGGAATCCCACCACAAAAATCTAAGGTAGTCTCGACATTCTACTGGAACCTTAAATTGGTAAAACATTTGTTCTATGTCGCACATGACTGCGACCGG
The DNA here is from genome assembly GCA_022818135.1 of Saxidomus purpurata. Classification (NCBI taxonomy): domain Eukaryota; kingdom Metazoa; phylum Mollusca; class Bivalvia; order Venerida; family Veneridae; genus Saxidomus; species Saxidomus purpurata. The sequence continues at coordinate 47,985,060 of JAFMSR010000001.1, read as the reverse complement.
CTCTTTTCTGAATCTACATATGACCCCAACCAACTTATTAGTTAAGTCTGGGCCTTGAAGTAAATGCTGATTAAGACTGTGACCCTGAAAGACAGAACTACAATCAAATACTACACGAATTTTATCCGGTTTGTGTGGATGATACACACCGTGGTTAGGAATGTACCAAGTTGTAAGGTCACAGGGATGAGAACTTGGAACCCTTTCTGCATGGCCCTTATTCACGAGATCCTGCATAAATTGACTGTAATGTTGGCGAAATTTATCATCTTTTAACAACCGCTTTTGTAGATGTTTAATACGGCTAAGAGCCAAAGCTCGGTTGTTTGGAAGGACTGGGCTAGATGTTTTGAATGGTAATGGCATTTGGTAATGACTGTCCTTCGAATTGAAAGAAATACCCTTTTCTAGAATCGGAAGGAACTGGAGGTCTTCTTGAGAAAGTGGCAAATTATTGTCAGCGGCATCATTAAAGTCACGCTCCAGCAAACGCAGTACATCATTGCCAATGATTTCCTTTACAGAGGTTCTCACAGAAAACAGGACGGACTTGATGCAATTGTTTTCATTTGACGCACATACGGAAGGAACCTCATATGCAACAACACGGTGACTGTGACCAACAACATCACCTTCCACATGACCTTGACTGACAATACCGACAATAGACCAACCCAGGTCTGTTCTTTGGCCAAACGGTCCTTGTCCCTCAGGTGGAACTATTTCCCGGGGCATCAATGCCCAAGGACAATTATAACCTATCAGTAATCCTATTTCACAGGAGTTCAAGGGCATCAACTTTGTCGCAACATGCTCCAAATGTGGCATAATGTCTCGAGTATATGTAGACGGCAAAAGTATCCTTTGACAACTGTCAAACCCACGAACCATCAAACCATTAAGCTTCTCACTTACAACTACTTTATTTTCTGCGTACATGGTAGAAAGAGACAGATTCACTGGTATACCCGACAAACAAAGAGCGGAGCAAGTATCACGAAGGACGAACGTTGTATCGGACTGGGTATCCAGTAAGGCATAAATCAATATTTCTTTGTCTGGGTCACTAGAGTATGATAGATAGACAGGAACGATAGCTGAACATTTGCTTTCAGCACCACAATTACTAAGAAATGCCAATCCTGACTTAACTTCAGTACTTGGTAATTCAGACCTGGCAACCGAACTTGTAGCGACAAGTGTGTTGTCCGCTTTGGACTCAACTCTTGCTGGAGCAGGTGGTTTACCTGAAGCTCCATGAAAGGCCGTTGGATGTAGTTTTGAACATACCTTGCATGTCTTCATACGCATGCATGCCCTTGAAATATGTCCTGAACAAAGACAACCAAAGCAGAGACTATTCTCTCTGACAAAGGACTTTCTTTCTACAAGAGTTTTGTCAAGGAAAGCTCTGCAGTAATCCAAATCGTGGTTTCTATTGCATAAGACACAAAGTTTTCTATCTACAGTGTTCCCCTTATAAGGAGGGTTAGGACTCGGACTTGGGTGATTACCATCTGTTGAGTTTGACATAAAGGAGCGACTACCAACAGGATTTTCTGCACGCGGGAACTTTCTTTGTAGATCGGGACCTTTAACACGATAGCGATTATCTTGTTCTTGGCTACCTTTTAGAGATTGTATGGAGGTGACAGGGTCTGAAGCGATTTTTGCTTCTTTAGTCACAAATTCGACAAATGTCTTAAACGCAGGAAATTCTTTTGTATACTCCTTGTGAGAAGCAACTTGTCTGTTCCATCGCAAAACCAACCATTCTGGTAGTTTAGTTAGCATCTTTCGATTCATTCTCAGATGGGGAATATCTGAAAGGCACTGCCTTAAGAAGTCACCAAATTTTAGTAAATTTGCACTATCTTTGGACTGGATTTTGGGCCAAGAGTCTAGTTTGTCCCGGAAAGCTGAAGCAACGACAAACGGGTCTCCATACCTTTCGTCCAAAAGTTTCCTGGCTTCTTCATAAGAGTTATCAGTTGTGCAAAGAAAATAGTTCTCGATGACCTGCCTGACTTGGCCACCCAGGTACCTTTTCAAGGAGTGAATTCTTTCACAGGGGGGAATTTTTCTAGAGTCTATAAGTGTCTTAAAGGATGTTTTCCAGGTTGGGTACTGAATTGGGTCTCCATGAAATATACTTGGTTCAGGCGGAGGGAGACGGTTTAGAGATACTTGATCGGAAAATGATTTGGCTAATTCAATGAGCCCTTGATTCACAGAGTTATGTTGCACATTTTGTACAATGTTGGGTGTAATTTGATTTGTACCTGTATCGTGCATACCTATAAGCGGTACAAATGGTGGAACTTGAGGATTCAAATTGGTTGTGTTTTTATTAGTTACAATAGTTGAGGGAGTTGATGTAAATATATTGCCAACTTCAGCAGTATCTGTGGGTTCAGTGTTGGCTGGAACATGCATGAAAGCAGGGATTTGCCCAGGGACAATATTTCCGGTTTGACTAACTATATAATCCTTAACATATGTATTTTTGTCACTATTAGGCAATTTTTGTACTGCGGACAGCGATAGTTTTGGAAATTGTTCATCAACATCATCAACAGTAGCAGCGTTCGCGTTAACAACCTCTAACTGCTTAATTGTCTGCAATCTTTCGAGATCTGCCTTCATTTGGCTTTCAACATCATGAAATTTAAGTTTTGTTTTCAAACGGACTGACTCTGCCAGGTACTGCATTTTAGTTAACTGAGACAACTGATTGACGAACGAGTTTGTTTGCTAGTACCAGAGCCCCTTTCAGATTGCAATAATCTCAAAGTTTCTGAAATTTGTGCCATCAAGTGAACATGATCACCTTCTAACCCTTCAAACTTGTTTACCATATCAGAAATGTCAGACTCGTCAAACTGACTAAACTCACCTGTTATTTCGGAAATAGTGTTGAAACAAACTTCCTATTAACTTCTTTGTTCTCTAATTTTCGCGCAATCTTCACAATCTGACAGTAATACTGAACAGTCAGTAGCGAGTCTCTTCCACTGACTAAAAGAAGTTCTTAACTTAGCTTGAATAATCTTTAATTGCCACTCAGCACCCTTCTCAGTCAACTGGCGTGCTCGCTTCTCACCTTCAATGGCTCCTAATTGATCTGGAGACCTTACCAATTGTTCCTCTTCCATATTTCTGTAAATCTAGCAGTTTCAATTAATTCCAAATTGCTTACAAAAATATAAAAGACTTGCAAAAATATTACAAGACTTTCAAAAATATTAAAGGACTTGCAAAAATATTAGAAGGACTTGCAAAAATATTAAAAGACTTACAAAAATATTAAAAGGAGATGTGACTGTAATTGAAATAATTACTGAAAGAGTACTAAAAATGTTTACAGGTAAACACTGACTGAAAATGCACTAAAAACTGAAATTATAAATGAAGGAGTCCTCACAAATGTTTAATTTTAAACACTATGCCTGTATGCACTAAAGTTTGTAGATGTCACAGCGTGGCAGTGTGTGTTTACAATTAAACACAATGTCTAGGAAAACACTAAAGTTTGTAGATGTCGCAGCGTGGCAGTGTATGTTTACAATTAAACACAATATCTGGAAAAACACTAAAGTTTGTCGATCACAGCGTGGCAGTGTATGTTTACAATTAAACACAATGTCTGGAAATATACTAAAGTTTGTAGATGTCACAGCTTGGCCGTGCAAGTATACGATTAAACACAATGTCTGGAAATACACAAAGGTTTGTAGATCACAGCTTAGCAGTGTATGTTTACAATTAAACACAATGCCTGGAAATACATAAAAGTTTGTAGACCACAGCGTGGCAGTGTATTCGCAACCTACACACAAACCCAATACAGCAATAGGTTTTCAGTTTGTTGATAATTGATATAAGCATCTTGATTCTGTTTCAAACAGTCACTGATTGATTCTTCACTTCAGCGAAATTTCTTTGAAAAGTTGCGTGTACATCAGGTGATATTTCTCTGAACAGTTGTGATAATTCTCTGAACAGTTGTTTATACATCAGGTGGTATTTCTCTAAACAATTGCTTGTACATCAGCCAAAAATAACTTAATACATGCCCAAATGATCAACTGAAGAATTTATTCTCATAGTCGCACGTACGTTTATAATTCTACGTCGAAACTGCAATTAAAATAAAAAGTATGCTTGCACTAAATAGTTGTCGACTATAGCGAAAACATATGACAAAACATTTCACCGCCTAAAATGGAACAAATACAGGCCTAATGCAAATACAGATTAAACAATCATTTAAAAAGCAGTGTATTGCACCATGAAAGGCCAATAACAAACCTCTTTGGGCAGATCTGACGAAACATATCGCACGTTAAATGTTGGACGCAAATTCGTCGAAGAAACGTTTACAAATGGCATAAAATAAAAATTCCGAAGGGGAGACAACTATTCGTGCAAGAACTTTCGTACTCTAAATTATTCGTACTTATAAAAGAGCAATTACAAAGACTGACAGTCACACCAATGGTGAACTTTCTGACACACAAAAACAGAGCGTTTTCTCACTTATTTACAAAAAAGGAAATCCTGAATTACTGGAAAACTTGAGACCTATCTCGTTACTAAATATAGATTACACAAATCTTAAAAGAGATCTTTCAAAACGCTTACTGTTAGTACTACCGAAAATAATAAGTTTAGATCAACAGGGATATATAAAAAAATAGATTCATTGGGTATAACATCAGGCAGATACAGGACATAATCGATTATACAGACTGTTTAGACATAGATGGCGTAATTTTGTTCCTAGATTTTCGAAAAGCCTTTGATACAATCAATTAGAAATTCATGCTAGCAGTGATTAAAAAATTTAGTCTGAGCGACCGAACGTTTTCACTACGTTCACCGATCGTTACACTACTTCCCCCTCCGAGAAGACTCGTCCCGAGTCTTGGCCTGGGAACTTCGTGGGTAAGGCAACTCCTGTCTGGCAGTTGTCTTCATCCCACCGCTGCCACCATTTGTAACGAGCCGAGGGCCTAAGACGCAGCAGATCCATTCAGTGAAAAGTATACTCAACCCTGAACGGGTCTCTGTGCCTTATATATACTACCCTAATCCCCATCACATGTACATGGGTTTTAAATTTGCATATTATCATCATATGCGACCGAACGTTTTCACTACGTTCACCGATCGTTACATTTTTATCTGTTACGAGTTTACCCCTTTATGTTCCCCGCGTAAGTAATAAACCTTGAATTAATGTATGGAGAGTAACGCTGCATTACCAATAAAAGCCGCCACAAATGCCATTGGTGAATACTTTTTATAACATGACCAATGGCGCAGCAGTGTAATAAACCAGTTGTTTATTTTATGTATTCAACGGGTCAGTAATACACTAGTGTATTAAATATGCTAATGAACCGAATAACTTATATCACTGCCTGCTGTCAAAAATCAAAACAAACATGGCGTCAAATGACATTTCTATCAACGATTATGACAGAATAGACGGTGAAAGGCTTGGCATCGTCAGTGAGGTGATGTTCCGAGGATTTTCTGGTACTGTGATTAGATACTATAGTCTACTATCTAGTCGCGATATACCTTGTCCAGAAATTAAATGACAATAGATCTAATAGTTTACCAAGCCAGATAAGAATATTGCATCCATCGACAATTACAGTCATTAAACAGAATCGGCACAGGCAAATAACCGACATTCATCACTAAATCACTAAAATTCCTAAGAGAATCCTGTTCTATGTTTATTCCTTTTCCAACATAATTTAGCACAGCAAATGTCGGCAAAGATTCCAGTATCTGATGGCTTCCAAAGCATTTCCAGTGCTACCATACATAGCGAAACGTTTCATGTACACGTTCATCAAACTGATTTCTCAACGAAAAAAACCTCACCTAGATACAAGCGTTTAAAATGCATCCACAATGTTGTCGAATAAAATTCAAATTCCTGTATATTGAGCGCTCCGCAAACTTTACACACATGTATATGCATAGTGACGCCATGACATAAATAATGAACTGGAAGTTCTTGCGCTAGTCAACATCATAGCGTAAACACTATTAATAAAATAAGGTAAAATGTGTTGGACTTAATATGTAAACAGCTTTAAGAGGCATAAACCCGACGTTTGGTCCCTTACGTCGATGCAACTTATATCACTGCCTGCTGTCAAAAATCAAAACAAACATGGCGTCAAATGACATTTCTATCAACGATTATGACAGAATAGACGGTGAAAGGCTTGGCATCGTCAGTGAGGTGATGTTCCGAGGATTTTCTGGTACTGTGATTAGATACTATAGTCTACTATCTAGTCGCGATATACCTTGTCCAGAAATTAAATGACAATAGATCTAATAGTTTACCAAGCCAGATAAGAATATTGCATCCATCGACAATTACAGTCATTAAACGGAATCGGCACAGGCAAATAACCAACATTCATCACTAAATCACTAAAATTCCTAAGAGAATCCTGTTCTATGTTTATTCCTTTTCCAACATAATTTAGCACAGCAAATGTCGGCAAAGATTCCAGTATCTGATGGCTTCCAAAGCATTTCCAGTGCTACCATACATAGCGAAACGTTTCATGTACACGTTCATCAAACTGATTTCTCAACGAAAAAAACCTCACCTAGATACAAGCGTTTAAAATGCATCCACAATGTTGTCGAATAAAATTCAAATTCCTGTATATTGAGCGCTCCGCAAACTTTACACACATGTATATGCATAGTGACGCCATGACATAAATAATGAACTGGAAGTTCTTGCGCTAGTCAACATCATAGCGTAAACACTATTAATAAAATAAGGTAAAATGTGTTGGACTTAATATGTAAACAGCTTTAAGAGGCATAAACCCGACGTTTGGTCCCTTACGTCGATGCAACTTCAGGTTTAAACCTTGGATCGACGTCGGATAAGCGTTGGATTTTGGTCGTGACATCGGCGACCGCTATCCAACGTCTATCGACGCCGGTCGGCAAAACCAACAAAAAAAACATTAATCCGACGTCGTGATCTAACGTCTATACATATTGTTTACTGGAATGATCCTTTGAATTTATGCAGAAGACTTTGAACATATCAGACAAGTAACCAACTGAACAAAACTGTTTTTGTATCTGTAACTTTCAGTTTATATCAGCTTATAGAAGTTAGTAAATGAATGGACTGAATGGACTAAATTACCGTGAATTTATACCAACCAATTGCAGCAAAATTATTTCTCATAAAAGAGCACTATCTGCGATGAAATCAACAATGTTATGACGTGATGGTTCAGTGTGTGTCCGTCCGTCTGTCTGGACTATCCCATTTTAATGCATCTAATGCATTGAAGTATCTTATAATGTGATTGCACAAGTGTAAACCTCGACACAGAAGGTGTGTCGCGCGCAAGATACAGGTCAGTAGCCAATAGCCAATGTAGCAATCAGTACAAAAAGGGACAATATACATTTTCATTCCAAGATATGCTATCGACAGATTGTGAAGTGATAAGATTTATGAGAAAACTGTATTCACTGCGAGGTTTCAACGATATCTAACTTATTTTGTCATCGTTTAAATATCGGCAAAAAGGTCTCGCATTGAAATGCTAGTAGGCAAACAACGGTCTTCAAAACCCTAGCATGCGTGAATAAAGCACAATAAACTGTTACTATTATTATGCGATATTTCAACCAAACTCGTTTGTAATTCAAGTAGGTGTTTACATGACATGGTGCATATATACGTTTAAGCTACATTTAATTAACAGAAAATAGTTTTTACAAGAGAAAAGAAATCGAAATGTAAACAAACAGTGCCTTTATAAAACTATTGATTTACTGAAAAACCGTACATGTTAAATTAAGATGCAAAAGACAAACGATGGTAAGAGGAGGTGTAGAGGTTAAGGTGTCTGCCACTCATGCCGTGGGTAGCGGGTTCAACGCCTACTGGGGTCACGACCGTACCTCCTCATATGACAACAGTACTGTTTTTTCCTAGGATCAGACTCAAGAGTGACTCGAAATGCTTCAAGCTTTCTTCACTACCGAGCTAAAATAAATTAGTATAAAGAAACCGGTTCCAAACAGTAGCACTTTATTCTTTTAAAAAAGAAAATTACTGATCAATCATAAAATGTTACACAATTAAAACACACATATGTACACGTAAAGTTAATCATCAGCAAGCAGGATATCTTGCATTCATCAATATTTCTCCATGGCAACAGCAGACGCAGTCAAAACTTTGTGCATGTATTGTAGTCTAGAAGTATGTTTTGCATTATCTTGGCAAACAAACAAAATATCATGCATCGATCACATTATTCTAATATTCAAAGTTCAACGTTTCAAAGTAAATAGTGCTGATATTCCGAATCCTGGAAAGCGTATGATGATTCCTGTTTGGGCTGATCGACATTTGAACGATCAGACTAGCAATTTTTACAGTGGCCAGATTTATAGAACACTGAATAAGTATTAACTAAATACAAAGCGGACTGTATCGGTTGCCGTAACACGCCACACTGTTAATCCAATTATAAGTGAAAAAGACTGTGACAGAAAAAAGAATAAATATGTTATCATGGAAAGAAATTACAATGAAATATTCAGTAAATGTAGCACAAAAATGGATTTCATTTGAATGTACAATTTGACTACTACGATACAAATGTCTTCTCTACTGTAGTGCTCTTTTTTCAAACAGTGTTATGTTACAGTTATGTAGGCGGTTACATATTGGTAACTATCAGGTCTAGTATAGACTCGCACACATTTTCCCATGTTGTTTTTAAGACATATTCATTGTTGTCAAATGTCCATAATATTCGTACATTATTTTCAAAGAACATTTTCATGGTTGGCATCATTTGACCTTCATCAACATGCTCTTTAAGCATCAGTATGATTGGTTTATTGAGACGATATGCTTGATCTAGTTCATTATGGCGGTAACTGCTGTTGCAGTAACTGTTTGATACGACTGAAATAATAACAGTGGCTTTTTCAATACATTTTACAGTTTCATCAAGAATCAAGAAGCCTGGTCGTAAATTTTCGTCACCTGTACAGACTAGTTTTCTATCTATACCAGTCATTAACTGCAGATTCTCATTCAACTGTTCCTCCACGCATTCCTCTACAAAATCTGTGTCTTCGCTACTGTAGGACAGAAAAGCGACGAATTCGTATCGACCTTCACCTTCACGTAAGTTTCTTAAGCAATTATTCTTGTTAGCTTCTCTCTTTGCAAGCTTCCGTCGTTTGTTAATTACTATTATAGCCACCACAACAATAATTAAGACAATTCTACTAGCAACACTTGCAGAAATTATCACAGTCTTCCTTTTACAGATACTTAGTACAACTTCAACTGTATCTGGAGAAATGTCCTGATGTTCACCTTTTTCATTAATGCAAGATAAACCAGGTTCTATTGTGTTCCTTGTAAGCCACTTTATGAAAGTCTTAGCACCACAATCAGAGCATGAGATAGGATTTGACTTCAGAAGAACATCTGTATAATTTGTAGAGTCCAAACGGTTTAGTGGAAGCTCATCAAGAATCTTTATGTCGTTGTATTGTAAATCAAGTACCACGAGTTTCTTCAGATGATGTATTGTAAATGTAATCTGATCTAGCCGATTGTGTGACAGATCTATCTGTTCTAGTTCAATATTTTGTTCAAAAAGATCCTTTGGAATGTATTTCAGATTGTTATTTGATAAGAAAATTGATTTTAAATATTGTAATGAAATAAATAATTTTATAAACAGATCGTGGTCTTCTTGAATCATTTTGTACAGTTGGTTTGTAGACAAATCCACCATTTCAATGTTCGGAAGGCATGAAAATATACTCGGATGCAAAAATTCTAATCCGTTTTGTGCTAAATCAATATGTTTGATTGTAAATGATATGTACTTGTTACATAGCATTTTAAGATCTAAACGTTTAATGTTATTGTAACGTGAAATTACTGTCTGACTTTTCCACTTCAAAGGTGCATTTACTTCTAGCGAGCAATTTTTAAGCCAGATGATGGTAGGCTTATGTACGCAAGAAGTCATATTAATAATTTTGGGGGATAGAAAATATTTCACCTCATTTTTTAAATTTGAGGACTGCCAAGTTTGGTTGTAAAACTTTGCTTGAATATTCATTGGATTCTGTAAATTACTTAAATCAAGATTAAGGCGTTCTAAACCACCAGTGCCCACAGGTGGAAGGAACATACCTTTGACTTTTTTTTCTTAAGCTAATGCTTTTTTCTATGCATTTTAAAATTGATATCAGAATAAATAAAAAAAAAAATTGAAAAAAAAATTTTTTTTTTTCTTCATAGCTCTTTACTATATACAAGGTTCCCAACACACTCTGTATGAAAACAAGCATGTCGCTCTGAAAAACTCTTCGATTTCTTTCAAATTTGAGTTACGTTAAACAAATTTGAACGAATTCTAGAGAGAAATGATAGAGCTTTAAGAAAGAGTTTACTTCAATGGAAAATTCCAAGCCGTTTTCATTCTACAAGGAAAATACCAACGCTGATATAGCGATTTTCGCTAAAACCAGAAAAATGTCACACATATTCCGACAGTGATTTTCGCTAAATTCTCCACTAATATTGCGGTACTGCGAAAGACAACCATTAAAACAAGAAATATATATTATTAGACTACAAATCATGGCGTAGATCGTACCTTTACATCAATGTGTTCGATACTACAGCGGATTTTTCAGTTTTTGTAATTGTCAAAATGTATTAGCGGCCATGAAGGTCCGAGAGGTTGCGCAGTGATTTGTAACAGCTATTCAAGGACATTATCAAAACATATCCGAAGGCGATTGAAAGTGAAAGTAAAAGCATTTAGTCAACAAAAAATGAAAAATCCGCCGTAGCATCGAACCCATTTTGAGTAAAAGTACGATCTCCGACATGATTTGAAGTCTAAACATATATATTGCATGTTTTGATAGTTTCCTGTCGCATTACCGCAATAGTATTGGAGAATTTAGTGAAAATCACCGTCTGGAAAATGTGTGACATTTTTTCTGGTTTGAGCGAAAATCGCTCTACAGCTTTGGCATTTTCGCTTGTAGAACGAAAACGGCTTGGAATTTTCCATTGAAGTAAACTTTTTCTTAAAGCTCTATCATTTCTCTCTAGAATTCGTTCAAATTTGTTTAACGTAACTCAAATTTGAAAGAAATCGAAGAGTTTTTCAGAGCGACATGCTTGTTTTCATACAGAGTGTGTTGGGAACCTTGTATATAGTAAAGAGCTATGAAGAAAAAAAATTTTTTTTTCAATTTTTTTTTTTTATTTATTCTGATATCAATTTTAAAATGCATAGAAAAAAGCATTAGCTTAAGAAAAAAAAGTCAAAGGTATGTTCCTTCCACCTGTGCCAGTGCCATTGGTTTCAACAAAAGTAATATGCGTTAACAACGAATATGAAATGTTTAATACTTGCAAGTTTTGCATGTACTTTAAGATTGCAGTAAGATTTATGTCGGCTATTTTGGTGTCACTGAGATCCAGATGAGTTACATTTTTATCTTCCAATGCCTCCGCAAATGAAGAATCTATCGCTATCGGTCCACGGTGGTCGTTGAAACGTGACAATTGCAAGTGTTCAAATACCGGTAATTTCCCTTTTCCTGTGAGACCGTGTACCAGTGCATTTAGAGTTACTCGTACACACCCGCTCATATTAAAAAACTTCACAGAGTCAAGTCCAGTGAAAGTTGTAGGATCAAGATGTATTGCTGGCCTTATGTGTATGTGTAGTTCCTGAAGTAACCTTAAGCCACGAAAACAGCCGGACTGGAAACTTATTTTGGAAACAATATCACTTTCAGGGACATTTAACTCCAAATATTTCACATTTGACCAATTTTCAGATTGAAAATTTGAACTGTTTATTGAAACAAATCTAAATAAGTCTTTTAAGTTCAAAATGTGAACAACTGTAATCCCATGTTGAATATCTTTAGGCATATAATTACATTTAAGTGTGTGTTTGTCCTCAAGTTGACGCCTCTGCAAGTGATGAAAAGCACAAAATCAAGACAATAATAAGAACAGTATAAGAACCCATTATTCAGTTATTCGGTAAAACAATTTCAACGTCCCGAATTTATTTTTGTGACAGTGTTTTTAACTATAAAATTGTCTTTACTAGGCTATTCCTTTTATACAGTTAACGCATGTTCAAATCGGTAGTGAATTAGAAATACAGCTTATGCTATCAGGTTCGGGTTTATATTTTAGTCGGCGTGTTCACGCTACGGTGAGCCCAATAGCTGTATACGAACTGTAGCATGTGGTAGAAAATTAAGCAACATCTTATTTGCAATAATATCTTTCAAATGTATGCAGATGTCCTTGAACATACCGTACAAGTGACCATATAAGCAACAACGATTTTAGTTATGTGGAGACTTCAGTCTCACACAACTATAGTACCCGTATTCCGACACAACCAATCTCTTCTTTTAAAACTGTTTTGATGACGTGATCACTTCCCGCGCATTTCCCATGCGGACGTATATAGTTGGTTTTGATCACGTGATCTTTTCCCGCGTCAAAAAAAAAAAAAACACCATTGAGTAAACTGACAATGTCGTTCTTTCTTTTGCGTGTAAATGAGAAACATACAGGTACAATGGTGCTTACGTATAACTTTGCGTACGGAAAGAACGATACATGCACGATATATGCAAACGGAATGCACGATGCACGCACGTTAACTGATGAATGAATCATGAATGATGAGCGATAAGAACGATACACGATACACGATCCCCGATTAACGAAACGAAAAACGATTATTCGATTAACTCGGACTTTTTCGTTTGCCTAACAACAATATTATTAATAGATGTTTAATTACAATGCAACAGCTTAATCAAACCCCCTTAAAGTCCTAAATTATCGATAACTTACAGTAAAACCAAACAGATCATAAGAATAATTAGTAGTTGAATAGCGGCACACATACTAATTAGATATATAGTTAAATGTTGTAAAGAATCTTAGGACGGAAAGTCCGATTCGACGAATAATTTTTACAGTTACAGTGAGCACTTTACCGAATGTCTAGACCGAAGCAATTTACAAATAAGTGAAATCCCATATCCTTTGAATATTTTATAATTTGTATGTTATATTCTAAGAAAGATACATCTTATTCAATCGCCTTTCTCTCTGACATCATACTTTAGCTCTCTTTTTTGTACTTTTTTAATCATATTTTTTTGTTGTTTCGTATTATGATCTTCAGTACATAGTATTCTATACAATATAATCATATTCCAAAAGAACCCTCCACCATTTTTCACATCACTCATTAATCATTTTCTTTTCTTCTCTCAATCGTTGTCCTTATGTCACAGCATACACTTTTAGTACTGTATTACGCTATACCTAACCCTCATTATTTTGTATGAGCCTTATATTATTCTTTTGCCAACTTAAATTATCGAATTTCGGTAACGAAAATTTTGAAAAGTATAGTACAACTCTTTTTGTACTTTTTGTTAGCGCGAAGTTGTCGAGCTTTGTCATAGATGCGATCGAAATACTTTTGGGGCTTTCTGTTATATAGAACATTTAGCCGATGTCCTTCTTTTATTCCGTAGAAGATTCTTGAGTACTCACAATTATTCAAGTAAATATCTGTTTACAGCGGTTCGGACTATTCTACTACATGTGTATAATACATGTATATGATTTTGTTTGTTTACAGTACATGGCAACAGGGTTCTACTACATTTCCATCAAGGCCATGTGGTGTTATAATTCTAAAGGGGCGCAACCTTCGGAGATTGCTGAGTGTTACTCTACTAATGTGAAAAAGAGAAACACGTTTGCATTATTAACTATTTTATTGTATGTTAAATGGTTGGCAAACAATAAAAAAAAGTGCAATACTCGCACTTCTTCGATTAATCAGTTAAACTTCGATGACAGGTGGTAATTATGACACATTTGAAAAGGTATTGAGAAATTTGAGAAGGTGTTGACAGATTAATTTCTTGTATTTTCCCATAACTGTTTATTTTCTATTTTTGGGTGTTCATATGAGTTGTTATCAAAGCTCAAATCATTCATTCAGTAAGCAGTATCACTAGACGGACCTTTATAAAATCCTATTCAAATCAAATCAGAAGGCAGTAAAACTGTCATCTTTATCAAATATCTAGTTATCGGTATGTTCATTTTTAAGATCATATTCTTAAACTTTTTAATTTGTTTTCAATTTTGAGAATACATGTCACTCGTTAGCAAAAGAAAATAAACAGAAAAAATGTTGGTATCGATGTTCTATTACGACAATTTCACTGGTGAACACCTAAAGTCTTTGGTGCCCACTTGGTCAAATTATAACGTCATCTTAAACCGAAACCAACAATTATCATCTCCATATATTTCTAGCAACTAAGACAACCAGCAATACATTCCCAAATTAACGAACCCGGGTTTACCATAGTGTTAATTAGTGATTTCGGTTTTACATATGTATATATATATACTTGGAACCACTTCTAACCCGGTACTTTTCAAATTCGATGTTCTAGATTATGGCTCAAGATTAATTTCAAATTATGGCAACATTCGCTGTACAAAAATGATAAAATCTTTCAACTGTGACGATCGGTTACTTTTGGACGTGGGACAGGTACGATTTCAACATTTTGCATGAGGAAATGTAGGTGAGCGAAAAATGTCAATTTTAATTTTCATTTTTGTGTCGCCCTTTCGGAGAAAAGGCGATACATAGGGATCGCTTTGTTCGTCCGTCCGTCCGTCCGTCAGTCACATAAACTTAACGTTGGCTATAACTTTGCCATTTCTAAGATTTCTTCACCAAACTTTCAAATTGCACTGCTTATGACAAAAGGGTCGTGATACCGCCACATTGTGTAGGTCAAGATCATATTTGACAGAATTATGCCCCTTTTTGTACTTAGTTTTTGTCATGAAAACTTTACCTTGGCTATAGCTTTGTGATTTCTCAAGATGTTTTCTTTGAACTTTAAAATTGCATTGCTTATGACAAAAGGGTCGTGATGCCGACAAATTTTGTAGATCAATGTCTTTTTTCACAGAGTTATGCCACGAAAGGATTTGTTATTCTGACGAAGCGTAAGAAGGAGACAAAAGTGAACACCCATCTTGTATTATTCTAGAACGCAACTCAAACCGTAAATATAGAATTTTGATTTTAAAATCAAATATGGTTCGAATGAATAATCAAGACTGGCATGTTGCAGGCCGGCCAATCACTCAGACACGTATGGAAATGTATTTTATGTGTATAGCAATAATTTTAATTGCAAAAATATGCAGTATCAACCTGTTCACTATAAATTGTAACAAAAAAGTGTAAATTTATCTGTAAAAACCAATTTACATTGAATTTTGTTTCTTTACAGGTAGCTCGAATTTTTGGAAGATAGTTATACGCCATAGCCAGTCTATTGCATAACTTCATGTCATTTTGTGAATTCGGATTTTACAGTGATGTTTTTTATTTGTTATGCTAAATATGTATTTGTTGATCAATTTACATAAAAATTTCGAAGAAGTACGTATGATGTGTTTAATTAATTATATTTCAAAATTTGAACGAAATTCGCTCACAAATAATCCAGTCATACCGAATCATGTAAGTGTCGAGTTAGAAGTGGCCCTGAGTGTATAGACGGAAGAGAAGAAAAAGTTCACACACAATTTCAAATATGCAAAATGTCAAAATATGGGTATTTAAATGTAATGCAACTACTTGTTTAATTAGTTACATTTTATAATAATTATAATGTAAAACAATATTTAAGAAATAATATGTATCCATGCTTGGTTTATCGTAGAATAACCCGAGTTTGGAGTTGTTATGCGCAAGAATATATTATTATGCATAAGAACGACAAACGAGGGTTATTCTGCCATAAACCAAACTTGGATACTTATTATTTCGATTTTTACACGACTTATTTGAAACAACATTTGAAGAAAATGAGAGAACTATTTTCATCGAACGTAATTTACACTTGCGTGTTACGCACCTAAATTTGGCCGTTGAAGTTTCCTCCCGCGAACACTGTGAAGACGCTATTTCAATGTGACTTTCATTCATAAAAGATGTCTACGCGGTGTTTAAGATTTTTCATCAACGTAAACTACAGTCTCATAAGAAAGAAAAACTTTAATAATTTTCAAGTAAATGTAACAGGAATTTCATTTATAGAAATGGTTCGAATTTTCAGGGTACTCAATAACGGTTCAAGTTACGAAAAATATCCATAACGGGTATGCCCCAAGTCATCCACAGTATGCCATGTAAGATCCTCTACACGTTGGTAAAACAGCCAAAACACGATGCGCGTCCAGCGTCGTTCAATGTCGGTTTATTGTAGAAAAACCCAAATAAATTTTGTTCTACATGTATGTAGGTTATTCGCTGGTCGTGTTAGAATAAGAAATATTACAAAAAAAAAAATGCTCATACTTAAAAAAAAATAAATTTGCTTCAGATTGCAACAAAGAAATCTCGATCTATTTCATCTCCGAATTTATTCAAGGTCCTTGAGTAAGTACCGAAATGAAAACGATCGAGATTTCGGTACTTTAATAAGACCCTCGGCAGGATGGCATCAGTAAATATGAAATAGTTTCACTAAAAGAAATTGAATAAAGCACCCTTAAAAAGTAAACGTTACGCGCCAACCTTATATTAAGTAACAACACGATGTTCAAACATTTGAAGACCTTTTGCAAATACATCAAGGAAGTTTTAACTTACGAAACTAAAGGAAAGGTCTCAAAAGATGTTTTTAAGCGGTCGGTAAAAATAAAGTATATATTTACATTGATAAAATCGTGAATGTTATCAAACGACCTTTTGTATTAATAATAACCATGCTTAATGTAATTCAAATCCCACGAGCTTGTTCAAATATTGAATATTTAATGTGCGATATTTTTTCAAAGGAGGATTGTAACTCGAGCACAATGTTTACACAATCTACTGCAATGATCTACCCGAATACGTAATTGGTTAAGAGCAATAACGTTCTAAAAGTAAAATTTTTTAGAAACTGGAAGGGAAAAATACCGTTTAAGCTCTACTGGACAATGTCCGGCAGAGCTTATGTCATCGTGGTTTGTTCGTCCGTCCGTCTGTCCGTAAACGTTTCCTTTGCTCAGAAAGTTTCCTACAACATATAGAAGATAGAACCTATAGTCAATAGGGCAAAGGTCAAGGTCACAGTGACCCGAAATTTGAAAATATTTTCTGTTCAATATCTTAAGATCGATCTGTATGACCCACTGCCTTCCAATTTCGCAGGATGATTAGCCTTACTAAGTTGACGATCCCAACTGTTCTTGGATGATCCAAGGTCAAGGTCACAGTGACCCGAACTTGGAAAATGGTGTTCGCTCAATATCTTGAAATCTATTTCATCCTAAGTCTTCAAACTTCACATGATGATTGATCTCATTAAGAATATAATCTGTTTTGTTTTTGTGGTAAGTGAGCCAACGGTAAGGTTACAGTGACACCCGTTAGCTTTTCCTTAATAACTCTCTACAGGTCACACTTTATAGACTTTCGTGGAAGTAGCACAGAAGATTGCATGCAACCTTTAGAAGATCCCTATTGTTTTTGCAGTCGGTGGGTCAAAGGTCAAGGTCATATTGACCGAATGTTGAAATAATTTCCGCTCAATATTTTGAGATTGATTATTAATAACAGTTTCAAACTTCATATGATGATTAGTCTTACTGAGTAGATGGTCCCTACTGTTTTTGCGATCAGTTGGTCAATGTCACAGTGACCTCTGTTAGCTTTTCCATGATAGCATTCCAAAATATTTTCACAAAACTTACTCAGAATAGTTCAGCCAGTCCAGTAGAGCGACACTGGCCTTTTGTACCTCTTGTTTTTTTTATGAATATCAATGTACTAAAAGCACTAGTTAGTTACGTCGAAAGGCCTTCCAGAATAAAAAAGGAAATTCCATTTGTCCTTTTTCCGGGGGTACATTGAAAACCGCAGGCAACAAAACTTTGCCTTAACAGAGAAAGAGGAACATTCCTCTATCTTTAGCACATAGAGTAACATTCCTCTGTCTTTCACACATAGAGTAACATTCCTCTATCTTTCTCATCTGATACATTTTTCTAACATAGAGTAACATTCCTCTATCTTTCTTGCCTGATATATTTTTTCTAACAAAGAGGAACATTCCTCCATCTTTCTTGTCTGATATATTTTTCTAATATAGAGGAACATTCTTCTATCTCGTCACGTTGGTTCAGCGACCTTACCTGTTTGTTATTTCTCAGACCAAGAAAACTAAAGAAGGCACAGTAAAATAATAAAAAAGTAAAAGATATTTATTTTCCAAAGGTAACACATATTTTCATTATGTGCTCAATGGAGCTCAAACTGAAAAAGTGATATTTGTGTGTACATTGTATAAATGTATATTGATAAAATGGCTAGATCTATCGAAAGTGTGCGTATATATAGCTCAAAGCCCAAATTTAGACTTTACTGGAATTACAATTCAATTGGTTTTGTTTAAATGTTTATTGAATCTTTAATCACAGACAATTGGTCAGGCATACTCATGGATGTCTTTTCTACACCTATTTGTATACCATTACAAATTCCCATCATATGGCAAATGATGAATTTTTCATCAAATTCCTGAATGTCTTTCATATTTAGTATGAATGACTGTTGTGTTGGCTGATGTAGGAAGGTATTCTCTCTTACCTGACCTATTGGATTAAGCAGTAAATCACTGTGTTTGCTTTTATCTGGACGTAAAACACTTTCCCCCTGTTGTATTCAACGAGAGCCGGATCAACTGTTACCTGCAAAATGTGTAAACTATTATGCTACAATATGCGTTTAAGAGTGTTCCATGATGCATCGTTTGGTGCAAAAATTATGGCCAAAGGTTAACTGAAAATGGCGGCGCATAGAATTGACTAAAGTGTTGATTTCTGCCGGTGGAATATTGTTCTGTTGGAGATCAGCTAAAGACACTGCAATTTTTCTTACAACAAATAACATTGATTTCATTGATGACTGGCCGACTAAAAGTCCTGATCCCAACCCAATCAAGCACGTCTGGGATATTTTGGACAGACAAGTGAGGTGTGCTAACGTCAATGAACTTCGTCAAGCGTAAGCAGTCTTTAGCCATGTGCATCACATTTTAATTCTTATAGTTCTGTATGTATACATATACTGTAAAAGATTATAATTTAATAAATATACAGTCTAACATTTTACTGGTTTTCCACGTACATTTAGTTTTCTGAGCATTTAGTTAATAGAGACCTCTTGAAATAGCATAATCACACTACCTTTCAGCTGTTGATTTCTCTTTTCCGTTTTAGGCCCAATGTTGATCATGGGAACTCTGGAAAAAAATATCGTAGTATTAATTACCTTCTGGACAACAATACACATGTAATAAACAAATAAAACGTTTTATTCCTACATGTAGTTGTATTAAATGTTAATAAATTATTAATATATAAATGATGAAACTTCCATATTTACATCAAGTTGAGGTACCTCAACTGACCAAATATTAAAAAGAATGCTCAGTCACGCTGTACAAAACAAACTGCACCCCAGAGATATAATGTAGACATAGCTTTAACAAGGGAAATATCTGTCCTTTATTAGTGTGCAAAACAATTACTTACAGATTGTCCTGTACTCCCACACATTTAAGTTTTTTTCAGTTGCTTCCTGGCATATGAGTTTCGCTCTGTAACTGCATGATTAAGGTCACTCTCCCAGTGGTTTTCTTCCCCCAGCTGAACATATGTTCTGAAAAACAATTACAAACTTGTTTCTTCAAAGAAAATGCATAGTGCAAACAAACAAGTAATTGGTACCTATTCTTGTGTCCTTGTGAACTTTCAACTTTAATTAAAATTTGAAGGCTCTTATCATAACAAGACATTGTATACATTGTATTTTGAGCTTATATTGTGATATAGTAACAAATATTCAGAATGACTCTAGATATCAATTAACATCTTGTCGTGCCTTTAACATGTTGAAACATTTTTTTCTACTTAGTCTTATTATGATTATTCTAGTCTAAGATCCAGTAAACACTGTTGACACCTGTATTAGCAACTATTTTGTAACTTGTGAATGAAAAATTGTAGTTATCAATGTTAACACTCAAAGCAAGGTGAAGACTACATACCTCTTATTATAATACTACAAGCCTGTCCTGGTCCAAGACTGGTTTGCTGTCATCTCCAGGTTTTGGCCTACATATTCCAGTCACCCTAAGGAATATAGGCCACTCCTGCTTGGTGAAAACCTGGTCTGAAGAAGACCATACATGACGTTAAGTATCCCCACTGGGAGTGAAAATGTCATCAAGTTTACTGGCAAGAGTTTCATATTATTTTAAAGATTCTGAGTTTTGTTTATTATCTAAGTCACCAAAAATATCTATGCATTTATTTAAATTGCAATATTACAATGTATTATATTATATCTCTATAGTATTATGGTTTTATTTAATGAAAACATATTACTTAAAAGCTTCAATAATTGTCACTCTAGAAAATATACATAGGGTACATGAATAAAATATTCTAAATGTTTACCTTTGCTGCACAGCATAAGCTTATTTATCAAATCCTCAGTTCACACCATCATTTTGTATTTAGATTAATAATTATTTTTATGCAAATGTCCTGCTCAGCACAAAGTTCACAAAATTGAAAGTATTCCTTCCACATGTAAACATTTCTTACAAACACATGTTCAAACACTTTCTAACATTCGAATCAACAAATCAAAATGACCGCTTCCTGTAGAGATCTTTGTTGATAAATCCTGCTTACTGTATAAAATTGATATTGAGGTTCCAGGTGGTGATTGTACAGAAGTATGTTATCTAAGAGTGTTATCTTTACATGCTATCTTTTTTATGATCAAGTTCCCTGAATGACCCCACAGAGATTAATTACCTTGCCCCCTGATTATCTGTCTTGAACAATTAATGGTACTGTTCAAATTAAAAGATGGACAAGTCTATTTTAGAAAATTAGCAGGGTACTAATTTAAACTGCAACTGTCACCAATAATAGTTACACTAGGTGATGCCATGATAGCACTGAAAACTTTGGTTTATTTAATTTATGTATACATTCATGTGAATGTGGATTTGCAAAATGTAAATGTCAGTTACATTAAACAGTTGATGGAAAAAGATTGACTTACAGACACATAATTATGTGTTCATGCTTTTCCCCTCCATTATAGTTTCAAGTTAGTTACTTAGTAACAGTTAAATTGATGAAATTTGAACAATAAGCATGATTTTAGGAATGCCCAAACAACTGCATGTACTGTACATTTAGACTCTCAAACTAAGTATGAAAATCCCTACTAAATTAAGCACATTTATATACTTAGGTTTATAATGAATGAAAATATTTTTTTTAAGTTGGCAGTACACAATTTTCCAAATATTATTATGAAGCGTTGTCAAATTATATTATAGCATTTTAACATTTCACTCTGAGTTTTGAAACTGTTAACAGTCAAACCTATGAGCAAATATCACTCTCGGGAAGAAGCTTAGGTGATCTCTGTTGACATTGTGGTCTTTATTCACATGTGTCTACATAGCATTAATTAGTGCATGGTTCCCCCCAAACTGGTCTTAATTCGCATGGTGGTCTTTGTTCCGAGGTGGTCTTTGACACAGGTTTGAATGTGCAACTAAGTCCATAACGAAGTGAAATTTTTCTAAGTCCCAAATTATGATTAAAACAGAACGGGAAAAATTCTAGGTTTAATAGCAGTTTTATATTTAAAATTTAACGATGAAAAAATTAAATTGAATAGTTTGGTACCATCTTATTCGGACATATATCTTAGTTGCAATGTATATACGCTGACCTGTTATTTCTGATTTTTATGTAATACTTAATTGACTTAAAGAATGAAACTCATCAAAACTGCTTTGTGTCTGAAAATTTTAAGTCTCATTTTCCACCTCACACTGAATTCCACCCACTTCTAGAAATTAAGACAAAAATTACGCCTTGCAAAAATTTCGAAGTGCCAGATTCCGTCTGTAACGCCCGTAACTTGTTAGCTAAACTTTCCAAATTCTAAGCATAGTCCAAAACTGATGCTACCAGGATTGAACTAAAATGAAACTTATAGATAAACATGGTACTATAGGGGGTATACTAGTATATCGCAATTCACAGTATGATGTCACCCATAACCGCATTATTTTTAGCTCACCTGGCTTTGCCAGGGTGATCTTATCTATCTAATGATTGATTGTCCGTCGTCAGTCAACTTTTTGTATTCAAATGACATCTCCTCTGAAACCACTGGGCCTATGTTGATGAAACTATGCAGGGATGTTTCTTGCATGAAGCTCTACCAAAATTGTTCAAAGAATTCCATTCCATGCAGAACTCTGCTTGCTAAAGCAAAAAATAGGAAAAACTTTAAAAATCTTTTTCTCTGAAACCACAAGGCCTAGAGCTTAGATATTTGGCACGTAGCATTGTCTAGTAGACCTCTACCAAGATTTTTCAAACTATGACCCCTAGGTTTTACATAGGCTTATATAGGAACAACTCTAAAAATATTCATCTCTGAAACCACAAGGCCTAGATCTGAGATATTTAGCATGTAGCATTGCCTAGTAGACCTCTTCAAAGTTTGTTCAAATTATGCAACTTGGGTCAATATTGGCCCCCCGGGGGTTCACTTGTTTTTCATAGGCTTATATAGGATAAATTTGGAATATAACATGTCTAGTGGTCTTCCACCTACATTTTTCAAATCATGCCTCTTGGGTCAATACTGACCACACCCACCTAGCAAGTGGACTTGTACTAAGGTGAGCGATATAGGGCTATCTTGTCCCTCTTGTTATGTGAATAAAAAACTGCAATTTCGCCTTCATTTATTAGCTGAAACTTTAATTTGAATAAGTTATGTGCTTTTCCGTGACAACAATGACAGACAGTAGACTTAGTAATAACGGGCGGCATATTATTCGATCTCAAAACTAAAAAGGTAAACAAATAAATTGTGTAAAAGTGGCAGTTGACATTCCTGAGATTTCCTAATTCATGTATGCAAACAACTTAGTGAATTGTATAAATAGATGCAGTAAAATTAATATGATATATACAATAAAGAAGTATGTTGTATATTATTTGAGACTTTAATTTCTTTTGGGCAAAGTATCTGTGCACTTGTTCCAATTCTAGTTACATCTGAAAGAATTAATTGGGTAATGATGTGCCTAATCTAAAGATGACCTGTAAAAGAGTGATAAAAGGGTTTCAAGGAGGGAAAGCAATTCATAGAAATAGAATTACCATGATGCAGAACATTTAGAATACCACATGCCAGGCATATCAGCATGTTTAGTGATGTTATCTTATAACAAATTACTTCGTGTCAGCTAGAATATTGTATGACTTGCAAATTAGTGAAGGGATGTGAGAACGATCAAATCAGCTCATTATTTCTTTTGAAAAATGTTCTATGGATTTTTACCTGATACACATGCATTTATCAAAACATATACAAGAACAGGAAAACGTCTTCATTTCTTTAAAAGGAAAATTTAGTGGTTTTAGTATTATCAAAACTCATCACATATTAACATTATCTTATCTCATTCAAATCATGACCTCACAATATAACAATAATAATGATGATGATGATGATGATGCTGCTGCTGCTGATGGTGATTATGATGACAACAACAAGAGTTATAATAGTAATGATGATAATAATAATAGTGATGATAAAAATAACAACAGTAATAATAACAATAATAATGAATAAAAATAAGTATCAAATTACTGTGAAACTTTTTTAACACTACAGGTCTAATTTTTTCACAAAACTTGTTTGAACTAGATCTGCAATGCTTCTTGGGTCTCTTGTTTATATATGCCACTATCTGTTTGTTTTTAATCACAGTTTATAAAACTAAGACTACATGTAAGCACAGAAGCAGAATATTGCACTGTTTCTTGGCTTATCAGATATAATTCACTTGCTATGACTTTTAATGGGACATCGTGCTGGTAAGATAACAATACTGAAAGTGTTATATATACATGTATAGTTAAAGATGACTCTTCACCTGACTTTTCATACTTTTGCATAAACAAATCAGTCTTCCCTGAACTTTGAGAAACCCAGTACCATGTGTGAATAATCAAATATTGTCTGAAATGTTGTTATACTTTAGTAAATATTAAATCATAAATAGTAACAAATACAAATAACAATATAGCTTCTAATAACTGACTCTTGCACCTTGTGCCAGGTAAGTTAAATCAAAGCACTGAAAGTGCTGACAACAAGGAGCTCACTGCAAAATTGAGCACAAGGGTTTTTTCTTACAGACAAAGAGTGGACCTTTGTGTCAATACTTCTCTTACAGTACTTTATATTGGTTACAAACCCTTTATTTTAATCACCGACCTACAATTCATTAATAACACATCATGTTGATGTTGATGTTGTTTTGAATTATTTCAAAAACCCTCTAGGTAAAACATGGTTATGCTTGAGACTTTTTAACGAAGTAAAATGCAGTGCTTTTAAATTGTATATAACCAGCTTTGTTTATGACACATCCTTCAGGAATACGTAACACGACATTCTCAGCACTTTACATGAATTCCTCTTTTATTTCACGAAATTGAAAGTTGGTACATTTATGCTTCCATAAAGGACATATGCATAATCACAAAACATATAATACAGGTCATTTTTTCATAATGATGTCCGACCAGATCCGCCTCCGTGGTCGCGTGGTTAGAGTTGCTGACTTGAAATCACTGTTACCTGCGACCATGTCTCTTTACGTGAGGACTTTGGCAGTGTCTTGTGAGGATTCGGAGCCTAGTACTGGTTCTTTCTAGGACGATCTTACGTAAACTGCCCGCCTATTAAACAGACCAAATACGGTTGAACTGGATGTAATAAACTTCTACTACACAATGTCCGACCAGAAATCATACAGAAAGCAACTGCAGCATTTTTTCTTTAGTGTACGTCATGGCAACAAAATTTTCAGTGTCAAACACTGTTTGTTGAAATCAAGGTCTTTCAAATAGTACTATTTGAAACTCCTTGTTGAAAAAAAAGATATACATGTGTTAATAAAATTATATTTCATCTCCTTCATATGGACACTTTCGACTTTCGATAGCCATTTACATGTAAAGAGATGTCTAAATGTATGGCGCCAATACACCACCTAATTTGAAAAATTTGTAGTAACTTCAATTCATTTACTCGACGGATCGTCATTTCCGTACTAGCAGTCAAACATGACAGCTCAAATACATTTGGAAAACCGGGATATGGGACCAAAAAATAATGATAGTTTCAATTGTGTTATGGAAATTCGAGATGGTCTCAAACTTATCACTAACTTTTGGTATATTGCTTCGAAATTTCATACAACGGATTTACTCAACACTTCTACTGGTAACTTCATTCCCTGATTTTTTAAAGTTCCTCAATAACAAAAAACTTTAAAGAAAATTTACAGAACTCAAACTCATATTTTTGTTGATTTTTCACAACCCCACCACATCGAAGTTCGTACCCCACAGTTTCTTTTCACCCGCGTAAGTAGTATTCTATTAGTTACACTTCAGTTGTATCGTATCGTATCGTTTCGTATATTAGGGCTTTATCGTTGGTACCGGTTTCCCATATGACCAACGCCCCCAGAAGAGGTTAGTTATTTTAGGTTCGGAGGATAGTCCAAGATACAGAAAGCGTCCAAATTCCAGAGACATCCACTTCTTATACATGCAAGGTGTATAACACTCATACATGGGACCTCGGCTTTTAACTCTCATCCGAAAGACTGTTAGTATTTTTAGCTGGTCAGCCCCGGGAATCGAACTATAAAACCCAGTCTTATGTTTGTACCTAAAATACTTTGAAATTTAGGCTTCACAAAATATTAAGTGTTCTTTAACCATTTTAACCTACCTTTGTTGGAGTGGAAGCGGGGTGAATGAAATACGACCGTTTTGATCATGTATGCGCCGTTTATCTTTTTGAAAAAAGTATTTCTTGTTATTACTGGCTGATATTTGAGTGAGGGAGATGATATGTAAACGCTAACTGTATGCACTGTCGAATCACCATTCATGGCTGCCTGATGGCGTAGTCATAAAAATGTTCCCAATTTTGCCTCCATTAGTGTTACAATGATTTACAGCACTAACACGTATATTAGGCAACGGAAATGGCTTTTAATTGATTTTTAAGCCGAGATCGCAAACACGATCCCAACACGTTTCAGCTGAAGTCGATCTACTTTGCTGGCGAAAGGAGAAGCCTATGGCTGATCAAATTGTCAGGGTTTTGGGGGCTACACGTTTGACACATGCCGGTGTAAAGCCGCTCTATTTGTTTCTAAAAGCCAGGAGGAATTCGGCGCAGTATAAGGAATGAGGTTTGGATATACAGGCGTACCACGGCTTACGCCTACAATGTTCCGGCCTGCGTCAAACATATTGGCCCTTCGATTAGTCGTTTTCAAAACTGGAGGCCTTGTTAAAAACAATCTAAATTTGAAAAAAATGTAAAAGTCCAAAGTCATCATATCAAGTGTACTCCGTACATAGTGTAGTGTGAAGCATGTACATCGTATATCGTGAATACTGTGTATCATTCTGAATCGCTTAATGTGTATTTAACTGTTACGTTTCGGCTACTGTAATATAAATATATTGTGTAGTGGTGATGTCTAACTACTTTTACTCACCAACATTTTTAACAGATTTTCTTGCTAATTTTATTGCTATATTGATTTTCAATTATGTTGTTGATTCTAGCATTTAGTTTTACACTTTATTTTTTAAACATGTACATATATATGAATATAGTTTTGAAGATTTACAATGTTCACCAGAAACTGTATACAAGAGCATGCATCTTTAAGTTACATGTTAAAATAATCAATTTTCAGAGGATTGATAGTTTCTGTCATGAGCACGAGGTTCAGATCGAAATATCTGTCACCGAAGGAACTGTTTTGCCGAGTTCCCGCAAAACAGGTACCCGAGGTGACCGATATTTCCATCTGAGCCAAGTGTCTCATGATGGAAAGTTTTTCTTGCACTTTAAAGTAGATTTCTAAATGCAAACTTATCAAAATGATGAAGTATCATGAAAACAAACAAATTTCCGACGTTGTGTTTAGGAAAGTGACGTCACAACATCATAAGTAATTTATGAGAGTCGTCTGGCATAGGAGGGGTGATAGACCGGCATGGGCAAAATCACCGGAAATGCCGATCTGATATGCAAGAATGTTTCTCTCTGGCACTTGTAAATGATATCCTTACAGAAGACTATGATTTGATGAAATACTGTATATCAGTTATTTTTTGCGTACATTCAAATTTCATGATTTTGGTCCTGATCTTATTTTAGCAAAGATTTTGAAAAAGTGGATTTCTATTTTCGCGTTTTTAACTAAGGGCAAAATTTACCTCGACACAGCTTTTTAAACAGAGAAAGATCACTGTGTGACAGTGTTATTTACTGGCATACTGATATCACGAACTGTCCAGGTGTTTTGTTTTAAATTAGCTAAAATAAACAATGAATAGTGAAACATTATCTAAGTGTAGTAATTTACTAACACAATCATGTACATTAAAAGAATGGTCACATTGTATCAATGAATGAATGAATTGTGTTTTATGGCACATTGATAATGGTAAGTATTAACCTGATATTGACTTCAGGTGAACACAAGACACCTTATTCAATATGATAATTTGTGTGAGATAATGTACTTATCGTGTTATAATTGAGTTTCGCTCAGGTACAATGTAGAATACTTTAATTTTAAAAAATGTTTAAGAATTTAGGATAACGGCAATGCGGACATAAAAATTCGTGAAATATTGTTCTAAATTTTCGCTGATTACAAATTTCACAATCATCTCTGCTCGCTAATATAGCAAACATAGGACATATGCGAAAATAGCTGATATACGGTATATAAATTTAAAATTGTACGTGTTTCTGACTCTGAACTGAAGCTCCATATATAGTCAAAAGCCATCCCTGAAAGTTTGAACAAATTCCGTTCAATAATGATTGAGGAGTTATCAGCACAAAAATTTGCTAACAGACGGAGGGAAGGACGAACAGACGGACGACAGGGGGTATAACATAATACGTCCCTTCGGGCGTATAAAAAAACATTACATGAACTTAGAAGCAGGAGCTTAGACGCTGCACCGTTCAGAAATAACAATTTACCACATATATCTTATATTTTTTGTTGTTAAAAAAAAATTGTCAATGAAACAACTATTCGATGTAAATTATGCAGTATTTATACTTTCTAACCCGAGAAGATGTAACAAATGATAGTTAGACTCTTCTATTCCATATCAAAGAATGTACAAATTAGAGAAATCAGTGAAAGAGCGATTTCGTATTTCTGTCAAATTGTTAGCCGATCTCTGAGCGTTTCTGTCATACAATACAGCCTTCAAAAAACGTTTCTGCCCATCAAGGCAGCAATTTTTCTTTACCCGGACTAGTTTGGAAGCCTGTAACTTCTTCCAGAAAAGACGTGTGCGGCTTATATTTGGTGTACATGCTCCTGAGGGATGAATGTGTTCGTGTATAACACAAAATTTCTCGAATTCTTTCAATTAAAAGATATTTTGAAGCGAAAACAAACATTTTCACGTTCTGGATCAAAGATGTGATATTTAACTCGTCATAAATATGTTAATAATTGGAAAATCGAGTCCAAAACTACCTAATAACACCTTCAGTTACTGGACAACATGTTCGTTTATACGAAAATGCCATTGTTTTCATTAGAACGTTATCACAGCCAGATATCTTACCTGCCTGTTGATCGTCAAAAATTTTTGAAGTCTGTCATCCAGTCAGTGATCTGTCATCACTGGAGGGGGTAATACGGTGTGAGGACATGAACTTTGATTTGTACACAAACTTTAAGAAAAGATACGTAAATCAAAACCATGTCCGCAAACTAAACTCCTTAATTGTCGGATTTTTTTTGTACGTGGAGGGGCACGTGACTTAATTTTTCCCCCAAGAAAAAATCCGATGGCATTTACATATTTTATTTCAATCTGAATATTGTTATTTTTTCACAATAGCCAGTATTGATTTTTGAAGCTTGGAAAATACGGCCGTCCCTATTATTTTCTTCATTTATCTATAAACCAATACAATTTATATATCGTTGGAAAGCAAACATTTTTAAAATCCGACTTTATTTACATCTTCTGCATTAATTTGAACATTGCTATTTTTTTAACAACAGCCAACATCGATTTCGGGAAATGAGAAACTACGGCCCTACCCATTTTTTTCTTCATTATTCAACTAAGAAATACAATTCATAAACCGTTGGAAAACTGACATTCTGCAGTTTATAAATATGTAAAAATATCGAAAATCCGATCTCTTTTACCTTTTCTGTATCAATTTGAAAATGGTACTTTTTTAACACCAGCCAACATCGATTTCTGCCTTTGGGTAAATACGACTTTTAAACAATTATTCATTTTCATTTGGTATAAGGTAATATAACTTACATATGTTTGGAAAACTATCATTCAGCAGTTTACGAATATGTAACTATTGCTGAAATCCGACGATATTTGCATTTTCTACCTTAATATGAACACTGTTTTTTATTCAGAAATCCAACCTCCATTTCTGAAACAGTGAAGATCATGATCTGATTGCTTAATTGTAAGCTTTTCAAGATATGTATCATCTTGATATCAACTTAAACATTTGAACTGTTATTTATGTAACATTTTTACAATGCATTAACGGCATGGGTGTTTTAAATGTGTTCCGTTGTCTATGAGAACAATGTTGATAGTTTGGCCAGTTATGGATCAGACCTTGAATAATATAGGAACAACACATTAATTTGACTACAGTATTAAAATTTATTAACCATTAACTATGTACGAGATCAAACAATAAATAGATGTGGAAATATAAAAATAACCATGTAATGTGAAAACATTGGTATGCGAGATGCAGTTATCAATTTTTTTTTTAAACAATAAAATATTTACGATATCATTCAAAATAAATACATATATGTATCTATGAAATAAAACACACGCTATGTTCTGATTTGTTCTGTTCTATAGACCCATATCAAAGTTTACAGTCTTGTATCACCAAGTACATAATTGACAAAGCCAGTTATCTGACAAACTTGATACACAGTTTTTATGGTACCATCTACTACACGACTTGTTTCCACACTGTACCATGTCATTAATTATGTCTGGCATTTTGCATGTGCAATAAAGTCTTATTTTTAGAACCTTTGGATCATTGCAAGGCATTTTGGGTATCTTGCTCACTTTCGGGAAGGATTCAATTTTATTGTTTTCTATACAGTTTAGAAGATGTTCCCGCATAGAATTACCCAATAAATTGAACATTGGATATGTCTACACCAAATTCCGTATGTACAAGTTCTGTTAAAAATGCTATTGCAAGTAAGCCACAGTTGGAAAAATTACTTTGCCTTTGAACTTCCGGGACAAGCACTGTAATACTGTTAGTGTCACAATTATGAATTTGGGAAATTTGAATAGAAAGATTTGCATTTAAAGTCCAGCTAGATTTTAAACTGTCAAGTATAAAGACTGGTCCATTACGTTGTAACAAAAATATGTGAATCTGTATTCGTTTTTATACGCATTGAATATAGAGAAAATATATTAGAATTAATACATTTTTGTTACAAAAAGAGATATAACTTTTCATAATTCTCTTTTTACATGTTTCAAAGCAATTACTGATATATATATAAGTTTTCAGCTTCATTCTATATAATATCTCAATAACGAAATTTTGAAGGGTAATATAACTATCAATGCCTGAAAATTAATTTTTGTGTAATACAAATGTATGTGCACTTGATCTTACTTAATGGACATAATTTTTATGTTCTTTATTTGTTATTATGTAACGAGATACTATATATTGTATAAGTTACTTAATAAAATTTCTATTCTATTCTGTTCCTGAAAATTAAAATTAAAAACAATCCGATTGTTAAATGAAGTATGAAAAGGAAAAGATTTGTTTAAGATATAAAAGTTTTCCTGATTTGGGTTGTGAATTTCAACTATTTGCAGACTAGTATATACCTATTAATGCAATACGTTAATGTCATAATTAAATGACTTTAAAATTACAAGTATTTTTTTTATACTTTTTTTTAAACTATTCGTTTAAACGTACCCTTAAAGAAATCATTTAACTTATTATTTAAAATCGATCAGGTTTAATCATGTCATCACATATGGTGTGATAATCCAGTCAAGGAAACGCGTGCTGGTTATTAAACAACATCATAAAAGGTGCTAATATACAGTAGTTACGGGTTTACTATAAACGAAAACTATTTAACACTGTTTAAAGAGCGACTTATTCATTGTAAATATTATACTAATTCATTTTGAAATGATAAATTGTCAAATTGTGTAACACACGTTTTATTTTAAAGTCCCGGGATCAGTTTGAATTAACTTATGCAGACAAATATTATTTAAGAAATAATCTATGGCGTGGAGTGCTTTATCGAAATTGAAGCATTCCCCGGAGGTGATGTGCCTGGCGGAATAATTCACGAGGGCGAAGCCCGAGTGAATTATTACGCAGGCACATTACCGACGGGAAATGCTTCAATTTCGATAAAGCACTCCAAGACATAGATTATTTCGATTCTTAGAAGCCGATTTTTTGAAACTTCTACGGACCTTTTTTCAGTTCGGTGGTAATGTGTAAAACAGCATAAATAGTAGCTGTTGGAATTCACTCCCCATATTCGGGCAACCATTCAAGATATCAAACATAACTATATTATACAAACTTATTTTAGTTTAATCATCTAATACATAAAATATAAAAAGAAATACCTGACTGACATTATGCAGAAGACGTCAGATTCAGAACCTAACAAAGCAGACAATTGATTTAAATGCGTACCTTTAATTTGAACTGTACAACGTTTTAACGTGGAGTAATGACGTCAGTGTGATGACGTAAACGTTTTCATTCATAGTTTTGTCTCCCGGAATCAAAACATTGTATGACTGTTAATCCTGAATTTCTTGGCCTTTTTTAAGGAAAACAAGGTGAGGGTATTCTAAAGGTTTACTTGACGCAATCAAAAATAATATTTAGGTTCTTAAACAAATCTTTTTCATGCGACTGATGTATTTATACTGATATTATTTCCATTTCTATATTTTATTTTTGCGCGGGAGTAAATTAGAAAAGTCGAAAGGAGCTACTTCCATGTCCGAAACTCCTCCTACTTTTCCGAGTGCTTTAATCATATTAATGCACTCGAATTGACTATAGAAATATACCGTAGGCATATTAGAATTTAAGATAGGGTAGTGATACAACCATTAAAGTCCCGGGATCATTTTGAATTAACTTATACAGACAAATATTTTTTTCAGATAGGATATTGATACAACCATTAAAGTCCCGGGATCATTTTGAATTAACTTATACAGACAAATATTTTTTCAGATAGGGTATTGATAGAACCATTTATGCATTCTAGTAGACCGTTAATGTATGGGTTTCTTTCGTATTCAAAACGTTTATTCACGAATAACAGTTACAAAAATACCAAATAGGTTCGCTTTTATAGACGTAAGCACTTTTTAATACATGTTCAATCTTAATAAACATATGTATCTGAAAATTATAAGTCTGAAATACCAAATTGAAATCAAAGCGCTGTGAGCGCTGAAGGCCTGGGGGCTATAGGTTAACTCCCCGAAAAACACTTTTTGACCTACGTGTTTGCGCTGAACCTTACCTAAAGCGCGGGTCGAAATGTGCAGAGGACGAAATTCAATATCTGACACATTATTAATGATTCACAAATATATGGGTGGCAGGGAAGTTTATTTTATTATAAAACGTACGTTTAATGAAAAATAATCACATAGTCAATATTATAACTGTTTAAGCCAATAAAAATAATTCGATCTGCGCTTTGTACAACTTCAAGCGATATGATCTGATGATGTGGATCGAAAATTATTGTGTACCAACGACAAGACCTTGAAACAGAAATAAACAAAGCAATACCAGCAATGAAATATAAATACAGTACTGTACAATGTGTATAACAGAGAAAACCAAAAATGATTCTGGGTTACCTTGTAGTTGTAATCGGTGAAACCGTTCACTGGGCCTTGGCATGCAGCGTCCTCGATAAATGGCGGGTGATTTTGATCACGTGAGTTCTTTCTCGGGAATGTACGTTAATTATATCTTTTTTAGGGAAGTTTATTTTTAG